>CM042254.1:39584586-39912086 GCA_023566225.1 Romanogobio albipinnatus
CTGAAAAGCTAACTCATTGTGTTTTCAACTACTTACCCTGTTGGAGCAGTTTACATTACTCCTCAAAGCGGACACAATGAACTTCAGGAAATGTTTGGACCTGTGCGACAGGTTCATTGCTGGAGGCGACACTCATGATAGGTGCGTGATGTGTTTGGGCATCCAGCACGCCCAGGCCGCTCAGCGGTTTATCTGTCTGTCAGCACTGTGATAGCCTGCGCATGAAAGTGCTTCACTCGAGGCTAGCTACTTTTAATAAAGGCCGCCTGTCTAATCCCCGCTACCCCGTCTCTGCGGCCGCCGAGGCACCGCACGAGTCGGACGCTTGAGACGACACTGGTGAATTGGAGTTCATGGATAGTGTGGCCTGTTTGACCACGATGTGCTCTCTACAGCGGGTTCCGAGGGACTCGCGGGCAAATTAGCCACCTCTCTTCCTCCAAGCGGTCAGGAGAGACAAGTTTCCCAGTCGTATGACGAACTGATAGAAGTTGTCACTCGCGCTGTAGACAAACTGGGCCTGGAATGCAACAGTGAGCCTGCGCTAGATCGAACCCAATTGAAGCTGGACGATCGTTTTTTCACTAGCAGAGGGTCAACGCCAACTCAGTCCCGTCGACCATTGCCGTTCTTCCAAGACCTCCACCACGAGATTTCGAAGTCTTGGAAGCAACCATTTTCGGCGCGTATTACCAACCCTGCGGCCACGGATTTCGCCATGGTTTCTAAAATGGCGGACTTTGGCTACATGAGCTTGCCAGCTATTGAGGAGACCCTCGCGGCCCACCTCGCGTCTACTTCGGCTCCGTCGTGGAAGTCTCGCCACAGTAGTTGAGAAATTTCGAGCAGCAAAACAACAATCTGCCGTATTTCGCCAGATTATTCCGCATCGGTCTAGGGAATTTGACCAGCAACCGCAACTGGCTCATTCGCGCTCGTCTTCCCTTCAACGGCGTGAAGTTCAACGAAGCGAACCCTCTCTTATGAATCTCCCTTGCAAGGACTGGGGACCTAGGACCCGCCCACCAAAGCGTAACAGCCAACGCAAACGAGTGGACCTGATGTCGACGGCTAAAACCTCTCGTCCTCAGGTCTCCAAGAGTAATTATTATTAAAATATTATTATTGTTTTATACAATAATATATTTTGGCAGTCCTGTAATATTATTATTATATGAAAATTAATCGGTCAAATTCCCTATTATGTAATATAAAATATTTATTCAGCAATGTTTACACTTTACAGAAATGTATTTTTATGTCAGATTGAAGAGGCTTAGTTTAATTTTACTGCATTTTACTGGCGGTGTACAGGAATTTTTATTTTTCATTTAACATCAAGTTACAAGTTGTACAGTTTACAAGTTGTTGTGTCACTCTGTTGTGTTTGTTTAATTTTTCTGTTCGGAAGAGAACTATGCCTTTAAATCTCCTTTGTAAAAGCTGCACAAGGAATAGTCCTCATGAGCTCAAAAAAAGAGTTAAAGGCACAATATGTACGTTTTCGCCGCCAGAGGGTGCATTTTCAAAACAAAGGCGAATCTTGATGATGCTCTGAAGGTGAGTGGAACGATGAGAGATGTCGTTTTCACCATCCAGATATGTATGGATTTCACAAATCATGTTCATGGATGATGTAATGAATTAGTTTTTGTATTACGTTTGATCACAGTATTTTATGTCACTGTGTTAATGCTGCACAGTTTTACGGGCTTAAAACAATCATACTAAAAGTACAGTATTTGCAAGTAATGGCTAAATATTTTTGTGCACCACATACTGTATTTATTTCACTGCCATAGATAAAAAGTGTTACTGAAATACAAAAAAGTGCAATATAACTGTAGGCCTATGTGTAATTTCATCAGTATAACCCACACAGAATTATGTACAATAAATATTTGCTTACCTGTCTATTAAAAAACACGTGAGAGCGGAGTCTCTGTCAAGTCCAAGTTTGTCACGAAGCTCTCTCCATCTTGAAAACACCACGCCGATATTGATCCTTGTTTTATTTCTCTGTTTGTCACAAAGCCTGCGTGCCACTTCCGCCTGTAATATTCGACTGTGGATATTACATCATTTAGCATTTGTATTATTCCTAGTATGACAATGACAAGGGATGTCATAATTTAACATCTTAATTATAATTTAAGCCATAATTTAAAATATGATTGGGAACTTTTGGGATAATGTAAGTACACAACTGCGTGAGATATACACTGTGCAAGTGTTTTTTTGAAATTTGATTTAAAAAATCTTACATATTGTGCCTTTAACTGAAAACTAGGACTAAATGCTTTACAACTACCTGAATTAATCATGAATTACAGTAGGAATAATGTTAATGAAGCAATTATTAATAAGTCTAAATAATAAGATATAAATGTAGTTTTTTAATCATTTACTTACACTTTCTAAATGATCTTATGAACCACTGCTAACCAACTCCTAAATAACTGCTTTGTAAATAATGTAATACTTAATTTAGTAATTGATCATTACTAAAGTATGAAAATACAATTATTAAACACATTATATACAGTGAGGAAAATAAGTATTTGAACACCCTGCTATTTTGCAAGTTCTCCCACTTAGAAATCATGGAGGGGTCTGAAATTCAGCAGGAGGGATTTTGGCCCACTCCTCCACACAGATCTTCTCTAGATCAGTCAGGTTTCTGGCCTGTCACTGAGAAACACAGAGTTTGAGCTCCCTCCAAAGATTCTCTATTGGGTTTAGGTCTGGAGACTGGCTAGGCCACACCTTGGTTATCCTGGCTGTGTGCTTCAGGTCATTGTCATGTTGAAAGACCCAGCCTCGACCCGTCTTCAGTGTTCTAACTGAGGGAAGGAGGTTGTTCCTCAAAATCTCGCAATACGTGGCCCCGGTCATCCTCTCCTTAATACAGTGCAGTCGCCCTGTCCCATGTGCAGAAAAACACCCCCAAAGCATGATGCTACCACCCCCATGCTTCACAGTAGGAATGGTGTTCTTGGGAATGAACTCATCATTCTTCTTCCTCCAAACACGTTTAGTGGAATTATTACCAAAAAGTTCTATTTTGGTCTCATCTGACCACATGACTTTCTCCCATGACTCCTCTGGATCATCCAAATGGTCATTGGCAAACTTAAGACGGGCCTTGACATGTGCTGGTTTAAGCAGGGGAACCTTCCGTGCCATGCATGATTTCAAACCATGACGTGTATTACCAACAGTAACCTTGGAAACGGTGGTCCCAACTCTTTTCAGGTCATTGACCAGCTCCTCCCGTGTAGTTCTGGGCTGATTTTTCACCTTTCTTAGGATCATTGAGACCCCACAAGGTGAGATCTTGCATGGAGCCCCAGTCCGAGAGAGATTGACAGAAATGTTTAGCTTCTTCCATTTTCTAATGATTGCTCCAACAGTGGACCTTTTTTCACCAAGCTGCTTGGCAATTTCCCCGTAGCCCTTTCCAGCCTTGTGGAGGTGTACAATTTTGTCTCTAGTGTCTTTGGACAGCTCTTTGGTCTTGGCCATGTTAGTAGTTGGATTCTTACTGATTGTATGGGGTGGACAGGTGTCTTTATGCAGCTAACAACCTCAAACAGGTGCATCTAATTTAGGATAATTAATGGAGTGGAGGTGGACATTTTAAAGGCAGACTAACAGGTCTTTGAGGGTCAGAATTCTAGCTGATAGACAGGTGTTCAAAGTATTTATTTATTATTTGAATTTGCAGCTGTATCGTACAAATAAACAGTTAAAAAATCATACATTGTGATTTCTGGATATGTTTTTTTTTTAGATTATGTCTCTCACAGTGGACATGCACCTCTACGATGACAATTTCAGACCCCTCCATGATTTGCAAGTGGGAGAACTTGCAAAATAGCAGTGTGTTCAAATACTTATTTTCCTCACTGTATATATGCTTATAAATAAAGAATTAAGTATACATTATGTCTGTTAATGCTTTGTAAATTATGAATTAACTATTTACTAATGCTTAACCAATGATTCCTAGTATGCAGTTATTATAAAGTGTTACCCTCAGGGGGATACAGATGCACTTTGTCACATTTCCTACAGCGTTTGCAGGGTTGTGTGTGCTATGGTGGTTGTGGCTGTGGCGCTAGGACCCGGGCGGGGTTACAGAGGCGCAGCAGCGGCAGCAGCAGCAGCAGCGGCTTCAGTCCTGGCGACGGCGGGACTCGATCCCGCCTGAACTTCCTCTCACTGACGTCAGCCTCACCGCTCCGGACACCGCGCTGAGAAAAAATGCTGCTCTCCGTACCGCCAAGGACGGGAATCAACCCCTACAACGGATACAACAGCAGAAACAGCAAAAAGGTAACACACACGGACTTTTCTGTGTATTTGACTGCTGCTGTCCAAAGGCAGTGGCTTTCTATGCCCAAATGTGAGCTGCAGTGTCCTTGACAAATCAACTTCAGCTTTCTGTGGGATCATTGTCTCTCGAGCTGGATACAGACGGCTCGGGATCTGCTTGGTTTTGTTGGGAATAGCGGCTCTCATAAGTTTCTGGTAATAATAGCTACATTCGTCAACATTCAAGTCGTTATAAAACATTAATACACACATCTAAGTTTCAGCACCATCGAACTTTGGAAGTCAATTAATGAAAAATGATAGCGAATAAAGGATAGAAAAAGGAAGATACTGATAGATATGAACCATTCAAATGTGACAAATCGACATGTTCTGTATCGTATCAAAAGAGGGATGCGGATGCTTTGATGTTTCTGTTTGCAAGTTTTCAGCGGTGGGAAAACACAACGCCCCACCCCTCGAAAAACCCACCGTGACGCGCTCGACTGTTGCGTTGTAGAGTAATAAACTGGGGAAAAAAGTTTCAGTTCAGCGAACTCAGAACTGTTTACGCCTCTTGTGACCGTCCATGTTTGTTAAAGGACCGAAGTAACCTCGACGAGCAACAAAGCTAGATCGCTATCAGTGACGCAAGCCTTCAAGCGCGCGACGCGGCATACAGTATTGCTTACATTTATATTAAACGAAGCGCGCGTTCGTGTTGTTTATTATGTGAGCGTCGCTTTGTAGCTGTAACTTAGATGGGGTTAAATAGTTACATAATTCAGGATGTGAATGTTCCATTGTTTCGCTGAACTTAAGAGTTGGACTTATCAAATGCGACATTTTCTGAATGTCACACATAATACAATCAATGATATCCATGTGACCCTGGACCAGTCACAAGGGTCATTAAAAAAATGGAGATGTATACATCTGAAAGCTGGATAAATAAGCTTCTCATTGATGTGTGGCTTGTTAGGATAGGACCATATTTGGCCGAGATGCAACTATTTGAAAATCTGAGGGTGCAAAATAATCTAAACATTGAGTTGTCCAAATGAAGTCCTGAGCAATGCATATTACTACTAATAATACATTTATATTTTATATATATATTTACGGTAGGATATTTACAAAATATTTTCATGGAACATCTTATTATCCTAATGATTTATGGCATAAAAGAAAAATTGATAATTTTGACCCATACCATGTATTGTTGGCCATTTCCACAAATATATCCGTGAGACTTACGACTGGTTTTGTGCTCCAGGGTCACATATATAACGTATGAACAACAGTTATATGTAGGCTATTGAGGCGGCATCATGATAGAAATTATAATTTAATATCTGAACCTATAATTGGTGATGTTAATTTATAATAAATTAAATAATTAGTAGTTTTAAAAATGCTTTACACCAAGAGTTTTACATTACATTTGGCAGCAGCTTTAATCCAAACGTGTAGCATTTAGGCTATTCATTTTTATCTGTCTGGGAGTCAAACTCATGACATTGGTGTAGAACGCCTGCTACATGATTGATTTCAGAAACAGTTGATGAGAGCCGTGCAAGTGTCTGGAATGTTTACAGTCACAAGCGCTTGACAGTCACTGCTAATCGGTGCATGGCTCATGACACAGTGACAGCGAGTGTGTCGCTCATAGTCACACCCATAACACAACGTCACAGATAAAGACTCGGGAAACTGATTGTAATTTGAAAAATGAAAGTGAAATTAAATTCTGCTTGCTTTGTCCGTGAAACAAAACGTACAGTCTCTCACTTCTGCCAATGATTTTGATGACATCACTGCACTTCAGCTTCCCATCAGATTTTCTGTCCAATCAAATGCTCTCTAGAATCTGAAGCCCAGCCCCCTATATTATAAACAAACGCTGAAGCTGCGGCTGAAATCGTTCACTCATTCACACATTTAATGTTTTCTACATGGTGAATGGCACATAGTGCACTATATAGGGGATAGGGAACGATTCAGACAGTGCATTATATAGGGGAAAGGGAGCAATCAGACAGTGCACTATATAGGGAATAAGGAACGATTCAGACAGTGCACTATATAGGGAATAGGGAACGATTCAGACAGTGCACTATATAGGGGAAAGGGAGCAATCAGACAGTGCACTATATAGGGAATAAGGAACAATTCAGACAGTGCACTATATAGGGAATAGGGAACGATTCAGACAGTGCACTATATAGGGAATGAATAGCCTAAATATACAGGGGATAGGGATCGATCAGACAGTGTACAATATATGGGATAGGGAACGATTCAGACAGTGCACTATATAGGGGATAGGGAACTATCAGACAGTGCACTATATAGGGGATAGGGAACGATCAGTGCACTATATAGGGGATAGGGAACTATCAGACAGTGCACTATATAGGGGATAGGGAACTATCAGACAGTGCACTATATAGGGGATAGTATACGATCAGACAGTGCACTATATAGGGGATAGGGAACGATCAGACAGTGCACTATATATAGGGGATAGGGATCGATCAGACAGTGCACTATATATGGGATAGGGAACGATTCAGACAGGGCACTATAGGGGATAGGTAACGATTCAGACAGTGCACTAT
The DNA here is from genome assembly GCA_023566225.1 of Romanogobio albipinnatus. Lineage (NCBI taxonomy): Eukaryota > Metazoa > Chordata > Actinopteri > Cypriniformes > Gobionidae > Romanogobio > Romanogobio albipinnatus. The sequence goes on from CM042254.1 coordinate 39,591,525, forward strand.
ATAGGGAATAGGGAACGATTCAGACAGTGCACTATATAGGGAATGAATAGCCTAAATATACAGGGGATAGGGATCGATCAGACAGTGTACAATATATGGGATAGGGAACGATTCAGACAGTGCACTATATAGGGGATAGGGAACTATCAGACAGTGCACTATATAGGGGATAGGGAACGATCAGTGCACTATATAGGGGATAGGGAACTATCAGACAGTGCACTATATAGGGGATAGGGAACTATCAGACAGTGCACTATATAGGGGATAGTATACGATCAGACAGTGCACTATATAGGGGATAGGGAACGATCAGACAGTGCACTATATATAGGGGATAGGGATCGATCAGACAGTGCACTATATATGGGATAGGGAACGATTCAGACAGGGCACTATAGGGGATAGGTAACGATTCAGACAGTGCACTATATAGGGATAGGTGATCAAAACACAGATGGAGTCGATCGAGTCCATCAAAGCTTCACAGTCCTCTAGCTTGTCTTGGGTTGACATTTCATTCAGTAACATTAGACAGTTTGGATTTATATGCTGTTTAATGTTGATGATCGTGTTATTTTACATATGCAATCGCTTGTTTCTGCTTCTTCTTTGTCTGTGTTTTGATCAGGAGATTCTGTACTCTTTTAGAAGATGTGACTTACCATATAACTGTGAAAACACGGAAAGCCGGAAAATTTTGTACAACATGATCTCATCTTCAGTGTTTTTTGTTTGTGGCGTGTGGAAAAGTGGCCATTGGAGGACTATGTTGGATATATGTTGGCGTGTCTAACGACACAACAAAGTTAAGAAAAGTTTATCTTTATTGCAATGATCAGCAATTTTCAGCAGCAACTACCAACGGTAGTGTAGATATTGGAACATGTCGACATGAATGATAGAATAATCTCATCAATCACAATTCTCCCAATAGAATTAAACTTTTTATATTCAATCAGGTTACTCACCGCACACAGATTGCCAGCTGTCTGACTTAAGAAATGGCACGACATTAGTTTGCTTTGCAATTGGCAATCCCACCCTCTGTAGCAGCTCATCAAACTTTGTCTAGAAGAACCGGAGGCAGACATCATGCCACATGCCATGCACCAGCTGCTGACTGTGAGCCTCGGTGGTCTCGTGGACCCATATAACCTTTACAGTACTCGCGGCGCAGATAGAGTATGCCTTGTTTCTCATTGATCTTTTATATTATGCATTGTATGCGTTGAATGGTTGAATGCCATGAACTAAATGATTCGTTTTGAATGTAACTGTTGTGAACTTTTAAATGTAAAGCGCTCAGGTTACATTAAAGCCCATCATTCTTCATTTGGCATGTGCGTGAGAAGATTTATACAAACTCTTTTCACATTTCCAGGTTTGGAACGTGGAAGTAAACTAGCGTAGAGCTACATAGAGGTACATGTGAGACCAAAGCAAATATCATTTTTGCATTCCCACTTGCTCCAACAACAAAATAAGAAAATTCACTATTGCATTTCCATGACTTTCCAAAAGAGGGGAAAAAATGTATAATATATTAATATATATTATAATATATTATATTAAAATTATATATATATATATATATTAGTGGTGGGCATAGATTAATTTTTAAAATCTAGATTAATCTCACTGTAATCTTGGAATTAATCTAGATTAAAATGGCTCATTTGAATTCTGCCGAAGGCATTCAGGATATGTGTGCTCGTAAGTGATCATTTGTCTTTTTGTAGTTTGAATAATAAATAACTTCTGTCTAGGGGTGGGAATCTTAAGGCGCTTAACGATTCGATCCGATTCCGATTCTGGGAGTAACGATCCGATTCCCAAAACGATTCTTAACATACATTTTTGGTAACTAATTATCCTGCTGTGCAAATACATGAAGTTCAAATCCCATTGTAAAGTTCTTATCAATATCATCTCTGTTACGTATGTAACCCTCATTCCCTGAAGGTAGGGAACAGAGACACTACGTCCCCCATTCCGTCAGTCACTGATGTAACTGGGAGTGACTGACTGATAGGGAACAGCCAGTTTCATCACCATATTAGTAAAATACTGTCTTTTTAAAGGCAACAGCAGTGTTTCGCTCTGAGCTTTAGAGTAGAAACACGCTCAAACAACTCGAGAACTGAACATCGTCTTCAAATAATACTAGTAACAAGCATTTGCTGTTAAACTAATTTCTCTCATTGTTTCTGTCTTTGTTGTATTTGAAACAAATGGGTTCAGCTTATTAGGGCTACTTTTCCTATTGCTTAATAACCTTACAAACATTTTAATAATTTGACACTTTTGTTATATTACAATACATTTCAAACTGGTAAACACAGTGACATAAATATAGCCTATGTTAAACATTATTTTATGATTTTATGGAACCTTTAAATAGGTTTCTCACCATAGCTATATTCCTGAGACACATTTCACAACACTATGGCTAAAGTGAACTGTTATGTTAGCGGTGAGAACGTTACTCCCATGACTAGCTGAAAAACATTTGGCCGTATCCCAGAGTTCATGCACAGGTTAAGTGCACATATGGAGAATTCCAGACATATCTCAACCATCTCTCTTTGCTCTGTCTTTCTGACCCGATCTCTCGTTCCTGTACCTGTGCCATAAGAGTAAACAAAAGAGAGAACACAAAATAAACACTAGCCGAGGGATGAGAAAGGCTCTTTGTGAGTGGGAGGCGATTATAGAACCAGATGGCTGAAGGTTTTGAATTACCATGACGTTACTCAAAACTACATTTCCCAGAAATCAGCTAATTCTACTGGGTCTCTTGCTGTGCTAATGAATTCTTGAACGGTGGCAGTTTTCAGAGCGATTTGTTTTCCGTGTTTTGTTTTTTTTGCAAGAAAACTGCACACTAATCGATTTCGGCCCTCAGCCGTCCTCAGAATGTGTCAGCTGATTTAAAATTTTAAGAAATGTTGCGGTTGCTGTGAAATTTCTTTATCCACACACCATTCATTGCAAAATGTTGATGTGTCTATCAAAATGTCTATTTAAATTGTGAACACTACAACAAATGTAAAAATATGTACTGTAGTCTTTCACAAACACATACTGTTTAAGTCTGCTACAAAATATTGCGTAATGTAGTTTAACTGATAAATATTATAGCAAATATGCTGCCTTAAATTACCCCAATCATTTGTTTCCCTTAAAACTCATCTTTGATCACTAAAATGACATATTTAAACAATGGAAATTCTGGTTTAATTCAGCCATATATGATTGAACCAGAAACTGATTCAGAAGAAGAAGAGAAAGAATTATACAGCAGTGGTTCCCAACCTGTGGGCAGGCGGCCCACTAGGGGGCCTCAGTGATCCTCCGGGTGGGCCGCGAGATAACTTAAAATACATTTTGAATATATTAATATCCTTATTTATTATTATTGATACGTTAAATAATAAAATTATATAAATTAAAAAGATAAATTACAACAAAGAACCACCTCTCTCGTACTTATTCTGTGATTGTTTTGCATTCGGAGCAGCCCAAGGCGTTTCTAATCGCACTGTGTGAAATACAGACTGAACAGCGGCTCAAAACACCCAACCGCTTCATGAACACAGGATACACAAACTACACATTTCAGTTGGATAAAGCAAACCTGTGTCGCTAAAATGATTTGGTGGATGAAGGTAAATACGATTGCAGTGACATATAGGTACGCGCGTGTCCGTTATAATTGATGCGCAAACCGTGTTTGTGCGCTCTCGGCTCACTGAATAAAGTTTTGTTTGGATGATTATTGTAATGAAGGTAAAGACGATTACAGTGACATGCAGGATGGTGCGTTCATACCAGACGTGAATGAAGCGAATAAATTGCGCTATTTGCGTGTAGTTGGACGCTTGAACATTTTGAGTTTACTCGCTTCATTCGCGTGTGACATTTACTCATAGACCGTAAAAAATATGGACGACGCGACTTCATTGACTTCCGTTGACCAGAGTTGAAGCTTTCGGAGGCCGCACACGGAGCTGACATCTTGGGATCGGAGTTGCGCAGTAGAGAGCAGGAAGTAGAAGTGCGATTATCAAAAGCCCGCCCACACTGTCACAGATGCAGAACAAATCATTATGATGGTGTGAAATGATCAGTTATGGAAATGTAGAAATGAAAGCTAAAGCTCCAATCTCCTCCCAAAAATCCAGAAAAAAGTCTGTTAGTGCCTTAGTGACAATTTCACTCAGAGAAGATGTCAATCTCAGCTGTCAATCATGACGTCACACCACCCGTTTTTATAGCATCAAATAACTCACTAAAACGAAACTTGAAATGAAATCATCGTGATAAAAACTGCCTAAAATGACGGCGATCAAGACGCGGAGGCTTCAGTTTCTGAGAGGAGCACTACAGGCTTGCATTCACTACATAACAGACACAAATTCGCGTCATGGGAGGGGCTTCTGCCAGCCGGCTCGTCTCGTTGCTGACATGGATTGACAATGGCTGACATGGATTGTTTTAAAATATGGCGAATAAGTAGCCTGACGTCGTCATACTCAATTCTAGTCAGAATTTGAGTCTGATACTGCTCCGTTGGGCTGTGATTATGGGGTGTGTTTAAACCGAACCAGGAAAGACCTCAATTGGATAGACCTACAACCAATCAGAGAAACGGAGCGACGCATAACGTTAGTTGTCAAATGTCAACAGAACTCAACTGCACTGTGTTGCCAAGTCTGTGGGTTGAAGCGACCCCAATTATGTGATATTCATTATGTTAAGCCCGCCCACCGACTCTACACACGCTGTGATTGGCCTGACCAGATTTTGGATTTTCCAGCTCTTAGGTCTACCGAGAGTTGCTAGACTAACAGCTTCGGGTATCAACATATGATTTTGTCCTTATTGTTGTCACTTCTAGAGCAAGCTTCTGATTGGTTAACGCGTCATTCGAGCCACTTTATTCGCGCAAATTGCACCGCAGAATGTCTATTCACGTCTTTGCATAGACTTAACATGTAAATCACTCTCACTTAATGCTTCATTCACGTCTGGTGTGAACGCAACAGGAGTCATACATTAGGCTTGCACACGTGGAAATATGTTATTGATGCCCAAACAAACCGTGTGTGTGTGCTCTCAGCTCCCTGATCGCCGTAACCTCGTATTTCTGCATGAGCGCTGTTCAATATATTCACGTAGTTGTCAAAAGGAATGTAACGTTACTGTTGGTGTTTTATAGCGGATTCTCGCAGAAGACGTTTGTGAGTGTCAGAGATTATACACACGGGCATCAGCTCCATATGGTTTGTTCTGACAGAGGAACTGTTCACTGATGACATCGACTTCAGATGGCTATGTTTCCACACATTCAGAATTATTTTATTTTTCATTTGTATTTTAGTGTGCTTATTAATTATGAATGGACCCGTAGGCCTATAGTAGTTCTTAGCGGTCCTTTGGCATCTCCCTGTGGTCTTGTTTGGTATGGCAGCCCAGACAGACTTGCAGTATTGACTCGGAGAGGAGGCAGTCCTTCGAGTAAAAAAGGTTGGGAACCACTGCGTTAGAGTATTAAGCCGTGTTTCCACCGCAGGAACTTTCCCCAGGAACTAGGGACTTTTGGGTGGTACTCGGTGTGTGCCGGAACCGGGGTCTAAATGAAGTACCGGGTAAATAATTCCCCCTCAAAATGGCCATGCTCGCGATGTAGTACTTTTTCAAAAGTTCGGGAAATTTTGTGGGTGGGACTTGGGCGCTGAACATGCTGATTGGTTGAGTTCACACAGCATTTTGATTGGTTGATTCGACGCAGCATTTTATTTCAACCACTATTTTTAAAAGTCTGTTGCGGACGCGGTGCGTGCAGTAAGAGTGGATTTCTATTCGAATCAACAATGGAGTTTAAAAAATATTACAGATGGGCCGACAACGAGGTTCAGGCTCTATTAAATGTATTTGCAGAGGAGGAAATCCAGTGGGAACTGTAAGGTCGCACGCAGTCCTACGTCACCGGACTAATCTTCACGGTACTTTAGACCGCGATGGAAACACAGACAGCAGCAGGTCTGAGGGAAAAAGAGTTCCTGGGACTAATTGTTCCGGGTAATTTCGGTGGAAACAGGGCTTTAGTAGACTGATAGGGTTCGGGCTAGTAGAATACAGGGAGTGCAGAATTATTAGGCAAGTTGTATTTTTGAGGATTAATTTTACAACATTAATAATTAAACAACAACCATGTTGTCAATGAACACAAAAAAATCAAAGCTGAATATTTTTGGAAGTGGTTTTTAGTTTTAGCTATTTTAGGGGGATATCTGTGTGTGCAGGTGACTATTACTGTGCATAATTATTAGGCAACTTAACAAAAAACAAATTTATACCCATTTCAATTATTTATTTTTACCAGTGAAACCAATATAACATCTCAACATTCACAAATATACATTTCTGACATTCAAAAACCAAACAAAAACAAATCAGTGACCAATATAGCCACCTTTCTTTGCAAGGACACTCAAAAGCCTGCCATCCATGGATTCTGTCAGTGTTTTGATCTGTTCACCATCAACATTGCGTGCAGCAGCAACCACAGCCTCCCAGACACTGTTCAGAGAGGTGTACTGTTTTCCCTCCTTGTAAATCGCACATTTGATGATGGACCACAGGTTCTCAATGGGGTTCAGATCAGGTGAACAAGGAGGCCATATCATTAGATTTTCTTCTTTTATACCCTTTCTTGCCAGCCACGCTGTGAAGTACTTGGACGCGTGTGATGGAGCATTGTCCTGCATGAAAATCATGTTTTTCTTGAAGGATGCAGGCTTCTTCCTGTACCACTGCTTGAAGAAGGTGTCTTCCAGAAACTGGCAGTAGGACTGGGAGTTGAGCTTGACTCCATCCTCAACCCGAAAAGGCCCCACAAGCTCATCTTTGATGATACCAGCCCAAACCAGTACTCCACCTCCACCTTGCTGGCGTCTGAGTCGGACTGGAGCTCTCTGCCCTTTACCAATCCAGCCACGGGCCCATCCATCTGGCCCATCAAGACTCACTCTCATTTCATCAGTCCATAAAACCTTAGAAAAATCAGTCTTGAGATATTTCTTGGCCCAGTCTTGACGTTTCAGCTTGTGTGTCTTGTTAAGTGGTGGTCGACTTTCTGCCTTTCTTACCTTGGCCATGTCTCTGAGTATTGCACACCTTGTGCTTTTGGGCACTCCAGTGATGTTGCAGCTCTGAAATATGGCCAAACTGGTGGCAAGTGGCATCTTGGCAGCTGCACGCTTGACTTTTCTCAGTTCACGGGCAGTTATTTTGCGCCTTGGTTTTTCCACACGCTTCTTGCGACCCTGTTGACTATTTTGAATGAAACGCTTGATTGTTCGATGATCACGCTTCAGAAGCTTGGCTATTTTAAGACTGCTGCATCCCTCTGCAATATATCTCACTATTTTTGACTTTTCTGAGCCTGTCAAGTCCTTCTTTTGACCCATTTTGCCAAAGGAAAGGAAGTTGCCTAATAATTATGCACACCTGATATAGGGTGTTGATGTCATTAGACCACACCCCTTCTCATTACAGAGATGCACATCACCTAATTGGTAGTAGGCTTTCCAGCCTATACAGCTTGGAGTAAGACAACATGCATAACGAGGATGATGTGGTCAAAATACTCATTTGCCTAATAATTCTGCACTCCCTGTACGTTGACATGTAGTTGCAAAGATACTGTCTAGGTGACCATCGAAATAAAGTGTTACCAAATATATTGCTCATTGTTCATTCATATTAAGTAATGTTAACAGTTGAGACGGTATTGTAAAGTGTTACCGAATATTTATTAAGACTTTGGAAGGGCTGAAAATTTAGACAAAGGGAAGTTAAGAGACGCCTGCTGAGCATAACTAGGTTAATGTAACACATCATCAGGTTCCCTCGTCTGAACACTGTTTTACGTTACACACGGTAATGGAGATGCGAGACAGACAGCGAGAGTGAGGCGCTGGAGTCTGATGTCACTCTGCAGCTGGAGGAATGTGGCGTAGCATGTGAGAACGAACGAGTGTGTGTTATGAGATGAGAGGATGCCCTGGCCTGTCCTACCGTCTCTGCTTTAGCCGCAGTCATACACAACAGACCTGAGACTCGTGCAAACTAGCTGCAGAATTAATAGCAATGCAAGGCATAAATTGTCTGTAAACTGTAGCAATTAAGTTGCTTAAATTAAACGGTTGATCATTGTCATTTTTGTACTTTGCATTGAACATTAACATGATTTAAATACAAAATAATATGTGCAATAGCCTATATGTTTTATTTAAAAAAAAATTGTTTCAGTGTTCAATTCTTGAAGTGTGTGTTGATATTTTCACTGTTTAAATATTATATTTTTGTGATGGCAACTGGCTGAGGAGTAATGATTTTAAAATGAAGAGATTAATAAATCAATTATATTTTTAAAGCAATATTCTTGCTCTATCTGGATTTCATGAGAATTTGCTCACAAAGATAGATGCAGTAGAACATTAAAACTGTTGATAAAAAAACATGATAAATAAAAAATATTTAAGAATCTCAATGATAATCCATAGAGATAAAAAGGAGCAGAGCATTAACTTACAAAAATAGCATATACATTATTAGGGCAATTCCGCGGAAAACTGTCACATCCATAACACCAACACAATGCCATGGTATTTAGTTGGCGTTATGGATGTGACATTTTTGCGTGGAATTACCCATTACACACATTCTTTTTTTTAAGTTTTAAGGATTCTGAGAAATATAAAACAAAGAACAAGAAATACTTTAAAAACATTTCTGCACTATTTGGTGACTAATGAAATGTGTACAAGTAAGGCTGCACGATATTGGAAAAAAACTGGCACTGCGATATTTTGGGCCCTATCATACTCCCGGCGCAATGTGACGCCAGGCGCGACACAAGTGTTTTTTTGCTAGTTTCAGCCTGACGGAGTTATCATTTTCATGTCCAGCTCCACGGTGTTTAAATAGCAAATGCACTGACATATCTGTTCACTCATGGGCATCTGGTCTGAAAACCAGGTGTGCTCAGGAGCATTGTTGGCGCGTTGCTATTTTGAGGAACTGAAAACGACTGCACCATAAACTAACAAAAACCCGGTCTAAAGTCAATAGTATTTTTTGTGTTATTTAAAGGGTGTGTTAGTAATATGTGCCTATATGGCAAATCTGCCATGGCGTGAGCGCAACTGACTTTTAAAGGGAATGGGAGATGATACTCTGATTGGTTTATTGCACGTTAAGCCCAAAACACACCCATGACTCATTAAGAGAAAAGGTACAACCCTTTTGGACCATGCGCCAGGCGTACAGACTGTTTTTTTTCCCGTCGTTAAGCTAGCAAAAGTGGATTTGGACACTAAGTGCACCTGTGGTGTGTGCTTCAGACCATGTGAGTGGGGGGAATTTATAGGAGAGTGAATCTGCATAGAAATAATAAACAAATAATTCAACAAATAGTAAATGGCATTGATCACATTACTTTATCACGTTACTATGCTTTGTAGTGGATTTTCTTGCTTCCATGACTATGATGTTTTGTTCATTCTTTTTTCTTTCCATGTGCACTGTGAACAATAGGCTTTTGTTTTCAAAATAGTAAGCAATTATTTACAATTATATCTGCGCCAAATTAATTTTTTTGCCTCTAATTCAATCAAAGGGGACTGAAATCATACAATTTACTAGCCATTGGCTAATTAAAGACACTTTTTAGTCGCCTAGTGTGAAATTTGGTCACATATGCGAGTGATTTGCTCGCAATGTAGAGGGTTCCATAAGTTTAGTCAATTGTCTGTCTGCTTACAATTTTTAGAGGTGGTTTTATTAATAAAGTGCACAACGAAGATCTCAAACAAAGAAAGTCTTTAATCCAATAATCCACAACGGAATACACAGGGAGTAAAGACCAGACAGAAGTTAGGGATTAAGCAGTGTATCGCTACTTCCGGTCTCAACGCAACGAAATCAAAACCAATGTCTGAATCCTCTCGCCGGTGTTACTGCAGCGATCCGGCTGCTCTAATTCTACACAATGACACCCTTACCTCCAGATTTCACCATTTCACCATTTCATATCTCCAGCCTGCTGAAACTTTCCCTTCCAAATGAGCATTCTGAAAAATAAATACATGTACTTCCCAACAGTGCTAGTCTTCTCATTAACAGTGTTTTTCTCTTACTGATCATATTTCATACCTGTTGAATTTACATTTGACTGATAAACACCCTTACGAAAAATAACCATGGTTTTATTATTGTAAAAATGTAGTAACCATGTTTTTTCATGGATTGATTACCATTTGTATTATTACGTTTTACTACAAATACCATGGTTAAACTATAGTAATCATGCTTTTTTTTTGTAGTAAAATGGTTCATTTTTGTGAGAGCATTATTAAAATAGATTAATGTATGCGCGGTAACTGCCTCAAAGATATATAATGACATTTAATTCATCTTAAACAGTAATGCGTTGTCAATGCAACTGCTTTGAATATTATTTAACATAAATGTGTGAATTACATACAGTGCACACTGCAGCGTCACAGTCACTATTTAGACGAGTGTGGTGAAATAATCAAATATGTTTACGAGCCTCGGTTTATATTGGATTAAAAAACGTCTCGGTTACGTATGTAACCCTCGTTCCCTGAAGGAGGGAACGGAGACGCCACGTCGGCGTACCGAGGAATCTCGCTCGCGAGAGCCAATCTACTTCAAGTGAAACTAAACGAGCCAATGCACATTGGCATGCAATGATTGCACCAGGTGTTCATGCCACGCAGCGCGGGTATAAATGAGACACAGGTGCTTGCATCAAATCAGCCTTTTGCTGAGGAGCCGAGTATGGTAGCCGGCACCCCAGCAGGGTACAGAGGACATGGCGACAGTACGTGGCTTACATACAGTACGAGGGTTACATACGTAACCGAGACGTTCCCATTCAGTCGGTCACTCTCGACGCCACGTCAGAGTACCGACGAATAGGAATCCCTACCAAAGCGCCATGGCCTCTGCCCCCTTCCAGTGCCCTGTGTGAGCCACCTGAGGGGCAAGGGGCCTGATGCCAGACGCTCCGCCACGTCCAGCACCGACGGTGATGGAGGACTCACAGAGTTTGCTTCTGGAGAGAATAACGCCGTAGCGCAGCAAGCCGACAAGAGCCGGGGCCCCTCAGTGTTTCTACCCGTTTGAGGTGAGAACACAGGAGGAAACCGGCTCTACACGTAGGCTATAGAATCTAGCGAACGTGTTAGGTGACGCCCAGCCCGCAGCTCTACAGATGTCTGACAGCGAGGCGCCACGTGCCAGTGCTCAGGAGGATGCAACACTTCTAGTAGAGTGTGCTTGCACCCTGATCGGACAGGGCACATCTTGTGCTTGGTAAGCCAAGGTGATGGCATCCACTATCCAGTGGGCCATCCTCTGCTTGGAGACAGCCTTTCCCTTCTGCTGGCCTCCGTGACAGACAAAGAGCTGATCTGAGGTCCTAAAGCTTTGAGTTCTATCCACGTAGATCCGCAGGGCGCGGACGGGACAGAGCAAAGCTAGGGCTGGGTCTGCCTCTTCCGTGGGCAGCGCTTGCAGGTTCATCACCTGGTCCCTGAAGGGAGTGGTAGGAACCTTGGGCACATAGCCAGGCGGGGTCTTAGTACCACGTGGGCGTCGCCCGGCCCGAACTCTAGGCACGAATCGTCGACCGAAAATGCCTGCAGGTCCCCTGCCCTCTTGATGGAGGCCAATGCAGCCAACAGCAAAGTCTTTATAGAGAGAAGCTTTAGCTCTGCTGACTGCAAAGGCTCAAATGGGGCATTCTGAAGTGCTCGGAGCACCAGAGCAAGATCCCAAGAGGGTATGGAGGGGGGACGAGGAGGATTTAACCGCCTCGCCCCCCCTAAGGAACCTGACGACCAGGTCGTGCTTACCAACCGTCTTACCATCTACGTGGTCACGATAGGCGGATATCGCAGCAACATAGACTTTGAGGGTGGAGGGGGACAGCCTACGCTCCAACCCTTGCTGCAGGAAGGACAGCACAGACGCGATCGAGCAGCTTCGGGGGTCTTCTCGGCGAGAAGAACACCACTTAACGAATAGGTTCCACTTCAGGGCGTAGGCCTGTCTTGTAGACCGTGCTCGCGCCGAAGTGATGGTGTTAACTACCCCTTGGGGTAAGTCACCTAGAACCTCCACGTCCCGTCCAGGGGCCAAACATGAAGCTTCCACAGGTCTGGACGCGGGTGCCACAGGGTGCCCCGTCTCTGAGTTAGAAGATCCTTCCTCAGAGGAATCGGCCAAGAAGGGGCTGTCGCGAGGAGCATAAGTTCTGGGAACCAGGTCCGGGTGGGCCAGTACGGCGCCACTAGCAGGACCTGCTCCTCGTTCTCCCTGACCTTGCACAGTATCTGTGCGAGTAGGCTCACTGGGGGAAACGCATATTTGTGCAGCCCCTGGGGCCAGCTGTGCGCCAGTGCATCCGTGCCCTCGGTCAGCGAATAGAACCACTGGCAATGGGACGTTACTGGAGAAGCAAACAGGTCGACCTGTGCCATCCCGAACTGTCTCCAAATCAGCTGGACCACCTGGGGATGGAGTCGCCACTCCCTTGGGAGCACAGCTCGTGAAAGCTCGTCGGCCACACGGTTGCGCACACCAGGGACATGAATGGCCCGAAGCGACCTCAGACACTTCTGACTCCAGAGGAGGAGATGGCGGGCGAGTTGCGGCATGCGACGGGAGCGCAGACCACCTTGTCGTTTGATATACGCAATGGTCGCAGTGTTGTCAGTGCGAACCGGTACATCTTTGCCCCATAACCGTCCTTTGAGGCGGCTCAGAGCAAGATGCACCGCTAGCAACTCGAGGCAGTTGATGTGCTAATGCAGGTGCGGGCCCGTCCAAACCACTGACACTGCATGCCCATTGTACGTGGCTCCCCAGCCCATGGCAGAGGCATCCGTGAAAACCACAGCATGCCTGGACACCTGTTCCAGGGGCACTCCGGCCCGAAGGAACGAGGGGTCTGACCATGGGCTGAAGGATTGGCGGCAGGCCTGTGTGATGCTCACCCGGTGAGTGCTGCGTTGCCACGCCCATCTCGGGACTCTGCCGTGTAGCCAATGCTGAAGTGGTCTCATATGAAGCAGGCCGAGCGGAGTAACTGCCGCAGCGGCTGCCATATGCCCCAGCAGCCTCTGAAAATGTTTCAGTGGAACTGCCATCCTGCCCTGAAACGGGTTCAGGCAGTTCAGCATCGACTGGACGCGCTCCTCTGTGAGGCGTGCAGTTCGTTCAACCGAATCCAATTCCATACTGAGAAAATAGATCCTCTGCACGGGGGCGAGTTTGCTCTTCTCCCAGTTGACCCGAAGACCCAACTGGCTGAGGTGTCTGAGGTGCACCAGGTCTCTGTGTTCGCACAACTGATCCCTGGACTGTGCTAGAATGAGCCAGTCATCGAGATGAGCACAAGGGCCCCCTTCGTGACCTTCGTGAAGACACGGGGGGACAGGGCCAGCCAGAAGGGCAGGACTTTGTACTGATATGCTCGACCCTCGAACGCAAAGCGCAGGAACGGCCTGTGTCGAGGAAGAATCGAGACATGAAAGTACGCGTCCTTCAGGTCGATTGCTGCAAACCAATCTTGGGGACGGGCGAACTGAATCGCATAGCCGAGCCTGATGGTCCGAATGAGCCAACGAGACGGACTGCGGAGCTCTAGCCAGGCTCGCAGAGACCGTGCAAGCGGGACCATAGGGACCACTGGCGTACCCACCGTGGGGCAGCGAGGTGGAATGCAGGTACCAGGCTGGGGTGGCTGTCTCGTTGGACCAGCGGTGGAACAGAAATAAAACGGAACACAAGATTCTCCACCCGGCCCTCCTCCGGGGGATGGAGCGGTGCGGTCAACGTCTCCTGAAGAGCAATCCTCCCCATCTCCGGGTCGCCCGTCTCAGGGTCGCTTGCCCTTACTCTTGCCACCCCTCTTCTTGGCAGGGGCCCTGGACGCCCTCGGCGACAAGCAGGCTGAGGCGCTGCCGGCGGCGGGGTGGAGACAGCAGCTGACCGCCGAGGCAGGATGTGACTGATCACCCCAGTCTGCTTCTGTGCGGCCGTGAACTGTTGGGCGAAGTTCTGGACCGCGTCGCCAAAGAGGCCAGTCTGGGACACGGGGGAATTAAGGAACCTGATCTTGTTGGTTTCCCGCATGTCAGCCAGATACAGCCAGAGATGGCGCTCCTGGACCACCATAGTGGACATCGCACGACCCACTGCCCGCGCCGTAACCTTCGTCGCACGAAGCGCGAGGTCCGTTGCGGTTCTCAGTTCTTGGAGAACTGCGGGATCCTGACCACCCTCGTGCAAGGTCTTCAGTGCCTGGGCCTGATGGACCTTCAACAACGCCATAGCATGTAAGGCGGAGCCTGCCTCTCCACAAGCCTGGTAGGCCTTCCCGATCAGATCGGAAGAGTACCTACAGGCCCGGGAGGGGAGACACGGGTTCCCCCTGGAAGTGGAGTTAGGGCACAGTTGCATAGAAATGGCCCGTTCCACGGGAGGAACCTGCGTGTATCCCTTTGCAGGTCCGCCATCGAGGGTGGTGAGGGAGGAGGATCCACTAGGCCGGTTTCGGGCAGTAAAAGGTGCCGTCCACGATCTAGTGAGCTCCTCGTGCACCTCTGGGAAGAAAGGAACCGGGGTGGGGCGCTGAGAACCAGCACGGGCCACCCCGAGATACCAATCATCCAGTCTTGAGGGTTTGGGACACGGTGGAGGGTTCCACACGAGCCCGACTCTCTCGGCGGCCCGGGAAAGCATGGTCATCATTTCCGGATAGGTATCGGGCACAGCGAATCTTCCCGAAGGAGCCCACCGCGCCGGCACGTCATCTTCGGAGAATTCTGATACCTCCATACGATGCAGTGATGGACATCTGATCATCGGGGGGAGCCCCGAAGGATACGATTGGTGCACATCTCGTGGATGACCCAGCACGTTCCAACGGAAGCTCTACTGGCTGCAGAGTGCGAGAGGAGTGAGGGTTCCCCGGGGGTTGGTTCCCTGGGGGAAGCGCGCTCACCGTCACCTTCAAATCACCCGTGCTACTGCCTGAAGTAACCCTTTGTGGGGGGTTAGATCGAGGCAGAGGCACGGGGACTCCACCCCTTGCGAGATGGAGTCTAGACCGCAACTCTGAGATGGTCATGTTCCCGCAGTGAGAACATGAGTCATCCACCAGCGCTGCCTCAGCGTGCTGAACGCCCAAACACGAGATCCAGCGCTGGTGACCATCCCTCGGTTACAGGTAACCACCACACCCAGAAACGCACAGAAAGAATGTCATCTTGAAAAAGACGCAAGCTCTTTCTGTGTTGCTCTTTTAGAGGATCGCTCTCCTTGGTGCTGAAGCACGCAGGGGGAAGGGTCGCGGCGACACAGTCAGGGAAATAGTGCAGCCTGATGTGCGCGCTCTCTCTCACCAGACGCACTCTACCAGCCGTAAGAACGGCTTTTTAGAACGGCTTTTAGAACGCACTCTACCAGCCAGACGCACTCTACCAGCCGTAAGAACGGCTTTTTAGAACGGCTTTTAGAACGGCTCTCCACCAGGCGCACCGATCCAGCTGTGAGAACAGCCCTTGTGTTTGCTCTCACAAGCAAAAAAGAGAGATGATCGTAAGACCACACGACCCGCTGCTGTGCCGTCACACCAACACCGACTGAAGAACGCTTCCAAAAGGGCAGGCTTCCAGTCAGGACTGCGAAGTAGGTGAGTGATGTCTAGCATAACCAGATACCACTCGGCTCCTCAGCAAAAGGCTGATTTGATGCAAGCACCTGTGTCTCATTTATACCCGCGCTGTGTGGCATGAACACCTGGTGCAATCATTGCATGCCAATGTGCATTGGCTCGTTTAGTTTCACTCGAATTAGATTGGCTCTCGCGAGCGAGATTCCTATTCGTCGGTCGTGGCATCGAGAGTGGCCGACTGAATGGGAACTACAAATTCCTTTGAGTTTGGAAAATCCTGTACACAGTAATTATCAGGTTATCTCTTCTCCTGTCACTGAAAATGTCCTTATTTTGAAATCATCCTCCGGATGCGTATTTTAAGAGGCGTTTGTTCAACTAGGTGTTAACAGCACATTGAAAATATTCATAACCTGAATAATTGACACACTGCTTTGACACACACTTCCGGTATTCAATTCTGCTGTGATAAAGGTCTATACACATGCAGGGAGAGATCATTGACAGAACAGGCACAGGTGTGGGGTTGATTAACAACCAAGGAAACTAACTAGAGACACTGAACACAGGCAAATGAGCACAGCAAACAGTGAAAACGAAACCAAAACAGAACATACACACTACAGCAATATGCTTCTGCTGTTTGTATATGAGGTGTGTTGTTCACTGGCATATAGTTATTGGAAGTGAAGGAAAGTTATGCTTCTTTTAGGAACATCCCAAAAATCCTTGGAATGTAATTGAGCTCAGGGGCCCAAAGGACACACACACACACACACACACACACACACACACGTAGAGTACTGTTGTGTAACGTGTATGTTGCTGTTAGAGCATAAATAATACCTGTAAAATTATAAAGCTCAAAGTTCAATGCCAAGCGAGATATTTTATTTAACAGAAGTTCCCTTTCAAAGCCTACAGCGAACGGCTGGCTTGGACTACATCCTGGTACTTCCTACATAAATGACGTCAGTAGAACAGTAGAACAGACTAACCTCCGCCCACAAGACTATGCGAAAAAAGGGGGCGTGGTCTTGTTGCTGTCCCACGTGGAGAGGAGGACGTGTCGCGTGGAGAAAAGGAAGTGCTGCGTTTCAGTGTGTCGCCATGTCGTCGAGACGCTGTTATTTTCATCCCGGAGTCAAATCACCTTTGTTTGGCTTTCCCAGGGACGCTGTAGAGATCATTAAGCGCATATATCTCCCGTTAAGAGGCGTGACCTTTCCACGTGCGCTAAGCTGCTGTCGAATCACAACACAGGAACCGGGCCACGTTCGCTAAGCTGCTGTCCAATCACAACCCGGGAAGTGCTGGCACAATCAGAACTCGTTACGTATTTCTGAAGGAGGGACTTCATAGAATAAAGGAAGTCATCAGCTGTTTTTAGGAGAGTGAAAACAGCGGTATACAGATAAGTAAATTGTGTTAAAAATACTGTTTTTTTTTACACGCGAAACATGAACACATGTTATATTGCACACTGTAAACACAATCAAAGCTTCAAAAAGACACGAAGAACGGGACCTTTAAAACAACCAGATTTAAAAGGCACAAATATGTAAGATTATTGGATTAAAATATCCAAAAGCCGCTAGAACAAGGTTATATATTTTGTTGACCTGTGTTCTTACATTATCCCAAATGTTTCCAAGAATGTTTAAATTCAGAGAAATAAGCAATTTTAACCAGGACCATGTCTGTGCGTCGCCTATCGATGACATCATACCCGCGTTACCCTCGATTTCCGATTTTATTTTGTAGAAACCATGGAAACACCAAAGACGCTTTAATATATGATGTGTTTTATTAGACAGGTGAGCAGTGTTTGGATCAATTATTGAGAGAAAACATCATTGTTATACAGCTCAACACAGTTAGTCTTATTGTTTAAAGGGGTCATGATCTGGCTTTTTACATTTTTTTATACTGTTGTCTGAGGTCAACGTATTAACGTTTAAATACGTGTTTTTTTCATTCAAAAACATCATAATGAATAAGCAATAGGATACTTTCTACTCTGGTTTTGAGCCTCTCTCATGGAACGCTCGGTTTTTATGGGCGTGCTGCACTGAAGACTTGGAAGTAAACGGCCACTGCTATGATTGGATAACAGTTTTGCATAATAATGAGTTTCGGCTCTCCCGTCAGTACATGTGGGGAATTGTTTTGAAAACTTCCAATGTGGAGAAACGGCAAACGGAATCTGCCCACAGGGCTCGCAAAATGTCTTTATCAAACAAACACAATTATTTCTCTCTCACCCACCTGCGATTAATATGAATGTTATTTTTTTATTACATGACCCGCCAGATCGGTGGATATAACCGCGAACCGTGCGTCACTAACACACACACAAGCCAAGTACGTGCATCAGCAAAACTTCACTGCAGATAAATCAGCATGTTCAAAACTTCCGCAACATAATCAGTAGATATCAAAGGATCTGTAACAATGCAATACTATCACATATAAAAAACATCTCACATAAGATAAAATCACATGTTTTACTCACATAAGTGTTGCACCATTCCTGTCGGATCCAATATAGAAGGCACAGCATTGTGTTTTAATCTCAATATGTCTGCAAATCCAGTCTCGAACTGTGTCTCGTTTACAAACGATTCCGCGGTGAAATGAAGCGAACAAACGCGCAATGTCTTACACCCGTGAGCTGGAACTTCATTAAAAATAAAGTTCAACCACACATTCATAATATTAGAATCCGAAGCAAGCTTATGCAGCGACTGTGTTCTTCCACAACCAGGCACAGAGCAATATCTTGCTATCTTTGGCATGTTTATTGCTCGTAAGTGCGATCCATTTAGCTCCACGAGTCGGTGGGCAGGGCTACAGAATCAGGCGTACTTTTCTTCTGTTGAGGCGACGTTTCACCACACGTTGACGTCAAGGGTTGGCATATTCTGCTGGGTCTGGTGTAAATAAAAGCTTTTCTTTGACTAACAAAGTTTTCCGCTCCGAAACTTACAGGATATTCTTATATCACGATGAACTTTTATATATCAAAGGCTGAATGAAAAGTTGATTTCTCAGTTTTTATTTTATTTACCGTGAGTACCATGTTTTACCATGCCTAATATCGATCTAACTCACTGCAGTGTCCAACATGTGTCTCAAAGCCACAGAGTAGCATTATAACATAACTTTCAACACACTCAAATTGATCTAATATGATAAAACAGCGCTGTGTTACCCCACATACACATGAGCGGAAAAAGCGGAAGCGCTCATCTGCGGCAGAATAAAAGCGCTGCGAAATCCATGCGTCATCAAGCTACGCCTTTGTTTTGAATAATCGACCTCTAGAGGCAAAAAATTACATATTGTGGCTTTAATGCAAATTCTGTTGATTTCTACCCAGGGCTATTGAGCCACACCCCTGAATCTGCTTTCATTTTATGCTGCGTTCACGTGACACTAATGTGAAACCAGACTTCATTCACTACAATGGAAAGCATATTTACACTGTCTGAATCGTTCCCTATCCTCTATACAGTACACTATGTGCCATTCACCCTGTAGAAAATAGTAAATGTGTGAACAAGTGACCGATTTCAGCTGCAGCTTCAACGTCTGTTTATAGTGTAAGGGCGGGACTTCAGATTCTAGGGAGCATTTGATTGGACAGAAATGCTCATATCTTCTAAACGCGAATGTTGTCATTGTTTTGGAGCACGCTAGCTTATACATAACAGTAAGGCTTTCATTTTGATCTCATAGGGACTTTAGTTATATTCTTTGCTTACAGAACTCAGGTGCCATAGCAAATAGAGGACATATAGAGTCACATTCTGGTTGTTGGTTAGGGGTTGTATGTACATCTAATTAGGGCTGGGCGATATGGCTGAAAACTGTATCACGATATCAGGGTTTCATATCGGTCGATATCGATAATTATTGATATGTTTTATGACCTATTTAAAATAAGGACCAGGAGAAAAATAATTTTACATTTAAACATTTTTATTTTAAACTTAACCTTCCTCTGATTATAATCCCCTCAGTGATAAAGGCAGAAATGTCAACACAACCATGGAAAACACTCAAATAATTAAAATATAAACAAGTCTAAAATTTCAAATATCTCTTAACATTAAAGGTCCCGTTCTTCGTGTCTTTTTGAAGCTTTGATTGTGTTTACAGCGTGCAATATAACATGTGTTCATGTTTCGCGTGTAAAAAAAAAACAGTATTTTTAACACAATTTACTTATCTGTATACCTCTGTTTTCACTGTCCTGAAAACGGCTGATGACTTCCTTTATTCTATGAAGTCCCTCCTTCAGAAATAAGTAACGAGTTCTGATTGTGCCAGCGGTTCCCGTGTTTTGATTTGACAGCAGCTTAGCGAACGTAGCACGGTCCTGTGTTGTGATTCGACAGCAGCTTAGCGCACGCGGAAAGGTCACGCCTCTTAACGGGAGATATATGCGCTTAATGATCTCTACAGCGTCCCTGGGAAAGCCAAACAAAGGTGATTTGACTCCGGGATGAAAATAACAGCGTCTCGACGGCATGGCGACAAACACAGTCAAACGCAACACTTCCTTTTCTCCACGCGACACGTCCTCTTCTCCACGTGGGACAGCAACAAGACCACGCCCCCTTTTTTCGCATAGTCTTGTGGGCGGAGGTTAGTCTGTTCTACTGTTCTACTGACGTCATTTATGTAGGAAGTACCAGGATGTAGTCCAAGCCAGCCGTTCGCTGTAGGCTTTGAAAGGGAACTTCTGTTAAATAAAATATCTCGCTTGGCATTGAACTTTGAGCTTTATAATTTTACAGGTATTATTTATGCTCTAACAGCAACATACACGTTACACAACAGTACAACATACACAACAAACACACTAACTAAAGTTTGAACAATGGGATCACGAAGAACGGGACCTTTAAGGTGCAGTGCTTCCATTGTTTCTTTGTAACTTTTACCGTTTAGATGCTTTGTCATAAGGAAGTGACTGATGCAGAGTAGCTACCTCTCCATGTAGTTTCAACGGCTGAATCCGAAATCGCCCCTTATACCCTAAATAGGGCACTAGTGGTGTCCGAAACCATAGTGGACGTTATTGAGTGCACTCATTCTATCCCACTTTGCACCGCAATAACGAGTGTACACAGCCGATGATCTACACACAGCGGCTGTCCTGGTCATAGACAGTAAAAGGTTCGAATTCGCTCACTCGTTTTCATTCACTCCTTCAAGTGAACTGTATCAGTGGACTAAAGTAGGGAATAGTGATTGAGGGTTTAGGGGGCGATTTCGGATTCAACCAAAGTCAAGAATAGCACAACGGCGAGCGCATTGAGTACAATCACGTCCCCAAACGAACGAGGCGCACGCGCGCTGTCAGCGGAGGCTTGCGCTGCGGAGCCAGACAAAAGTATAACAAGGCTGGTAAAAAAAAGTTTGTGGTATTACCAGTCTTGGTGACAGACGACTTATACGATCTAAAAAACTGTCGTACTGGCGAGCTGACTTGTTTTCCTGTTTTATTAACAATTTCCTCGCTCGCTGCGGCAATCATTTTCCACTTATCCCTCCACGCCGGTTCTGTTTACTGAAGAATGAATCCAACACGAGACAATGATATGGCGCAAGCAGACTTGATACAGTTACATGATTGGCTGTTAGCCTGTCACTCCCTACGTTGCTTGGTTACCAGAGAGTGAGTGCCTTTGTTCATGCAACCAAACTTGCTTCGCAACCTATGGTTTCTTCCAACGAAGAATAGAATTATCGGACGTTTTATCGAACGCATTTTTTATTGATATCGATGACGTGTTTATCGCGATACATATCGTCATCGTTTTATCGCCCAGCCCTACATCTAATGTTACTTTTTTAACATGGAAATGCACATCTTACAAATCCACATATTTTACATCTTACCATGCTTCCCGTGTATACATAATGATAACAATATGATGACGCACTTCTGAGAGTGTTACCTTTCCATTTAAGACTCCCTACAGGTCTTAAATTTAGCTTAATGAAACCTGCAGGCACCTTGTAATTGAACTGGCTCGTATGACTACGGTTTTCTCTGATCTTTAGGTTCTAACTGTTGGCAAGGCCACACTAAAAGTACTTTGAAGCCGTTCCCCGTGTCTAATTATTGTAGTATTTGTTCATTGATCTGTGTTTTTTGGCATCTGCTGTGTTCTCTGTGAGTCATTGTGGATGTTGGAGACGTCGTGGTGCGAGTTGGTTACTTTGATTCAAATAATGGATTTGAACCGCTCTAAAATTGCACAAGTATTCATCACCCTTGAAGTATTTTTAATGAATCAACAGACAGGGATCATGTTGAGCTTTTGAGCCAGTGCAAGGTTCTCTTGAAACTTTTAAAGCGCAAGCAAGACGGGCTCACAAAAGCAGAAAGGCTCATAATTAGCAGGACTGAAGCGGGTCCCCACAGGGCCCTCGAGCGCTTGATTTGTGCTGGTGGATCCTTAAACTAGCAGGCTGTGATCTATAACCTCTCTCGCGGTGTGCGCAGTCAGATGTCTGCTGCCGGCTGTAATTGGACACTTTATCCTTCTCTGAACCCCGTCAAGAGCAAATAAGGCAGCCAGAGAGTTTCCCAGAGTGATAATACACAGGGAGTGTTACGCGTCACATGGTAAAGCTGCGAGAGATGTTCAATTCGCTTAATGTGGTGTTCTTTGTCTACTGTTTTCATGCAATCTTCCTGGAAATGTCTTTTGCTTTCAGAGGAAAAGTACATTCATTTCTTTTGTGGTGCAGAATGGCTCATTGAGTTTTAATGATTCCCACAAGACACTCAGACAAACCAGCCAAAGAGAGATAAGTGAAACACGACTTCTATTATATGAGTGTATTTGTGTCATTTGATTTTGCATCAAGCCTGTAGTTGAATCTCTATAAAGATATGTTTGCATATTAACGCGCAAACTTCAGTCTATTTGCCGTTTAATGTCATATTGCAATTTTATTAGTGTGCAACTCTTCTTTTGATTTATTACATTTGGAAATCAAATAGTGTGTCCTCAGTGTGGTTTCAGTGATCTGATCACAATATGTTTGGAACCTGGATCTAGTGCTGACCTGAGCCGTTGAAAAACAGTTGCGACATGCGGTCACATGGTTCATGGAGCTCTCAAAAGTTCCAAACAACTCGGCGCTGTCAATCTCTTTGAATGTGTTCAAGCAGGAGAGAGTGCCATTCCTGGTACCTGCCCCCTCAGATCAGAGCCAATTGTGATTTTGTGCTAAAAACAAAATTACAATTTTAGAATTATTTTCTCATTTTATTTGTCTCATCTTATTATTTTAGTGGGTAGAATGAGTAAGCTGTTTGTTGTTGTTAGAATGACAAATGTTAAATTTTTAGGCTGCTCTGCCTCAGCAATCTAACAGCATGCTAGATTACATGTCATCATGGTCTGAAGCTGAAAGAAAGTGTTTAGAATTGTTAAGACGGCTCTATAGACCATTTAATACAGTTCATATAATTAATAATATTAATAATATAGGCCATACAAATCTAAAGTTTAGGTTACAGCTGCATCTGTCTCTGAGGGGAAAATGAGCAGTGATTTTGTTTTTGATGGATTTGATGTTATTGAACTCTGAAACCATCTTTGTTTGGGTTGAATGATCTGAATACATGAGTTCTCGGCCATGTCAAACTGCGACTGCCTGTTCAATACGTTAAAGATTGTTACTATGTGACCAAACATTTTACTGTACCAATCTTTTTTATGGATCCTAAAATTTTGCATCCAGGACAAATGAGCTAGTCTGGCTCCGCCCTCCTACGTACTTCCGCTCAATTTTCATTTTCCTTCAGTACTCCGTCAGGGACTGCGGTATATTCTTAGGTTTTCTCCGAATACATTTTTACCGGTCCAATCAGCGAACAGAGGGAGTGGCTGAGAATGATGACGTTGATGTCATGCGCTAGTTTGTGTAGTAGGTCAGTAATGGCGGCGGAGAAAGATGCGAGCGAAGCCATTCATTCCGTTGTGGCACCGCTGCCGAATATCCAGAAGTTAAAGCCTTTCCAGCTCGCTCCATTAGTGGTGAAGGAGTTGGTAAACGGTAATTGTTTCTCGTGGGGTTGGAAGGCATTGTCATCATTTACAGGGGCTGGTCAGTGATTTTGTTGCCGTCCGTCTCCCACCACCCGCGTAAAAATCCCCGGCCGAATTACCTACTGTTTTAGACAAACACCAAAGTCCTGTGGTAATTTAATTGCTGTCCGAATCTCACATCCCGAGTTTTCAAGAATATATCACTTCAAAATTCACTGTTTATATCCTTTTTGACCACGTCATTTGGATGCATTTCTACACTTGTATTTCTTTAAATGCTGGCAAGTATTTACGAGAGCAATATATTTCATCACCGCTCAAAAAATAAAAAGAATAAAAGCATGTAAACATTTGAATTGGGCCGTTATTTACGGCAGCATTTTTTCTTATACCAAGCATATGACATTTTATTTACAGCAATCATGTTACGAATCACTTGGGCTGCACGTTCCTGATCACAAAACTCTCCTCTCCACTGTAAATAAATCCCAATCCGAATGCACAAGTTATAGGTTTTATCACTGAGGTGGCATGCACAATCTGCACAGTTATTTTTACGGATTTCCATGTGAGAAACAGAAGCGAACGCCGCATGACAGACATCACGACCAAACGTTAGCGACTGGTTATGCCAGATCCAATAGTTTTAAACTTCAACAGAGCACCCGCCTTCAAGGAAGTAAATGCTTGTCAATGGAGAGTGGCCAGATTCTCTGTACAAATGAAATGTACGAGAGTCTGGTAAGACCAGGCTACAAATGAGCTGACCTGAGTCCAAACCCATGGGCTTCGTCATATAAAGGCCGCTCAACAGTCTTGTCAGATCTGCTGTTCCACTAGCCTGGATGCCAGACGAACTTAGCCCCGCCCACAAAAAAATTTGCACGGGCAGTTCGGTCTGGACTTGATCCGTAGAGAAGTAATAATGCCCGAACAGAAACTGTTCGGACCAATGAAATTGTCAGGGCGGGCTTTAGACGATGATAGACAGATGATTAACAGTAACGTAATCTTCCACGTCATCAAAGGCACTTGGGTTGAATTTGTTCTAATCCTAAATGGAGAACTTGTTCGTATATGCGTTCACCTTCACTATTTCTCTCAGAAATGATGATTGTGTTGGTAAGTACTTTGTGTATCCTTAAATTCTTTTTTTACAACATCGGCAAAGATCGTTTACACTCATCTTCTAACGTGACTTATTCTAGCGAGCGTGCAGACAGGGTTGCCGAGTTTTTACAGCAAAACCCGCCCAATTGCTACTCAAAACTAGCCAAAAACAAGCCCAATAGCTTTCCGGGTGGGGGGGTTCTCCGGGAAAAATGGCATTTTGGGGGTAAAATGTGTTATTTTGGCAGGGCTGCTAAAATTCGCATTCCTGGGTCTGTATATCACATAATTGGGGTCGCTTCAACCCGCGGACTTGGCAACACAGTGCAGTTGAGTTCTGTTGACATTTGACAACTAACGTTATGCGTCGCTCCGTTGCTTTGATTGGTTGTAGGTCTATCCAATTGAGGTCTTTCCTGGTTCGGTTTAAACACGCCCCATAATCACAGCCCAACGGAGCAGTATCAGACTCAAATTCTGACTAGAATTGAGTATGACAACGTCAGGCTACTGTTCCACTTCACCGTGATCTTATGATTAATATTATATAATTTAGTAATAGGCATAATGGCCTATTATTCCTGAAAATAGTAAGCAGTAAACTGGTGAATTTCACCCTCCTTATTTTACAAATATTTGGGACGCGAAAGATATGATAGTATGGAAACGACTCGAGGACAGATTTTTTTTAGGGATGACGTCATTACACAATTTTATCTGTAAAAAAAAAGCCAATTGGATGGAAACAGGCTGGAGACAGCAAATTTTGCTATCTTTTTTAACGCATATTCACTTTGTTGAAGACAAAACGAAACTTGGCTTGTGACAGCTTTATTTCCATGTCCCCTGCTTTCCCACGATTAATGCCTGAGACATGGATGCTTTAAACCTTAGACCAAGATGAACTACACATTTGCTCTTCTTCACATTTCAGTGCTGGTTTTCTGTTGGCAGGCATCTGAAAGTTGCTTAATGTTATTATTGGATGGAAGAAACCAAAGGTTAAGTCAACAAACTCATGGAGCAGAGGGGAAGGGAAACCATGGGATGTTGCAACATGCAGGATTGTGATTGTGTGTTTGGGTGAACCGGCTCATCCTTCACATTAACCAGTGCAGGTTAGTGTAAGGACACAGCTGTTAATGTGTAATGATTACAGTCACTGTGTAGAGCTAATTCGATTAAATGATGATTAATTTGGCTACATCTGGTACAGTACATGTCAACTTTTCTCAAAGAACAAATCTCTCACAACTAATGCAGGGCTCTACATAGCGACCATTTTGGGCGCCTGAAAATTACTGCGTGCGACTGCGAAAAAATATTTAGGTGCACCGGTGCGAGTGACCCGATCGATTCTCATGAATAGATGTATAATAGGCTACAATCGGAATAAAAACTACAACTGCCAAAGTGCATCAACACTGACTGACTGAGCAACTGTTACATTTCGTGCTGCAATCAACTGCTTTTCATGCCTTCTGTCAGCAGAGCATGTGCAAAAAACGTGTGCGACGGACTACACTTCACAGATTGTTTACAAGGTGAAACCACGGTCTATGGGTGAAACGGGTGTGACGCGGCCATGCACTTACCAGACGCCTCGCGCTGATGTTTCTTTGCAGCCAAAATTAACTAGAAATACCACATTTGGATTATCATAAACAAGGTCGGAAATTAACAGGGGCTTGGGGCAAAAATTAATTAATAAAAAATTATTTAAAAACGCCCCTGTATGAGTTCTTGATTTAATCTTTATCAGCTGCAGTCCATAAAAATGACTAGATGCATATGAGTGAGTACATTATGAATCCATTTTCCAAACCGTGTTTTTATCTTATCCTGAATCACTACGGTACACATATAATGTTTATATTCTGACTATTCAATTCCAGTTCGGGTCGCAGCACTGCGGAGGAGCACAGTCCCTGCGTGACTCGCCATAGACATAAACAGAGCGTCTGTTCTACTGTTCTACTGACGTCATTTATGAAGGAAGTACCAGGATGTAGTCCAAGCCAGCCGTTCGCTGTAGGCTTTGAAAGGGAACTTCTGTTAAATAAAATATCTCGCTTGGCATTGAACTTTGAGCTTTATAATTTTACAGGTATTATTTATGCTCTAACAGCAACATTACACACTAACTAAAGTTTGAACAGTGGGATCACGAAGAACGGGACCTTTAAGTTACGGACAGCTATTGCTCCGAGTATTGGCATGATTGCAAATGTGATACTGATCTTGTACAAAAGTCCAATATTAAGTAACAACGTTTTAGCCATAATACTGTTTATTTCGTGAAAATCAAAACTACACCATAACTGTTGCGCATCTCCAAGCGGTTCGATCGAATGAATCTGCGTTTTTGAACGATTGAATGAATGACTCCCACACAGACTTGACGCCCCCTACTGGCTGTTTTATTTTCATTTATACTTTGCATGTACTTTTTATTTATGATTTAATTAGATTGGTAACAGTCTGGTTGTGTCTTATTGCTCTAACTGAATTTACTGTTTAAATTAACATTTTAAAAACAACTTTTCTATTTTAATTGAAGAAATTGACAAAAGATGATGCATACATTTAATAAGATTAGAAAACATTGCTCTTATAATGGTAAAAATGCCCCTGGACATTAATTTAAAGGGACAAAGATCATCCTGTAATGGGAAAGTTATAATTGCAATGCGTGTTATTGATCAGAAAGTGCTCCTACATTTTTGACTGTGCTCCTAATTTTTTTAAATTAGGAACACAAGTGCTCCTCAAGAAAAATGTAAGCGTAGAGCCCTGTAATGCTGGAACCCTGTCTCTTGGTACATTACTGTAATATTAAAGCATTTTCTTGTGGTGTCCCCCTCAGCACTTGGTGCCCTATGCACTGTGCGTGATGCGTGTGGTGGTAGCGGCGGCACTGTAGGCGACTGTAATATGTCAAAAACATCGGTAACACTTTATAATAACTACACACTTTTGAGCATTAGTTAAGCATTAGTAAATAGTTACGTCATCATTTATAAAACGTTAATAGACATTAATAAGCAGTTTATTAATACAGCGGTAACACTTTAGAATAATGGTCATTAGTTAACATTAGTTAATGTATGTATGTATGTATGTATGTAACTAACATGAACTAACCATGAGCAATACATTTGTTACTGTATTTATTAATCTTTGTTAACGTTAGTTAATATAAATCCAGCTGTTCATGGTTTGTTCATGTTAGTTCACACATTAACTAATGTTAACAAGATTCTAATAATGCATTAGTAAATGTTGAAATTAACATTAACAAAGACAAATAAATGCTTTATAAGTGCAGTTCATTATTAGTTCATGTTAACTAATGTAGTTAACTAACGTTAACTAATGACCATTATTCTAAAGTGTTACCAATACAGCTATAAATGTGTTATTCTTGATATATAAGCATATCTATAATGTGTTTAGTAATACTTTATTAATACTTTATTAATGATTAATTTATCATTTCTAAATTAAGTATTACATTATTTACAAACCAGTTATTTAAGAGTTGTCAGTGGTTCATAAGATAATTTAGAAAGTGTAAGTAAAGAATGAATAAATCTAAATGCACGTTTATACATCTTTACATTATTTAGACATATAGAAAAAGTTATTAATTGTGTTAATAAATGCTTTATTAACACATATTCCTACTGAGTAATTCAGGTAGTTATAAAACATTTAGTAGTTGTCAGCTAACTCTTTTTTGTGAGCTACGTGAGGGTTAGTGAGGGCTACGTATGCCTCGTAAAACTTTTACAAAGGGAATATAAAGGCTCAGTTATCGTCAAAAAAAACAGAAATAGGAAACAAACACAACACAGAGTGATACAGTACATAGATATATTTATTAATGTAAAAAATGAAACTGTACAACTGTACACTTGATATAACATGGAAAATAAACCTCTGCAATGTCATAGAAAAATACAAGTCCTGTACACCTCCAGAAAACATCAAAAGAAACTAAGCCTCTGTAATCTGATATACAAATACATTTCTGTAAAGTGTAAACATTGCAAGAATAAAAATGTACCAGTAGATTACAGAAGTGCAAAAATGACGCCATACTATGGCAGTCGTGCGCTTTGAGAGCGCGAGACCCCTTTCCGTGCGGCTCCGCATCCGAAGATGCGTTGCCATAAAGTGGTATCGGGTGCGGTTGTATCGGGGTAGTTTTACGAGTACGAGTACTTGACAACAGTATCAGACCGACACCCGAGTACTGGTATCGATATCGGTGCATCCCTAACAAAAGTACATTTAGATAGTTTAATAATTCTTCAATTACACTTTTTTAAATGATCTTATGAACCCTTGACAACTCTAAAATAACTGGTTTGTATATACTGTAATTCTTAATTTAGAAATGATAAATTAATCATTAATAAAGTATGAAAATACAATTATTAAACTTTTGAAAGGTCTCACAGAGTTGAAAACAACAAGCGTAATTGTTTTGGGCTTTGACTAAACTTGAGCGAGTTTTTGTACCCATATGTAAATAATATACGATGCAACATTTATTGCGTAATTTTTTTTTTTACAGCAGATTCTCACGATTAAAATGAATCCAAAATAAACAATCCATTGCGTCGATCACAAGATATTCCTCACAGAGTTACGACACATAAAACTTCACAGGCGCTGACTAAAATCAAATGTAGCTTTCACATGCAGTTTTTGCTCATATTAACTTCATGAAACATGCACAGACCGCAGAAAATGGCTTACTTATAGTGGATTGAAATGAGTCAAAATCCTACATAAATCCAACATAATATCTTGCGTCGATCACAAGATATTCCTCACGGAGGAACAACAATTTTAAAATAGCCTTCCTGGTGCCAAGGGCTAAACAAAATGGCTACCTTGGTTCCAAATGCGGTAACTTTTGATTACTTTATGCTATCATCACAAAATGTGATCCAGATGCAACGCACATGTAGGGTAACTTAACCAAAAAATAATTGTCCTCCTACCTTATTTCCTGAGTTATTGCATGTCAAATAAGTAATATATGTACAATTGTAATATATAAAAAAACATTATCAGTTTCTCAGTATGAGAATGTCCAAATATGAGTTTTTTCCTTTCTAAAAATGTCAAAGGTTTTCTATCAAACGGTACCTACCTTTTGACTCTCCTTGCTATAGTTTTGTAGTTATGAGTCTTTACATTTGTGTATGTCATTCAGAAAAACAACCCTAAAAATGCCTTCAGGGCTTAAAGGGTTAAAGGGGGTTAAAGGGGTAATTTTTTTTATACTGTTGTCAACTTATGACATTTGCGTGGTTTTTACATAAAAAAATATCATAATGAATAAGTAATAGGCTGTTTTCTACCCTGGTTTTGAGGCTCTCTCAAGACACGTTCGGTTTCTATGGGCGTGCCGCACTGAAGACTTGGAAGTAAATGCCCACGGCTAGGATTGGATAAGATTTGTATATTTAATGAGCTTCAGCTTGTTTTAAAATTGTTTTAAAAGCATGTGGAGAAACGCTCACAGGGCTCGCAAAATGCCTTTATCAAACAAACACAATGGTTTATCTCTCATCCACCCGCGATTGATTGGAATTTAATTTTTGTATTACTTGGCCGGCCCGATCGGTGAATAACCGCGACCTGTACACACACACACGTGCGTTCCCAAGAAAGGATTGCCCAGCTGTCGTTTTGGTAGCCCGTCTGAAAAACAGATAGGCCTGGGACGTTGGGCTGGCCCTGGCCCATAACATTACAAGTCCGAGTCTGATCACGAATTAACCAATAACACCTCGAATAAAGGATTCTCCATCCTGTGACAGCATGCTAAGGTATGTTCAGTTAGACAAGTACACATAATCAATAGATACCAAACAATCTGTAACAATACAATACTATCACATAAAAAACATGTTTTACTCACATAAGTGTGTTGCACCATTCCTGTCGGATCCAATATAGAAGGCACAGCATTGTGTTTTAATCTCAATATGTCTGCAAATCCAGTCTCGACCTGAATCTTGTTTACAAACGATTCCGCAGTGAAATGAAGCGAACAAATGCGCAATGTCTTACACAAGTGAGCTGGAACCGGCATGTTTATTGCTCGTTAGCGCGATCCGTTTAGCTCCACGAGTCGGTGGGTGGGGCTACAGAAGTAGAAGTACATATTTATCTGTTGAGGCAGCGTTTCTGCATTCTATGACGTCAATGGTCAACATATTCTGAAATCGATCGTTTTCTGGGCCTGGTGTCAATAAATGCTTTTCTTTGACTAATAAGGAAGTTTTCAGCTCCAAAGGCTCAAGGGACAGTTTATTTCTCAATTCATCACCTCTTTAAGAATCGATATCAGTTCATCAAAATGAGAATCTATTCAAATTGAGAAATCAGCATTTCTATCCCAGCCCTACTAAAAATAACTATCACAGATTTCATTCAACACAATATATTTAACTTCTGTATTTACAAGTCAGACAAAGCCCATTTTTTCCCCTTTTTTATGGGTTGTCTATAGTATTTGACAGGAAATAATTTGGAAATAGGGAATTGGATTAGGACATGGACTTGGGACACAGGCCATACGTGAATTTGTGTACTTGCAACTTGCTGAAGAAGCCATTTCTCACATAATCCTCATACATTTGACTTGATTGATCACTGGTGTTGTAGTCAAAAAAAAGAAAAGAAAAAAAGGTTGACTATGTTGGAACTCTTTTAGGATAATGTAATTTTTATTTAATTTGATAGTTTTGGCTTTCAGTTTTAATACATTTTAATGGTGCATTAAATCGATTTATTTACATTTTAAAAATGCTGGTACCTTTTCTATCGCAAATTGACTTTTTATTCTAATTAACTATTTTTTCACTGCAAATTTTAGTCTTTGTAATAGTTTGGTTAAATATTAATAACATTGATTTAACTGTACTTATATTGGTTTGTATAAGTATACATATATATTTTCTTATTTCAACAGCAAGCCTATGTGTCCTCCAGCCACCAGATGGCACTGTCCAGTCCCAACAGTAGCAGCGCAAGTAGTGTGGGAGGCGGGGAACAGCTGAGCAAAACAAACCTTTACATCCGTGGACTCCATCCTGGGACCACTGACCAAGACCTGGTCAAGCTCTGCCAACCGTAAGTCTCGCTGGTCTACGTACGCAAGCTAGCTTTGTTGTGCTCGTATTTGTGAGGAATCATGTTACTTTAATCAGAATGCATCTGAAAAGTAGTGATGGAGAAACAGTGTTTCGAAAGTCTGATATAATTGAACCAAATTCTTAAATTGATTCACTCTTATGAAGCACTCAAAACACCAAGGGTCCTATTTTAACGATCTAAGCACATGGTCTGAAGCGCACAGCGCAAGTGCACTTAGGGCATGTCCAAATCCACTGGGAAAAACGGTCGGCGCGCCAGGCGCATGGTCCAAAAGGGTTGTCCCTATTCTCTTAATGAGTCATGGGTGTGTTTTAGGCGTAACGTGCAATAAACCAATCAGAGTCTCATCTCCCATTCCCTTTAAAAGCCAGTTGCGCTCGCGCCATGGCGGATTCGCTATTTACATGGAGAAATTTGCAAACGGAAAGACTGAACGCTTCTCCAGAGATATTGTATAAAAAACATTTAATATTTAAAATGTGTGTGTGCTGCTGCGAATCCCTGTGTGTAATAAGCAGAATGTATGCACGTTGTGCACCGCTCATAGGTGCATATTACTAACACACCCTTTAAATAACACAAAAATACTGCGCTACTGACTTTAGACCAGCCTGTGCCCGATATCGCCCCCTATACCCTAAAATAGCATTTGAGGGGACAGCCGTTTGTAGTGGTGTCCGAAACCATAGTGGATGTTATCGTGTACACTCATTCAATCCCCTCTCATTCACTGCAATAACGAGTGTACAACTGATGTATGCTTAAAAGCTAGAGAATACCCATAATGCACTGTGAGAGTCGCACATCGAATTAATTCCTGCGTCTGACCACAAGATGGCACAGTGCTTTTTCAATGTGGCTACAGCCTATATACAGGTATAAATTCCTTTTATTTATTATTAAATTGTATAATTGTATTTTATACATGCTAGTTTCCATGAGAGTTCAAGTTAAATCTTTTTTTATTTTCTGGAACTGCAAGTTTGCTACGTTTCAACTTCAATTAAATAGCACAAGCACAAACTACACAAAAACGGCAGCCCTTCATTTACCCTTTAGCTTGAAAGCAATGAAAAATATGTTAAAATATTTGAATATGCACAAACTTGATGAGATTTAAAAGGCATAAACCTGAACTTGTTGACATGTTCCATATGTCATTTTAACAAGGACACTGTAGAAGGGAAATAGAGCATGACTTTACATTATTCAGAGGGGACCTTGTCTTCTCACTTCAGGAGAGGTTCAGACACCACTGCTTTGAAGCTCCTTTAAGCACTCTTCTCTCGGTCAGGACTTCTTATATTGTGGTAGACATGTATGTGATTGTTGTTTAATCTTGATGAGATCCCTTTAAGTTGGATGTTTCTTTCATCTGTAAACTTCTGCTTGTTAATGTGTTTACAGTGTAGAGATCTCAAGATCAGATCTAACTTTGAGTATGTTTTGTTGAACAAATTACAGTAGGCTTTGAGGTTGAGGTTTGAACTCAAGCCATTTGTGGTTCAAAAGAAGAAACATGAGGGTAAATTCAGGAGCCATAAATCAAATAGGAGTGGCATAAAGGAAATACTTCACTTTCTTGTGATGAAGCCCAAGAGCTTTATTTTAAAATGTTACGTCAAGCAACTTTACAAAGACTTTTGGCTAATTTCAGTATGTGTACTGTATATATGCCAGTTAGTTGTGGTTCTCAAATCTGATTGGCTTAGAGCCTTTTCCAACCATGCAATATTCTACTAGCCTGACGTCGTCATACTCAATTCTAGTCAGAATATGAGTCTGATACTGCTCCATTGGGCTGTGATTATGGGGTGTGTTTCAACTGAACCAGGAAAGACCTCAATTGGATAGACCTACAACCAATCAGAGCAACGGAGCGACGCATAACGTTAGTTGTCAAATGTCAACAGAACTCAACTGCACTGTGTTGCCAAGTCCGCGGGTTGAAGCGACCCCAATTATGTGATATACAGACCCAGGAATGCAAATTTTAGCTGGCAGCCCTGCCAAAATAACACATTTTACCCCCCAAATGCCATTTCTTTCCGGAGAACCCCCCCACCCGGAAAGCTATTGGGTTTGTTTTTAAAACTTGGGTTTTAAAACTATTGGGTTTTGTTGTAAAAACTTGGCAACCCTGTCTGCATGCACGCTGGAATAAGTAAGATGAGTATAAACGATCTTTGCCGGTGTTGTAAAAAATTTTTTTTAAGGATACACAGAGTACTTACCAACACGATCATCTTTTCTGAGAGAAATAGTAAAGGTGAATGCACAAACAAGTTCTCCGTTTAGGATTAGAACAAATTCAACCCAAGCGCTCTTTGGTGATGTGGATGATTACGTTACAGTTTATCATCTGTCCATCATCGTCTAAAGACCGCCATGATAATTTCATTGGTCCGAACAGTTTCTGTTCGGGCATAATTACTCCTCTACGGATCAAGTCCAGACCGAACTGCCCGAGCTCAAATGTTTTGGGCGGGGCTAAGTTCGGCTGGCATCCAGGCTAATATTCTACTAATATCACACAGAAACTGTTTCACAGTTTGTATCACTCCACTTGTTTCTGCCGGATCTATACTGGCAGCAATTATCACAGCAAGCGTCAATGGAGGAGCAAACCTGCTATAATTTTACAAATACTACTGTTATTGGAATGCAGTTTTAAGAGAATGTCGTTGTTTAGACCTCAATGTGCGATTCATAAATAAGCATATAACTAAGGGAAAAAGCTAAGGGAAAAGTTTAGTTTCATTAATGTATATTTTTATTTATTTAAAATGCATGCAAATTACAGTTAAATGCAACAGTTATTATATAGTGCTCTGCAGTGGTCAGGATTTAAACAGGGAATTTTGAATTGATCCCTTCTTGTAAACTCAGAGGACGGCAGTTTAATTACCACACGACCTTGGTGTTTGCCCAAATTCCATTTAATTTTTTTCCATTTTAATTTTTTGGATTCTGTTTTTGTTTTGTTTTTACATTTTAATTTTTTGGACTCTTTTAAAGGGGTCATGAACTGGCTTTTTTTATACTGTTGTCTGAGGTTAACTTATGACTTTTTTGCGTGGTTTTTACATTCAAAAACATCATAATGAATGAGTAATAGGCTATTTTCTACCCTGCTTTTGAGCACCTCTCATGGAACGCTCGGTTTATATGGGCGTGCCGCACTGAAGACTTATAAGTAAACGCCCACTGCTATGATTGGATAAGCTTTGCATATTCTAATGTGCTTCAGCTCCCCGTGAGTACACATGAGGAATTGTTTTAAAAGAATGTGGGAAAACGGCAACCGGAATGATTCGCCCACATGGCTTGCAAAATGTCTTTATCAAACAAACACAATAATTTATCTCTCATCCACCCGCGATTAATTGGAATGTTATTTTTTTATTACTTGGCCCGCCCATCGGTGGATATAACCGCAAACAGTGCATCACTAACACACACACGCATACACAAGCCTCATTGCCAGACAAAGCAGCATGATCAAAACTTCCGCAATTGTATTTTTCCTTCAAATATCAAGAAAAGAGAGTGAACAACGCACATCAAGAAAGGAATGTTATTTCACTATTTAAGATAGCTGGCCGTCGGCTGGCCGGTGATACGTTTTGGTAGCCCGTCTGGAAATCACATAGCCTCGGGACGTTGGGCTTTGCGAGCCCTGGCCTATACATGTCTGAATCTGATCCCGAATCGCAGCACAATGAACCAACAACACCTCAAATAAAGGATTCTCCAGCCTAAGTTATGTTCAGTTAGACATGTACACATAATCAATAGATACCAAACGATCTGTAACAATGCAATAATATCACATTAAAAAAACATAAGTGTGTTGCTTCATTCATTCTTGTAATCTCATCCTGTCTGCAAATCTTGTCTCTTGTTTACAAACGAATCAGTGGTGAAATGAAGGAACAAACACACAATTTCTTCCCCACGTGAGCTGGATATTCATTAAAAATAAAGTTCATCCATGCATTCATAATATTGGAATCCGAATGAAGCTTAGGCAACATGCTTATTGCTTGGAAGTTCGATCCGGTTTAGCTCCACGTAGGCCTGTTATTTATCTTTAACATGTCAGGCACAAATCGGTGGGCGGGGCTACAGAATCAGGTGTCTTCTTCGGTTGAGGCGATGTTTCACCACACTCTGGCGTCACAGGGAGGCACATTCCCAGATCAAGCGTTTGATGATCTAGCTGTCAATAAAAGCTTTTCTTTGACTAACAAGGAAGTTTTCAGATTTGAAACTTACAGGTTATTCTTATATCTCCATGACCTTTAATATATCAAAAGCTCAAGGAAAAGTTGATTTCTCAATTCATGACCCCTTTAATGCTGAAATTACATTTTAGTAATCAAAAAGCATGTCTAATTAATTGAAATCAGGAAACTTCTACAATTAATTTTTTTTATTCAGATAGGACGTGGCATCTCAGGGAATGAGGGTTACATATACAGTGAGGAAAATAAGTATTTGAACACCCTACTATTTTGCAAATTCTCCCACTTGGAAATCATGAAGGGGTCTAAAATTGTCGTTGTAGGTGCATGTCCACTGTGAGAGACATAATCTAAAAAAAAAAATCCAGAAATCACAATATATGATTTTTAAAATATTTATTTGTATGATACAGCTGCAAATAAGTATTTGAACACCTGTCTATCAGCTAGAATTCTGACCCTCAAAGACCTGTTAGTCTGCCTTTAAAATGTCCACCTCCACTCCATTTATTATCCTAAATGAGATGCACCTATTTGGTCGTTAGCTGCATAAAGACACCTGTCCACCCCATACAATCAGTAAGAATCCAACTACTAACATGGCCAAGACTAAAGAGCTGTCCAAAGACACTAGAGACAAAATTGTACACCTCCACAAGGCTGTAAAGGGCTACGGGGAAATTGCCAAGCAGCTTGGTGAAAAAAGGTCCACTGTTGGAGCAATCATTAGAAAATGGAAGAAGCTAAACATTACTGTCAATCTCCCTCGGACTGGGGCTCTATGCAAGATCTCACCTCCTGGGGTCTCAATGATCCTAAGAAAGGTGAGAAATCAGCCCAGAACTACATGGGAGGAGCTGGTCAATGACCTGAAAAGAGCTTGGACCACCGTTTCCAAGGTTACTGTTGGTAATACACTAAGACGTCATGGTTTGAAATCATGCATGGCACGGAAGCTTCCCCAGCTTAAACCAGCACATGTCAAGGCCCGTCTTAAATTTGCCAATGACCATTTGGATGATCCAGAGGAGTCATGGGAGAAAGTAATGTGGTCAGATGAGACCAAAATAGAACTTTTTGGTCAAAATTCCACTAAACGTTCTGGCATGGTCTAGCCAGTCTCCAGACCTAAACCCAATAGAGAATCTTTGGAGGGAGCTCAAACTCTGTGTTTCTCTGCGACAGGCCAGACACCTGACTGATCTAGAGAAGATCTGTGTGGAGTAGTGGGCCAAAATCCCTCCTGCAGTGTGTGCAAACCTGGTGGAAAACTACAGGAAATATTTGACCTCTGTAATTGCAAACAAAGGCTACTGTACCAAATATTAACATTGATTTTCTCAGGTGTTCAAATACTTATTTGCAGCTGTATCATGCAAATAAATAGTTCAAAAATCATACATTGTGATTTCTGTATTTTTTTTTTTTAGATTATGTCTCTCACAGTGGACATGCACCTACGATGACAATTTCAGACCCCTCCATGATTTCTAAGTGGGAGAATTTGCAAAATAGCAGGGTGTTCAAATACTTATTTTCCTCCCTGTTCGTAACCGAGATGCTTTTATAACTGGATTCATGATTCCGTCCGTGTTTTCCGCATCGTGGAAATCATAGGGCCCTAGTAGTTCTGCACAAAAGAGTTGTTGTTTCTTATTTATTTACGCACTTGTGCCATCAAACTGTTGTATTAATGCAATTTCACAGTCCT
Source organism: Romanogobio albipinnatus (assembly GCA_023566225.1). Classification (NCBI taxonomy): domain Eukaryota; kingdom Metazoa; phylum Chordata; class Actinopteri; order Cypriniformes; family Gobionidae; genus Romanogobio; species Romanogobio albipinnatus. The sequence goes on from CM042254.1 coordinate 39,629,640, forward strand.
ACTCTTGTGTGTGTGTGTGTGTATATATATATATATATATTTCTTCTCATAGTAGATTGGTGAGGTTTTATGTAGTGTAAGCTGACAGCAGCATACATCTTCTCATAAGAAGCTTTGCATGTTAATAGTCTCGCTAAACTTGATTGTTTGTGCTTTGAATACGAGCAATGTACCCTATCACTCTTCAGTAAATTGTGCCGCAGTATACCATTATTTTACAGATTTCAAGAGGCTGAGAACTGGTTTTGCTTCTGCAAGTCAAGACCAATCTTGTTTAGACCCTATCATTAATGTTTAAACAGACACATTCTTCAGTTCAGTTCAGATGTGGGACAGCGGCAAGAGAGAGGTGCTGACGCTTTGCTTCTTTTAGAGATGAACTGGAAAAAGCAGTGCGACGCTGCTTTGAAACACTTCTGAGAAACAAAAAATTACACCTTACACTAATGCTGATTTTCCACAAACATCAGCACAGCCATATTTAGGCTGTGGAAAAATCCAGGCATCAGTTTCTAGGAACGCGTTGCTATATTTTGGACACATTTGACTTAATTTGTTTCTCATTATCTTAAAAGTGACTTGTGTGTAAATGATTGAAATTGTTTTGTAGATAAATACACATTCATTATGAAGGGGACTGAGAGAATGAACAGAGTTTGCAAAGCTTTTTGACTGGTATGCAGATCTGGTACAGTAGTAGAGATGCACCGATTGCAATTTTCTTAGCCGGTTCCGATTTCCAATTTTTTTTGTAAGTGTGAGTTGCCGATTGCGATGTTCTTTAAAAAAACTATAATTGACAGCATATACAAACAAAAATATTTTTCTGAAATGCAAAATATTACTTTCATTAAAAAACAAGTAAAAGGACAGGAATAAAATAAGAACAAATACATTTCAAACAACAGCTGGATAGTATTATAATGAATTAAATAAATACAGTTTAATGCTTTCAATTAGTTACAAAAGTTATTCAATCAAGAGCAGAGAGTGATTTTCTTTAACTGAATACTCACCAAGACGGGCATTTTGACATCTTGTTGTATGTAGGTCTGTGTACTTTTTCGTTCATTTGATTTTCCTTATAGAAACGGTATTAAAAAACAAAAAACAGCTCCTTTTTTATTTTATTTTTATTTAAACAAAACGAAAAACAAGAATTCACCTTGATTTTTAGTTTTTCGTTCAGAGGTGGAAAATTAATAAACGGCTTGAATATTCGATTTCTAGACGTGGGCGGGAATTATACGCCCCTTTCTGCTGTAAAAGCAAATTCATTGACATGAATCGTTATACATAAAGCAAGTCAGTTTTGCTTTCTATTTCACTGCTGTAGTCTGTTCCTGATCCATCCAGTTTTCCCCCCGCTGGGAGACTGTAGGTTAAGAGGGGACTTTACGGTAATTTCACGATGATGTAATATGTGTAGAAGCTCTGAGTTTATGGCCTCACATGCTGTCTAGCCTACAGTTATATGACGGATATTTTCCTGCTGTATGAAGGATGTAACTTGACCAGACTAAAACAAAACTGCATTTATGATTTGCTTTGGTGTGTAGTTGGATGAATGTGTGCGTCATGTACTTCTGTCACAGTTTAATATGCAGAGACAACTAAATAAGCCATTCATAAGTTAAACACTGTGGCTCTGTAGTGCCTCAAACACTCTTTTTGTGTGAGCAGTCCAACATATCAACCTGATGAATAATAATTTGTGCATTTTCTTCTTTTAGCTACGGCAGGACAGATAAACTCTTTAATTGGTTGTGTGGCATGGGGGAGAGTGGGGACGGTTGCAACATTGCTTATTCCTTCAAGCAGGAATGAGCTAGTGATGATACTCATACTAGATATGCTCATATAGCCCCTCTACCTTTCTGGAAGAAAGAAGCCACATGTGACCATTCCTTCTGCAAAGTTTTTGTCATACTGTCTAAACTGTTTGCGCAAAGCATTATAAAGTTATATCATTTTAATCAGTGTTTACTTAGCTTATAAAAGACATAGCTACCATGTGTCAAGGCTATTGTGTCAAGCTAGCATAGCAAGTTTTATTATGCTGTTGCAACTGTCCCCTATGACAACAATGTAAGCTATATAACCGGTATTGAGTAAGTTACTCTAAAAAGTAATGAATTATTAACTACTTATTACATCTTTCAATAGCCAGCAGGTATATCCTCTTTTTAAGTAAATATAAGACTAGGCCACACAAGTTAATTAACCGAAACATAGTTGTTACTACCTTTTAAGTCTTTATACAGTTAATTTAACTTAGTGAAGACTACGGTGGCCCAGTAGTGCACAACACAACGAAATTTAAAAAGCATACATAAGTTCACAACACAACAAAATAAATCCACAACACAACGAAATCAAGCCACAACACAACGAAAAATCCACAACACAACGAAAAGTCCACAACACAACGAAATAGCCACAACACAACGGAAATGCTCCCGACCACTCGGAGCGCTGTAAAGTTGCCACTGTTCCTTTCCGTGATGTTTGTGGGGCATGTCACAAAAATTAATCATATAACATATATGCATTTTTTTTTTAATATGCGCTAGTATTGCATTGTTACTGATAGTAATATGTGTACATCTCTGTCTGAAGCATGCTGTCACAGGCTGGAGAATACTTTTTACTATTACTACTATTTTACTATTTACTATTTGTGGTGTTCTTGGTTCATTACGTTGTTGATGTGCGTTGTTCACTCTCTTGACTTGATATTTGAAGGGCGCCGGCACCCGTGTGTGTGTGTGTGTGTGTACGGTTTGCGGTTATATTCATTGAACAGGCGGGCCAAGTAACGTTAATAAAAGAAAAACATTCCAATCAATCGTGGGTGGATGAGAGATGGATCATTGTGTTTGTTTTATGAAAACATTTTGCGAGCCCTGGCTGTGGGCTGGGAGATTCATTCCGGTTGCCTTTTGCCACAATCTGTCACTGACAGGGGGCGCAGAAGCTCATTAAATATGCAAAACTTATCCATTCCTAGCTGTGGGCGTTTACTTCCAAGTCTTCAGTGTGGCACGGCCATCAAAACAACCGTGTCCAGAAAATAGCCTATTATTTATTCATTATGATGTTTTTGAATGTAAAAACCACGCAAACATAACATTTATTTTAAAGCCAGTTCATGACCCCTTTAATAAGATATTCTAATATGGATCTAGATTACTGCAGTGTGAGTCTCTCATACCAGCCACCTAATGAATGCACAGAGTAATGTTAAAACATAACTTTCATCACTCTCAGATTTATTTAGTATGATTGTTTTAACCATATAAAACAGTGCCGTGTTAGCACACATACACAGTGTAAAGAGAGGAAGCGGTGACTGCAGCATAAGCAGAATAAAATCTCAGAGACAGTGTTTCACACACAGTCATTTGCATTCGCTTCCAAGGGCTCTCGCGCATCCTGCTTCATACCACCATAACGTCGATAAAACTTTAATACATTCGCTCATTCATGAACATGATTTCTGCCCGAGTCCATCGGATTCCTTTCCATCTGCTGTGGAGGTGAAGAGAAAAGACTACAACTCCCATGAGATCACGCACGTCATCAAGCACCGCCTTTGTTTTGAATAAGCAACCTCTAGCGGTGAAACTTACATTATGTGCCTTTAATATTGGTTTTTAAATTGATTTCCTCAACTGATTTGAGTTAACTTACACTCCTAAAAATAAAGGCTCTTTATTGGCATTGATGGTTCTCATCAACCTTTAACATCCATGGAAAATGTACATTAATATAAGGTTCTTTATAGTGGAAAAAATATATTTTTAAATGTTCTTCACACTAAGAAACAAATTGTTCTTTTAGGGCATGTTCACGGGATGGTTCAAGGAACCAGAAATGGTTCTTCTACAGCATTGCTAAGAAATCCCAGTTTGTAACCCAGTTTTACTTGTGTTTACTTAATTCATAAGGTAATCATTCCAGTGATTTCACAGCTTTAACATTTACTCAAAATCTGTAAATGTAAAAATGCTTCACCAAAATGAGTTCATTTGAGTCTTTAGAGTAAATGAAACATTCATTCTGTTGTCAGAGTTTGACTAAGAAGCAGGTCTGTAATTAATTCAAACTTTGTGTTAAAGTTCAGAGGCAGATTATTTATTAACTCTTTCCCCTCCAGCGATTAAAAAAAAGAAAAAAAAAGTTGCCAGCCATCGCCAGTGTTTTGGATCATTTTCACAAAACTATCATGGCCCCCAGAATATTTTGCAATATATAAACAACAACAACAACAAAAAAAAAACTAAAGAGCCTCTGCTCTAAAACAAAATAGCCGCATTCCTTTTTATCAGCCCTTGAATTTTGGTAAGTTTTATTTTTTTTAAAAGCAACATAACATTTTTTTTTTTTTAAAGACAGCTGAGAAACGCATGTTTTTGTCAAAGACTATAATGTTCATAAGCAATTCTTTTATCATTTTTTTCTCCATTTTTGCCTGTGTTTTGATCAAGAGATTCTGTACTCTTCAGAAGATGTGTCATAGCGCCCCCTACCGTATAACAGAAGATTCTGTCAAATGGCGGGGAAAGAGTTAAAGGAAATGTGTTCTATTCACTCTTAACTCTTTCTCCGCCAGCATTTTTTAAAATAATTTTTACAAAAATATCATGGCCCCCCTGAATATTTCGTTGTATGAATATCTGAACATGCAATATATCAAAAGAAAGAACAGAGCCTCTGCTTTTAAACAAATTAACCCGTTTTACTCTAGTCTCATGCATTCTTTTTTCATCAACACTTGAATGTAGGTAAGTTTAATAATAAGCAACATTTTGAGCAAAAAGCTGAGTGCATGGTCTGAAGCTCATGGCGTAGCTGCAAAAAAACGGTCAGCACGCCCGGCGCATGGTCCAAAAGGGTTGTCCCTAGTCTCTTAATGAGTCATGGGTGTGTTTTGGGCGTAACGTTCAATAAAGCATTTAGAGTCTCATCTCCCATTCCCTTTAAAAGACAGTTGCGCTTGCACCATGGCGGATTCACTATTTACATGAGAGCGGAATGACGGAACGCTTCTCCAGAGAGGAATCATTTTATATTTCATATTTTAAATGTGTGTGTGCTGCTGCCCGTCCCTGTGTGTGTAATAAGCAGAGTGTATGGGCGTTGTGCACCCACCTATATGCTCATATTACTAACACGCCCTTTAAATAACACAAAAAACTGTGTTTCAGTTCCTCAAAATAGCAACGCACACACAATGCTCCTGAACACACCTGGTTCCCTTTCGAGGGAACTCTCACTGCGTCGGAATGTCACTTCGGGGATACTCCCTAAGCATTAGCAAATCTGAAGTCCGTATAGAAACTAGCCCAATCCGATTGGCGTGCGTGATGACGTCATCGTGACGGCGTACCCGGAAGTATAAAAGGGGAGCCGGCGCACTGAAACGGCAGTTATTGCTCTTCAGCATTGCACTCTATGTTACAAGTCTGTCTATTTATTGTTGTCTGTCCCAGAGTGCGTGTGAAAAAGAGAAAGTATGAGTGAAAAGAGAGAGAGTTACAGGCAGTGTGTGCATCCTTGCCCACGCTTTATATCTGGTTTGGATGCATACCTGCTTTGTGTGCATTGTTTGGGCGTGGAGCATGCTCGGGCGGCTCTCGAGGGAGCCGCCTGTCAGTATTGTGAGATGCTCCCGCTCAGACTGCTTCGCTCTCGGCTGGCCGTGTTTGATGAGGGCGGCCAGCCTCGTGAACCTCATGGTTCTGGACCCGCGATTGCTGAGGCAGCGCGGCGTCGCAGATCATGGGGTTCACAACGGGACTTGTCAGAGGGTTTTGGGACTGCTGCGGCACTTTCCCAATCCTCCTCTGACAGTTCCGATGATCTTCCTCCCCGTGTGGAAGCCCGCGCTGCGGCTTCTTCCCCCGGGGTGGAGGGTCCGATGCTGATCCTCTCTGGTTCTGAGGAGCCGGATGAGGGTGGCATCGGGGCGGGTGGAGAAGCAGGAAGTATATCCTCGCTTCATTCACCCGCCCAAGAGGAGCTGGTCGAGGTGTTGACTCGTGCGGTGGCCAAGTTGAACATCGATTGGCCACAGGAGGTGCCGGAAGTCCAGCCACCAAGTAGGCTGGACGACCGGTTCCTTTCTCGCCGGGTTCAAGCACCTCGCCGGGGCTTGCCATTCTTCCCGGATTTACACACTGAGATGTGTAGATCCTGGAAGAAACCCTTCTCCTCGCGGGTTTCCAATCCCCCAGTGTTGGATTATTCTAACGTTCTGGGGGCCCGCGAGGCAGGGTATGGGGCGATACCTCAGGTGGAAGAGGCTCTAGCGAGTTATCTTTCGCCCGAATCCGCATCGTCCCTCAAAGCCCCGGTATTGCCCACCAAACCCTGTCGGGATACCTCATCCTTGGTGGGCAAGGCCTATATGGCGGCTGGGCGGGGGGAGCTCCTCAAGGAGCTCGACGAGGGCGAGGGACCCTCTCCGGATGTTTTAGAGCTGCGGAAGGCTGCGGATTTGTCTCTCTGCATCACCAAGGAGACAGCTCGTGCTGTCGGCCGTTCTATGGCTTCCTTGGTGACTGTGGAGAGATATTTGTGGCTGAACTTGTCGGGGATGAAAGAGAAGGACAAGTCCTTTCTCTTGGACTTCCCGATTTTGCCTTCAGGTTTGTTTGGTGACGCGGTTGAGGCCGTTGTCGCCAAGCACCGGGAGGCGAAGAGTCAGTCAGCGGCCTTCCGACAGTTCGTCCCTCGCCGCTTGGAGCCGGGGAAGGCGGCCCCTAGGGGGCAGCCTCAGCCGTCCACTAGCTCCTCGCACCGTCAGCTGCAGAGGGAGAGCGTCGCCTCTAGAGCCCCTCCTCCGGGAGCTTGGCAACAGAGATGCCGCTCTCTCCAGCAGACTCACCAGCAGCCTTCCGCTCCCAGAGGCGATCTGAGGAACGTACTCAGGGCTCGGAAGGCTGCTGGGAAGAAGCCCTAGCTGCGGCAGAGCTTCTAAGAGCGGTCCCCCCCGCAGAAGGGCAATCGAGGTTGCTTCTTCTGGGGCGCTCTGGGGAAATCGATGTGGTATCCCGTCGTCTATGACGCTTCGGGCCACATTGATTTCCCGCGAACGCATGCTGCTCCAGCCGCCTCTGGAAAGACCTGCGGCTGGGCAGCGTGCGCGTTCGCACACAGAGAATCGTTCCCAACTACTTCCTGCCGGTCATCCGCTTCAGGGGGTTGGGGACGAGGCTCGTGAAACACCCGAAGCCAGCCTCGAGAGGCTGGTTCCCTTAGTAGATTATCTCGGCGCATGGAAATGCCTTCCGAATATTTCTACATGGGTCCTGTGTACTGTAGAGAAAGGTTACAGACTGCAGTTTGGTCACCCTCATACAAGTTTCAGGGGGTTGAACTGGACTGCAGTGGTACCAGAGCGGGTTCGGGTAATGGAACTAGAAGTAAAATCCTTGCTGGCGAAGGAAGCCATAGAGCGTGTTCCTCCGCTGGAGAGGGAGTCCGGGTTCTACAGCTGGTACTTTATAGTTCCCAAAAAGGATGGAGGGTTGCGTCCGATTATAGACCTGAGGTATTTGAATCGGTCTCTGAGGAGGTTCAGATTCAAAATGCTCACGGTTCCTATCATCGTGAGTAAGATCCAGTTCGAGGACTGGTTCGTCACGATAGATTTAAAGGACGCATACTTCCATATCTCCATCCTTCCATGTCACAGGAAGTTCTTGAGGTTCGCTTTTGGGGGCGAGGCGTACCAATATCGAGTGCTTCCCTTCGGTCTAGCTCTTTCCCCACGCACATTCAGAAAGTGCATGGATGCAGCTCTGGCTCCATTGAGACTCCAGGGCATCCGTGTGCTGAATTATATCGACGACTGGCTCATATTGGCCCAGTTGTACGATATGGCAGTTCGGCATCGAGATGTCGTTCTGGCCCATATAAAGTGCTTGGGGCTGAGACTCAACACAACAAAGAGTGTGTTGACGCCGTCCCGAAGGACTACGTTCCTAGGGATAGTATGAGATTCGACGACGATGCGGGCACAACTGTCTCCCGCGCGAGTCGAGACCATACTGGCGATGGTCTCAAGAATAAGGCTAGGCCACAGCCTCACTGTGAAGCACTTTCAGAGAGTGCTGGGGCGCATGGCAGCAGCGTCCAACGTGATACCTTTTGGCCTGCTGCACATGAGACCCCTACAGTGGTGGCTGAAAACCAAGGGGTTTTCCCCCAGAGGGAATCCTTTCCGTATGATCAGGGTAACGCGCAGATGCCTTCGTTCCCTAGTCATATGGAAGAAACTTTCTGTCCCAAGGGCCAGTGTTGGGAGCGTCCTGTGGCCGGAAATCCGTTTCAACAGACGCCTCCCTCACTGGTTGGGGCGCGGTCATGGACGGCCGCTTTGCGAGGGGCCCGTGGGAGGGCCGTCATTCCTCCTGGCACATAAATTGCCTGGAGATGATGGCGGTCTACAAGGCTCTGAGGAGCTTTCTCCTGGACCTCTGCGGCCAACATGTCCTGGTACGAACAGACAATACATCTGTTGTAGCGTACCTGAATCATCAGGGGGGTTTGAGGTCGCGCTCTCTTTGTAGACTGGCGCATCAAATTCTCCTGTGGTCCCAAGGGAAACTGTTGTCCATTAGGGCAATGTATGTCTCGGGGGTCCAAAATCAGGGAGCAGACATCCTGTCGAGGCAGGGGCTGAGGCCCGGGGAGTGGCGACTCCACCCGGAGGTGGTGGAGGCCATGTGTGAGAGGTTCGGCCCAGTGGAAGTGGACCTGTTTGCGTCTCACGAGACGTCCCACTGTCCATTGTGGTTTTCCCTCACGCATCCAGCCCCGCTGGGGTTGGATGCCATGGTTCAGACTTGGCCGAGGCTGTGTCTGTACGCATTTCCCCCGATTGCTCTGCTCCCGGGAGTTCTGGAGAGGGTCCGCCAACAGGGGGTCAGCCTACTTTTAGTAGCACCCCGTTGGCCGACGCGAGTTTGGTTCTCGGATATCATAGCGCTGCTGGCAGGTCCTCCATGGCAGATTTCTCTGAGGAGGGATCTCCTATCTCAGGCAGGGGGCACAATATTTAACCCTCGGCCTGAGATTTGGAATCTTTGGGTCTGGCCCTTGAGGGGGTCAGGTACCTAGAGGCTGGCCTGTCGGCAGAGGTGATAGAGACTTTACTCAGTTCTAGAGCTCCGTCTTCAGGAGGCTGTACAGCCCCAAGTGGTGAGCCACTTGGTGCAGGGAGCGTGAGGTGGACCCAGTTAACTGGCCGGTGGCTTCAGTGCTGGAGTTCCTCCAAGATCGCTTCTCTGCGGGTCTAACCCCGTTCACACTCAGGGTGTCCGTGGCTGCCATGGGGCTTTCCACACTCCTTTGGGTGATGGTCTGGGGTAGGCACCAGCTGGATGTACAGTTCCTCCGTGGGGTTCGGAGGATGAGACCTGTGGCTCGTTCCAGACTCCCAACCTGGGATCTGGCAGTGGTTGTCGAAGGCTGGCTGAGGCCCCCCTTTGAGCCATTGGAGTCGGATGGACCAAAGAGCTTGACCCTAAGGTGGCCTTTCTCCTAGCAATTACATCGCTAAAAGAAAAAGAGTGGGGGACCTTTAGGCCTCGGCTATAAGGCCGACTTGCCTGGAGTTCCTCTGTGGGAGTTAGGGCTATCCTTTACCCTAGGCAGGGCTAGGTGCCCGTAGTGTCACCAGGGGTGGTCAGGTCTTTTGGTTCTACGGGTTTTTCATCCTTCGCCTCACGTGACGGCGGATGAACCTTCACTGGGAAGCACTTTGAGGAATGCTGAGGGACATGGCAGCAGCGTCCAAGGTGATACCTTTTGACCTGCTGCACGTGAGACCTCTACAGTGGTGGTTGGAAACCAAGGGGTTTTCCCCCAGAGGGAATCCTTTCCGTATGATCAGGGTAACGCGCAGATGCCTTTGTTCCCTAGTTATATGGAAGAAACCTTGGTTTCTGTCCCAGGGGCCGGTGTTGGGAGCGTCCTGTTGCCGGGGAACCGTTTCAACAGACGCCTCCCTCACCGGTTGGGGCACGGAAAGGAAAGGGTGGAGAAGTTCTCCCTACGGCGCCTGGCACGAGGGTACTCAAGTCCTAGTTGTGCCCGGTCTCCGGCTTCACACTAGGGCAGGCGCTACCCTCGGTGTGGGCTAGTGGGTACTCGTTCCCTGAAGTGTCGTTCCGACACAGTGAGAGTTCCCTCGAAAGGGAACGGCTCGGGTTATGTCTGTAACCCTTGTTCCCTGAGAAGGGAACGAGCACTGCATTGCGTCACCACACCTCGGCACGCCTGGAGCGCATGCTTCAGAGCAATAGCTGCCGTTTCAGTGCGCCGGCTCCCCTTTTATACTTCCGGGTACGCCGTCACGATGATGTCATCACGCTAGTCATCACGCCACCGTCATCGGATTGGGCTAGTTTCTATATGGACTTCAGAGTCGCTAATGCTTAGGGAGTATCCCCGAAGTGTCGTTCCGACGCAGTGCTCGTTCCCTTCTCAGGGAACAAGGGTTACAGACGTAACCCAAGCCGTTTTCAGACCAGAGGCCCATGGGCGAACAGATGGACGTGAGTGCATTTGCTATATAACCAATGTGGCGCTAGGCGTGAAAATGATAACTGCGTCGGGCTGAAACTAGCAAAAACAACGTGACTGGCATCGCATTGCGCCGGGTGTATGATAGGGCCCGTCATCCAGATCAGATTCAGAAAGATGATCAGAACACAGATGGAGTAGATTGGGTGCATCATCACCCCCAAAGCATCAAAGCATCGTCCTGGGTCGACATTTCATTCAATAACATTAGGCAGTTTTTGATTTAAGCTACATTGAGTTAGAGGAACTTAATAATTTGTAGCATAAACACAAATGTGACCAGTCATGGAAAGTAGGGACACAATTCGGTTCTGGGGCATTTTGATTTATTCTCCAAGTCTCCAAGCTTTCCAACGATGTGTAACACATGGAAATCTGATAATATTTGGAGAAGTTGTGGCCATTTGAATGTAGGTACTCAAAAAACCTTAATAGGGAGCAAATGACCTTTAAACATTTTGCAGTTCTCACCTGTTCTCACCTGCTGGGAGTGACGATAGGGCTTATTTACATCTCATTTAGATAACCCCCTGTAAAGCTCCCCCTGTAAAGCTGCATGGTAGCATAGCAACGACATACCCAACGGGATGCATTGTGTAGAATTAGGACGTTTTGAACAGGATTCTGTGATAACCGTGATCATTTTGGTCACTATAATCATGAAATGAAATTTTCATGCCATTTCATTTCTAGTTATGATCAACTATGATAAACTAAAATCAACTATAATTATGTGTTTTTATAGTATCATATGCAAAATACTAATTTCTATAAGAAAAAAATATAGAATTCTATATTTTTTTATATTTATTCTATACTTATCTATATTTTGTTCTTTTCTCTGACATTTAAGGGTAACATAGGGCTACAAAGATTATTTTATGTCTAAAACAGTTTGGATAGTTGTTAATACAGCGTTCCCACAGCTTGGTTAACTTCAAATTCAAGAACCTTTCAAGGTCTTTCCAGGACCAGCTTTTTTAGAATTCTAATTTCTTTTTATATTTATTCTATATTTTTCTATATTTTGTTCTTTTCTCTGACATTGAAGGGTAACATAGGCCTACAAAGACTCTTTTAGGTCTAAAACAGTTTGGATAGTTGTTAATACAGCATTCCCACAGCTTGGTTAACTTCTAATTCAAGAACCTTTCAAGGACTTTCCAGGTCCAGCTTTTTATTTTTGCATTTATTTTTGGCCATATGACAGAGGTCTGATATTCTATTTGTCATATTTCTGTTTTGCATAAAACTGAAGAATATTCGGTACATCCTATACTGTATTCTAAAATGATCTGATATTAACTTTTGCATGGATTTTATTGAAAAGAGCTCAAATAACCAGTCTATTTTTGCAATATTTCACGGTGTGTCTGTGAAACGCTGAGGTACCATATGCGCGCGTGAACATCATGGCAACGTACAACGCAAAGTACCTCACGCGGGAAACACTTAACGTAACGATTAAATATAAGTAACAGACGTAAATCAAGCATAGTCCACGAAGTGTTGGCGAAATAACACATTATCGGACCAGAGAGAATAATACGGAATTTCTTCCAGAAAACTTCTTGCACAAAATAAATTCAAGCACTTTCAAGGACCTGTATGTATGTTTATTTTCAATCATGTCGTTGTACACAGCCCTCTCTTTCTGCACAAGGGAAAGATGATCGTGTTGCTTCTTTACTGCTTCAGACTTTCTATCATCTGAGAGGTTTGCAAATAACCACAAAAACTCGCTGCCTAATTATTTCCAAAGTTATCAAGACAATTTCATTAATTAATTTTTTTTTTTTAAAAGCCAATTAACACAGAAATTATAGTTCCCTTTCAAGGGAACTCGCGCTGCGTCGAAACGCTGTGAGAACGCCTCTGCGTGATTGCGTCCTGAAGCACTTGTGGAATCAGTCCCATGGACAGACGGAACGTCATAGGCGGGTGACGTCATAGACCGGAAACTATAAAGCACCCGTGAACACAAACAGAAACTAGCTTCTTTGCCTTCAGAAGCGCTCTGTGTGAATCTTGTCTGTAAAAACTGGTGTTTTTGTCGGTCTTTAGAAAAAGTTAGGCATGAGTTTGCCACCTTTGTTCTTGTAAAAGAAAAACATAAAAGTAAAACGAATGTGACAGCAATTCACTGGATGTGTTCAGCCCTGCCCTCGTTTCATTACGGGTGGGGATGCATATTCTATGTGTGTTGACTGTTTGTTTAAGCCACCGGGCGCTCTCCGAGGAGGGCGCTTCAGCTCGCATTCCCCGCGGCTCAGGTCCCTTCTGCTGAGGCAGAGCGGCGGCTTCAGTCATGGGGATCGCAAATAGGTCCGGCAGGTCCAGTGTTTCATCTCAGGGTTGGAAGCACGCTTGCGGTTCCTTCCGCCCAGAGTGAAGCGCAGAGACAGTAAGCATATGTATGTGCGTCAGCTTTCATAAAAAAGGAGTGAGCGGACATTCATTGATACATTTCTCAAATGTGTAAGAAAAGCACGTAGCGAAGAGAATATAATGGCTCTGATCTCTTCAACCCATCCAACTTCAACAACTTCCGTCCTATATCAAATTTACCATTAATTTCCAAAATTCTTGAAAAAACATTTGCCTCTCAAATCCATTTCCATCTATCCGATAATAACCTGTATGAACAGTTCCAGTCTGGTTTTCTCCCACTCCACAGCACTGAAACAGCACTAATTAAAATCTCCAATGATCTCCTTATGGCAGCTGATTCTGGACTCCTTACCATTCTCATACTCCTCGACCTGAGTTCAGCTTTTGATACCATCTGTCACACTATCCTCCTCAATAGGTTAATTTCTATTGGCATTACCCAGACTCCGTTAGACTGGTTCACATCCTATCTATCTGGCCGCACTCAGTTTGTTCAATTAAAGTCTTTTAAATCCAGTCCCTCCATTGTCACTTCAGGTGTTCCACAGGGCTCTGTCCTGGGGCCCTTACTTTTCATCATTTATCTCCTTCCCCTGGGCAATATTTTTCACAAATTTAATATGCAATTCCACTGTTATGCTGATGACACGCAGCTCTACCTTTCGACCAAACCCTCATCCACTCTCCCACCTACCTCTGGTTTACACAAAACTTGCTCAAATTAAATAGTAATAAAACTGAGGTTCTACTCATTGGCACTAAATCCACTTTATCGAAAACCAACAGTTTTTCTCTCACTATTGATAACTCCTCAGTTTCACCCTCCCCCCAGGTAAAGAGTCTGGGTGTCATCCTTGATAGCACATTATCTTTTCATTCTCACATCAATAACATTGCCCGGTCTGCCTACTTCCATCTACGAAACATTAATCGCCTCCGCCCCTCTGCCCCTCCCTTACTCCCCACACTACAGCTGTCCTTGTCCATAGTCTTGTCACTTCCCGTTTGGACTACTGCAACTCTCTCCTTTTCGGTCTCCCTCAAAAATCTCTTCATAAACTTCAACTGGTCCAGAATGCAGCTGCCCGCATAATAACCCGAACCCCCTCCATTCACCACATCACTCCTCTTCTCCAACAGCTTCACTGGCTCCCGGTCCAATTCCATATTCAATTCAAAATTCTTCTCTTAACATTCAAAGCCATCCACAGCCTATCACCCCCATATTTGTCTAATCTTCTTCAGGTTCAAACCCCTACCCGCTCTCTTAGATCCTCTTCCTCCTTACACCTGTTTGTTCCTCCTGTCCGTCTCACTACTATAGGGAGCAGAGCTTTTAGCCGCTCTGCTCCCCGACTTTGGAATTCACTACCACCACAACTCAGAAACATTGATTCATTCTCTCACTTCAAATCGCAACTCAAAACATATCTGTTTAAAATTGCCTATTCTACTTAATGTCACATGTTTTTCAGTTGTTCTTCTTTTATTTACTTATTTATATTTTTTACTGTTTTTTAAATGTATTATTGTATCCTTGTACGGTGTCCTTGAATGCAGAGAAAGGCACTTTAAATAAAATGTATTATTATTATTACTATTATTAATGACATGCAGATAACAGTCTGCAATATAGCACGGCATCTCACGTTTTGCAAAGGCAGCGTGAAGATGCAGTCTGCTAAGAATGTAATGGACGGAGCTTGTGTTTGCACAGGCAACACGTAGATTACAGTCTGCAATAGCGGCTTTTGATCTTGCGTTTTGCCGAGGCAGCGCATAGATCACGGTCTGCCAAGAATATAATGGACAGAGCTCATGTTTGCTGAGGCAACACGTAGATTACAGTCTGCAATATAGTAGTTTTTGATCTTGCGTTTTGCCGAGGCAGCGCATAGATCACGGTCTGCTAAGAATATAATGGACAGAGCTCGTGTTTGCCGAGGCAACACAGTAGCTTACAGTCTGCAATATAGTGGCTTTTGATCTTGCGTTTTGCCGAGGCAGCGCATAGGTCACGGTCTGCTAAGAATATAATGGACAGAGGGCTCGTGTTTTCCGAGGCAACACGTAGATTATCCAGTCTGCAATATAGTGGCTTTTTGATCTTGCGTTTTGCCGAGGCAGCGCACAGATCATGGTCTGCTGAGAATGTAATGGTCAAATCTCGTGGCCGAGGCAACACGTAGATCACGGTCTGAAAAAAAAAGAAGAAAAAAAAGGAATCAATGGATCTCGCATTTGCCGAGGCAACACGTAGATTATGTTGCCACAATGCATTTATAAATGGGGGAAAGAAGGAAGAGAAAAAGAAAAAGAGAAGCCCTTTCTCTCTGTTCCTATGTTTGACTCCTTTTGCATTTTTCATGCCAATATGAATATTCAGCCAGTGAAAAGCTGAGTGGTTTTGAATGTATTTCACTTTGACAAATTAAGTCATATTTCTTTGTGGCTTGAGAATTTTTATATATCGAAAATATATACATATTTCTAAAAATCCATGGTTATGGTAAGAGCACGCGCTGAGTGCTTCGTGCCCTTTCTAATTCCAAAATGTGGAAGCAGAGTGAAGTTCCCTTAAGGCAAGGCGGTTTTGAAAAGACAGTTATTGTCATAAAGAGGGCTTTGTCAAAGTAAAACTCCTGACGCCATCAATGTCAGGTTTCTGAGGGAAACCCTTCATAGGAAGGCGGTGTTCACCTCGCTTTATGGTGCCTGTCTACCTTCAGGGCCCTCAAGGGGACCGTTCTGCCAACCTCGCCACCTTGTGTGTTTTGGGGCGCAGTGGTCTTTGGCGAACACATTTCTCAGGGTCCACCCGGAAACGTAGTGATCCTGGGATGCACGCCCCCTCCGAGGAGGGTCCTAGAGCAGACAAGCCAGCTGTTCCCTGCCGGTTCGCTGCTTCAGGGCACTGTGCTTGCTGTTCTTGGTTCTGACGCCATCAACGTCAGGTTTCTGAGGGAAACCCTTCATAGGAAGGCGGTGTTCACCTCGCTTTATGGTGCCTGTCTACCTTCGGGGCCCTCAAGGGGACCGTTCTGCCAACCTCGCCACTTTGTGTGTTTTGGTGCGCAGTGGTCTCTGGCAAACACATTTCTCAGGGTCCACCCGGAAACGTAGTGATCCTGGGATGCACGCCCCCTCCGAGGAGGGTCCTAGAGCAGACAAGCCAGCTGTTCCCTGCCGGTTCGCCGCTTCAGGGCACTGTGCTTGCTGTTCTTGGTTCTGACGCCATCAACGTCAGGTTTCTGAGGGAAACTCCGTGGGAAGGCGGTGTTCACCTCGCTTTATGGTGCCTGTCTACCTTCGGGGCCCTCAAGGGGACCGTTCTGCCAACCTCGCCACCTTGTGTGTTTCGGGGCACAGTGGTCTCTGGCGAGCACATATCTCAGGGTCCACCCGGAAACGTAGTGGCCCTGGGATGCACGCCCCCTCCGAGGAGGGTCCTAGAGCAGTCAAGCCAGCTGTTCCCTGCCGGTCCTCCGCTTCAGAGCACTGTGCTTGCTGCTCGTGATACACCAGAGGCCAGTCTCGAGAGACTGGTATCTCTAATATTTCTGACAATATCAATATCATGTCTCTGAGGGGCCCCTTCGTAGGAAGGCGGTGTCCACCTCATTATACGGTGCCCGTCTCCCTTCGGTGCCCTCAGGGGGACCATTCTGTCAACCCTGCCACCTCGTGTGTTTCGGGGCGCAGTGGTCCCTGACGAGCACATATCTCAGGTTCCACCTGGAAACGTAGTGGTCATGGGATGTGCGCTCTGAGGAGGGTCCTAGAGCAGTCAGGCCAGTTGTTCCCTGCCGGTTCGCCGCTTCAGGGCACTGCACTTGCTGTTCGCAGTATATTGTGTCTAACAAGAAAATCTGCTATTTATGTCTCTGTTAGGTTTCATGGCAGCTGCGTCCAACGGGGATACCTTTTTGGCCTGCTGAGCATGAGACCATGACAGTGGTGGCTCATAACCAAGGGGTTTTCCCTGAGGGGATACCTGCTCTGCTTGATTGGCGATGTCTTCGTGCTTTAGTTATGTGGAAAGATCCTTGGTTTATGTCCTAAAGGCCGGTATTGGGGACTCATGTTCGTTGCGTTACGCTAACGACAGAGTTTTCCTTTGCGGGCTGGGGCAGCGATCATGAATGGTCGCTCAACTTAGGGTCCTTGGCAGAACCATCAGCTCTTATGGCATATAATCGCCCAAAATTGATGGTGGGGTTTCGGGTTCTGAACCACTTCCTGCCATACCTCAGGGGCCGCCATGTGCTTGTTCAAGTTAACAACGACACTTCGGTGGTTGCATATATGTAATTCCAGGAAGCGGACATCCTGCTGAGGCAGGGGCTGAGGCCCGGAGAAAATAAGACTCCACACCGAGGTGGCAGAGCTCTTGTGGTTATCCAGCTCCTCCGGGACTGGACACCATGATACAGGAGTGGCCTCTACAACCATGCAATTATTTAAATTGTGGTAACAGGTCCCCTGAATTACGTTTTAGCTGTATATTGTTGATGATCTTATTTTAAATATGCATCTGCTTACATATGAGATACACATGTTTCTGCTTCTTCTTCTCCTGTGTTTCGATCAGGAGATTCTGTATTCTTTCAGAAGATGCATAATAGTGCCCCCTACTGTTTAACTGTGACGATAGCGCAAGCCGGAAAATTCCATTAAATGGCAGGGAAAGAGTTAAAAATAAAGGGTCCAAAAGAGTGTTTTCACAGTGATCACATAGTAGAACCATCTTTGTTTCCCTAAAGAACCTTGCAGTGATTATACAAATAATTTTTTATAAAGAACCTTTTGTGCAATGGAAAGTTTCTATGGATATTAAAGGTTCCTCATGGAGCCATCAATGCCAATAATGAGCCTTTATTTTGAAGAGCAGCTACTAGACTGAAGTAAAGCGATGGCAGAGTGAGAGAGGTGAGGAAGTGTCAGCAGTGGAAATTCTTTCAAGGGGAAACAAATACCAGAGCATGTGAAGGAAAGTCAGCGCTAACTGGGTCATGGTTAAACGGTAGCACGCGCACACACGCACAACACGGATGTCTCAGTGTAAAAGTCAGATAGGTGTTTAACTGATGACCTTTGAACTGTTCAACATGGATGTTTGTCTCACAGTCTACAACATAAGTCACTTCCTCTTTTTTGTTCTTCTGACTGATGTTGTTTTTTTCCCTTTTCCCCTTTACCCTCTCAGTTATCACATTCTCACACTGATAATGTGATATGCATTCCATTCTGTCATTAATTTGTTCAGAAAATGACATCAACCGAAATGGTGATGACTCCATGTTATCTGACCACTTTAAAGAAAATAGCTATTTTTTATTAAAGAAAACAGTTCACCCAACATTAATAATATGTGACCCTGGGCCACAAAACCAGTCATAAGTCGCACAGGTATATTTGTGGCAATAGCCAGCAATACATGGGTCAAAATTATAAATTTTCCTTTTATGCCAAAAATCATTAGGATATTAAAGCTGCAAGCAGTGATGAAAGGGCCCTCGCACATGCACCGCCCCCCGGTGGCCTCAGGAAAACAGCGAATAGTGGGCAACATGCATTTTAGTGGGTAAATATAGGAGAAATAAGGCAAAGTCACTTCAATGTGCCACACTTCCTGCTGCCAGAAGGTGGCTCTATGACTATAACTGAATATTGGCCTGTAGATGTCTTCAGGTTAGGATTTTATCAAACATGTGAAGTTTGGGGCAGGTCGAACATTGTATGTCTGACTTACAACAGCTTCCTGTGTCAAGGCGAAACATCAGACTTTGTCAGACCGCCACGGACACGCCCTTCAGCGAAAACTCAAGATCTTCACAATTTAACATCAACCAAGACCTTAAGATTAGACTGACCAAATATGATGTTGATATGTTTAAATCTCATTGATGAGTTAATCACAGTTTAAAACATGCCATTTCCTGTTGGCCACAGGTTGTGCTATGACTGTCACTGAATATTGGCATGTAGATGTCTTCAGGTCAGGACTCTAATAAAACATGTGATGTTTTGGGCAGATCGGACATTATGTGTCCGAGTTACAACAACTTCCTGTTAATGGCGAAACATCGAAATTTGTCATGCCACCACGGACACGCCCTTTGGGGAAAACTCAAGATCTTCACAATTTAACATTGCAAACGTCTTTAGATTAGACTGTGCAAATATGATGTTGATCTGATTAAATCTCTAGGAGGAGTTCGTTAAAGCTACACTGTGTGATATTTTCCCCCATCTAGCGGTGAAAGAGTATATGACCATCCAGTAAATATTAGTTTCTTTTCCTCACAATTCCGATTTCGTTTTAACTCCTACGGTGGCCGATTTAGTCCAATATTAACATGGCTTCCAGTTAGATCCAGCAATCCCCCTCTTCACATTTGCCATCGAGTTGTAACGCGTGTGTCCGGGTGAAAAATACGGATAGCTCACTCAACGCACCTGGAGTCGATGCAAACACGGAGGCGATTGACATCAAACAGCCCGCTTTTTATTCCCCGCGGAACCCCCCACAAGAGTCCGGCACAAACTCCACTTCCGTCCACAGCATTACCCAACAAAACAAAAATAAATGAATGTTAGCAACAGAAGACAGAAAATAATCCGCACACATGGGAGCTCGAGGCGCAGTGCACACACACACACACAGAATGCAGGCGCTCCAACCAGGGCAAACGCTCTTAAAGGGGCCACACTATTTTCCTACTCGTTACAGAGTGTTAAAACGCGAAAGGTGAAGAAAATTCAAAATATCTCACTTCCTGTTAGTTTTCAGATTTCGTCCCAGGAGACTTTTTTGTAGGTATTGGGCTGTTACATGTATGTACCGAATTTCATACCTGTACGTGAAACATAGTGGGAGGGGCACTTAGTTGAAATGTTGTAGGTGGCGATATGGAGCCATTTTGCCACGCCTAATTCTAAAACTCATATGTAGATGTCTTCTTCAGGCCAGGACTCTTATCAAACATATGAAGTTTGGGGCAGGTTGGACATTGTATGCCTGACTTACAACAGCTTCCTGTGTCATGGCAAAACATCAGACTTTGTGAGGCTGCCACGGACACGCCCTTCAGCGAAAACTCAAGATCTTCACAATATAACATCACCAAGACCTTTAGATTAGACCGACCAAATATGATGTTGATCTGATTAAATCTCAATGAGGAGTTAATCACAGTGTAAAACAAGGCATTTCCTGTTGCCCACAGGTGGCGCTATGACAGTAACTGAATATTGGCATGTTGATGTCTTCAAGCCAGGACTCTAATAAAACATGTGAAGTTTGGGGCAGATCGGACATTGTATGTCCGAGTTACAACAACTTCCTGTTTTATAGCGAAACATCGAACTTTGTTAGACCGACACGCCCTCCAGGGAAAACTCAAGATCTTCGCAATTTAACATCGCTAAGACCTCTAGATTAGACTCTGCAAATATGATGTTGATCTGATTAAATCTCTTGGAGGAGTTTGTTAAAGTACAACATCTGGAAATGGCAAAAAACTGCAAAAATTCAAAATATCTGACTTCCTGTTGGGTTTTTAGATTTTGCACCAAGGGTCTTTTTTATAGGTATTGGGCTGTTACATGTGTCTACCGAATTTCATACCCGTATGTGAAACATAGCTCGAACGGCGCTTAATTGAAATTTTGTAGGTGGCGCTATCAAGCCATTTTGCCACGCCTAATTCTGAAAACCATATCAGACGTAAATTTTCGCCACTTCTGACGCGTGTGCAAAGTTTCATGAGTTTTCGAGCATGTTTAGGCCCTCAAAAATGTGATTCATTTGGGAGAAGAAGAATAATAGGCTGAGCAAATACAAAAGGGTCCTCACACCATCAGTGCTCGGGCCCTAATTAAGAAAAGATCATGTTCCATGAAGATATTTAGTAAATTTCCTACTGTAAATATATATAAAAAAATTATTAGTAGTAGTAACATGCATTGCTAAGGACTTAATTTGGACAATTTTAAAGGCGATTTTCTCAATATTTAGATTTTTTTGCACCCTCAGATTCCAGATTTTCAAATAGTTGTATCTCGGCCAAATATTTTCCTGTCCTAACAAACCATACGTCAATGGAAAGCTTATTTATTCAGTTATTCAATTAAAAAATGTAGTGGTTTTGTGGTCCAGGGTCACATATATGATAACACTGATAATATATATTGATGAATAAAGTAATCAATGTCTCGCCCTAATGTAATCCCAAACATTCCAAACATTGTTAACAATTTGTAATTTCTTCAAATACATCCAAGCATGCAAATCAAACTGAGCACAAAAGAAATGGAGCACAATAATTTGGATTTAAAGGTGCACTATGTAACTTTTCTGTTCACTAGAGGTCACCTATTCAAAACAAAGGCGTAGTTTGATAACACCAAGTTTGAGCGCAGAATCTTGGAACATGTGGTCTTCACCTCACAGCCAGTTTAAAATAATTGGGATAGGGCAGAAATCATGTTCATGGATGCGATTATTAACGTTACTGTAGTATGAAGCAGAAGCAGGATCGATTGTTTATAAGAAGAGAATCGGGATAGCAGAAATTCTGTTCAGGGATGCGATTATTAACGTTACTGTAGTATGAAGCAGAAGCAGGATCGATTGTTTATAAGAAGAGAATCGGGATAGAAGAAATCTTGTTCAGGGATGCGATTATTAACGTTACTGTAGTATGAAGCAGAGCAGGATCATTATGGTTGCAAACATAATGGATTATTGGAGGCACTTCCGAAAAGACTTATACAAATCATTTCAAATCAAATGGTTGCGCTACAAATAATCCTTTTGACTGAATGAGCAGAACTCTTGGTATTTTAATAGTATTCCACTATACCAATATGAAAAAGGACAACATATACTGTGCATTTGTGGTCTGTTCTCCCGATTTAATTTACGATATATCCCATTAATTATTCACTGGATGCACTGAGAATCTCTTGTTTTCCTCCCCAAATCCTCATGTCTCTTTCCAGGTTTGTTTTCACACGGATGCCTTAAAATGTCATCGTCTCTCTTTTCACTTCTGATCTCTATTAGCAGTGTTTACTGGGATGTTTCTAAAGCAAAAGCACTTTGAAATATTATCTCTCAATGTTCCAGTTAATGAACATTTTTGATTAAGGCAGCGTATGTTACATAACTGTATATTACTACAGTGATATTTAACACATCCGCAATATTTCTGTGGAAATAAGTCAGCTTCACTGGTAATTCATGGTCTGTGGTATTAATGTGTTAATGCTTTTACACTTTTAAATGTACTTTTAATGTTTGAAGTGTGAGTGGAATAATGTGTTCTCATTGTACACAGTTTTTGAAAATGCTTATTATTGCACTCATAGAGCGAACCTTTCACTGATTGTTTACAGTTTAACAGAAGTTACACCCATCATTCACACAAAGCATCATGGCATGGCATAGGGGAAAGGTGGATACAGTAATAATCGTATTTCCCGAACAAAAAATATTACAAGAAAATGTATAACATACAGTAGATTGACTTTGACATTTAAGGAGAGCATTTAGCGAGATGTTTAATACCTGATTAATCAAATAAATAATCAACAAATTAATGATCTGTTAGTTCCAGTGCTAGAGAAAAATGTCATTGGCTACTTTGACTAGTATTAAACCCATAGCAGATTTAATGCGGTGTAAGTAACTCATGATAGACATGGTCACAGTTGTAGCAGTCAAACGGTGTTAATAATGCTTCTACTCAATGTAGAAAGTTGTGCTTCATTTAGTCATTCCGTAGTAGCTTTGCCAACAACACTCCACTGTGCCAGCTGGCCGAACGATAGACTTCCCACATGTCAGCGTGATCGGAAAAGAGTCAGAGACAGACAGGAATGTCTGTGCGTATTGCCAGAGGCGCTGAAGAGTTATCTCTGTTGTCTGAACAAGGATTAGAATGAGTTTATGACCAACGCTTAAAAAAATGTTACTAATAAGTGAAAGACATTATGCATTGTTTTTCTATGCATGGTTTTCCTTTGCATTGTTTCATCATGCATTGTTTTTATTTGTTTAGGTAATATTTTATTTATTTATTTACTTTTCACTACCAGTTTGGACAGTACTTCCCATATAGAGATTTCCCATATATGCTGTTTTTTCCACTAAATATATTCCATTAAATCCATTAAATAAAATAAAATAAACAAAATTATTATTAAAACTAGTTTAACTATTTAAAAATAGGTCTTGGCACAGTTTATATTTATCTATGTATAATCTTTTTGATGAAACGTCTTTTAAGATATTGAGAAACGTCTCAGGTTACGACTGTAACCCTAGTTCCCTGAGAAGGGAACGAGACACTGCATTAATGCTGCTTTGGGAACACCCCGGCGTCATTACGTATGAAGCACGTGTGTCTACTAGTCCAATAGCGGGAGTGAACGTCATAGGCAGTTGACATCACGACTAGCAGAAGCAAGTTGATCACAGGAATGCAGGAAGTATGGCAGGGGAACGCAGTGTCTTGTTCCCTTCTCAGGGAACTAGGGTTACAGTTGTAAACTGAGACGTTCCCTTTCGAGGGAACTCGCACTGCGTTGATGCTTTGGGAATGAGAATGCCCAAACGCCATACTTACAAATGCCTTTCTGTGTGAAACTGAAGCACAACTAAGACATTCGCACCTGAGAACCTGGTGTAGCTTCCAGGTCCAAGTTGTAAAACCTCACAAATGTGAGCGGAGAGGACCAACCTGCCACATCACAAACCTCCTTTAGGGAAACACCCAACAATGCCTTGGAGGCCGTCATACTCCTAGTAAAATTGGCTCTGACAGCCAAAGGTGAAGGCTGACCAGAAACTTCATAAGCGGATTTTCTCCACAGGGCAGCTCTGTGGACATAAGTATCCAGTGCCCTAACTGGGCACACAAGGTTAAACTTGTCCTGGTCTTGATCTCTGAAAAGCTGAGGGTAGATAGCTTGAAACACGATAGGCCTTGGTACATTGGTAAGCACCTTAGGAACATAGCCGGTTTAGATTAAAGTAAAGCCTTGACCTTCCCGGTGCAAACTCCAGACATGTAAGAGATACAGATAAGGCCTGTAGATCTCCCACTCTTTTTAGAGAAGTTATAGCTAGAAGGATCACTGTCTTAAGGGTCAGAAACTTCTCTAAAGCAGTCTCAAGAGGCTTGAAGGGAGACACAGATAAACCCTCTAGCACAATAGCCAGGTCCCAGGCTGGAACCCTGGTACGAGTTGCAGGCCTCAACTTCAAAGTGCCACAAAGGAAATTAGTTACTAGAGGGTTTCTCCCCACATATACATGTATAAATCTTTAATGTGGAGGGGGTCTGCCCAGATGCAAAACGATCTTGAAGAAACTCTAGTACCCAACAGGGCAGTAAACCGGATCCCACTGTCGCACACTGCACCAGGAAGTGAAAACTCTCCACTTCAAGTTCTATGAGTTGGCCCCCTCAGAGGCCAAACCCACAGGTTCCATATCTCTGGGCGAGGGTGAAAGATTGTGCCCTCCGACAGAAGGTCCCTCCTGACTGGAATCTCCAACGGAGAGCCGTCGAGGAGGGACATCATATCCGAAATCCATACTCTGCTCAGCCAGTACGGTGCTACTAGCAGTAGACTTATCCCGTCCCGGCGGACCTTCTCCAGAACTCCTGGGAGCAGAGCAATTGGGGAAACGCATACAGGCACACATCTGTACCATAGCATCCAGCCCCAGAGGAGCTGGATGTGTGAGGGAGAACCAAAGTGGACAGTGCATTGGCGCAAATCATATTAGCATATTACCATATTAGCTTCATCACCTCAGGGCCTCAGCCCCTGCCTCAACAGGATATCTGCTCCCATGTTTTGGTATCCTGGGATATACACTGCTCTCAGGGAGAGTAGTTTCCCTAGAGACCACAGGAGAATCTGGTGCGCCAGTTTGCATAGTGGATGTGAACACAGAACCCTCTGGTGATTTATGTAAGGGACCGCTGATGTGTTGTCTGTGCGGACAAGCACATAATGACCTCTTAGGTCTGGGAGGAAGTGCTTCAAAGTCATGAAGACCGCCATCATCTTCAGGCAGTTTATGTGCCACGAAAGATGAGAACTTCTCCACAGACCCTGAGCTAAGCAGCCTTATATCACCGTTCCCAAACCAGTGAGAGAAGCATTGGTTGTGAGCGTCATGCGATGACAAGGAGCTCCTAACACTGGGCCTCTGGACAAGAATCAGACACCGCAGCGTGATCTTTATCATACAAAGGGGATTCCCTCTCAAGGAAAACCCTTTAGTCTTGAGCCACTACTGCAGGGGTCTCATGTACAGCAGGCCAAAAGGTATAACGTTGGCCGCTGCTGCCACCAGACCCAACATTCTCTGAAACTGCTTCACAGTGAGTGACTGGCCTAGCTTTAATCTGTTTACAGCTGTGAGGATAGCAGCAATATGAGCAGGCAAGAGAATAGCCTGCATTGTCACTGAATCCCATATCACACCTAGAAATGTATTCTCTGAGCTGGAGAAAGCACACTCTTTTTGGTGTTCAGCCTCAACCCCAGTTTTCGCATGTGGGTGAAATCTCAATGTCAAACCGCCATCTGTTCTGACTGCGCTAAAATAAGCCAATCGTCTACGTGGTTCAGTATGCGTATGCCTTGAAGCCTGAGTGGAACCAGCGTACATCTACACATTTTGTGAGTGTACGGGGTGATTAAAGCTAGACCAAAGGGAAGAACCCGATACTGGTATGCTTCACCCCCGAAAGCAAACCTTAGGAACTTCTTGTGTTGTGGAAGGATGTAGACATGGAAGTATGCATCCTTTAGATCTATCGTAACAAACTAGTCCTCGGATCTGATTTGTGTCACAATTTGTTTCAACGTCAGAATTTTGAATTTGAGCTTCTTGACGAGCGATTTAGATGAGGCAAATATAATATGTAATAATGTATAACCCCCTCATCCTTTTTTGGAACAATGAAGTAATGGTTGTAAAAGCTTGACTTTCTGTTGGGTGAAAGATCCCTTTCTATAGCTTCTTTGTTCAAGAGAGTTTTTACTTCTTTCTCCATCACCAGAGCCTGCTTGGGATATACTAACGTGAGTAAAACCCGTTGAATCGAGGTTTGAGCCATACATGTCTCTCAGTCCATTATGTAGCCATATATGCTTTACCCACTAGCGCAGATGTAGTTTTTATGGGCTTAGTGGGCAGCATCAGGACCTTCAGGGACGATGCTGAGCTATGGGACAGATAGTTTGCAAGTGTCTGTTCAACTCTAGGCATCGGCCCATAGCTATATTATTTCAACCCCCTGATGTCTGAATACACATGACCTTGGGGGCTGAAAAGACGGGACGAATATTGTTTATCCCACATTCTCCATAACTCATTATGGAGATCGGGGGAAAAAGGCCCTGTGGTGGAGGTGCAGCACTTAAAAATCGTTCATCCAGCTTGCTTTTCGGACGAGCGCCTTGCTTCTTGGCTGGCCATTCAATGCTTAAATTTGACACAGCCCGAGTTATCACCTCCACCAACTCCTCATAGGCAGGAGGGAGAGGTGGTGAATCCTCTTCCCCCACTTTGATGCTCAGCACATCCACCTCCTCAGCGATAGACTGACAGAGATAGACTGAAACACCGGGCTCTCTCCCTGGCCGGAAGATGCCACATCGTGGGCTTCCGATCCCTGAGAGAGAGCCCTGGATCCCCCGGGTAAAGGTAGAGAAAAGGCAGGGCCCGTCTCTAACCCCTCCGAGAGATCTATTTCTGAACCCCATGATTGCAGCTTCCATGCAGCCTCTCACAATGCTCACAGTCAGCCTCCTCAAAGGCTGACAGAGCATGGTCCGCTCCCAAACACATAATACACAAATCGTGTGTATCCCCACCCATAATAAAACGAGGGCAGAGAGAAACACACGGCTTGAATACTTGCTTATTCGCCATAATACTGATATAGTGAACTCACTAAATGGGACAATACAACAGTAATTAAGACAAACAGTTTGACACAGAGCGCTTGCTGAGGCACAGAAGCTAATGCCGGTTGTTTCCAGGAGTGCTTATCTTTTCCAGGTCGTGACGTCACCCACCTGTTATGTTCACTCACACTGGACTAGTAGACACACGTGCTTCAGACGCAATCACGCAAGGGGGTTCTCAAAGCGTCATTGACACAGTGCGAGTTCCCTCAACTTCAGTTGTGGTAGTGTAAATTACATTAATATTTAAATAGGCGTGTAATACATGGGCATATTCAAATAAGTATAAGTAAGCATAATTCTGGTAGTTACACACAGACATTAGTGTGAATGTGGAGTGAATCCAGAGAGAGAGAGAGCGAGAGAGAGAGAGCTGAGGAACTGAAGCAGGAGACAGGACTGGAGTTAGGTTACATCAGTCGTCTGCTCTCCCTGAAGCTCACGACTAATGAGAGAGAAACATGCGTGCTCCTAATCTTATACATTATTTATGTCCTGATAATATAGAATGTGTGTGTGTGTGTGTGTGTGTGTGTGTGTGTGTGTGTGTGTGTGTGTGTGTGTGTGTGTGTGTGTGTGTGTGTGTAACATTGACACATAAATATACTGTCACTATACTTTATTTAGTTTTTGTTTATTGTGTTTAAAGATTTGTATTATTAATTGTTTAACTTCAATTATTATTTGGACAATTACAAATTACATATTTTAAAACTTACTTGTTACATGAACAAAAAACTGGAGATTAATATAAATTGTACAAATAATATTTAACCTCAATTTATTTGACACATTTTTAAATAAAAATAAATGTAATTAAAAATTATAAAATTAATTAAATGTATTGTTCTATTACAAAATAATTAATATAACGGTTAATAACCATATCAGCATAATAATTAAAATAGACACTTTTTCTCATATAAACATGAACTTAATATAATGTGATTAAAAAATGTGATGTGTATTCCACCCTGTATAAAATTTGAACATTGAAATATTGACGAAATTAGGTAAATTTTTTAAACAATGTTCGGCAAATTTACTTGAGTTTACTTGAGGCCGACAGACAGACAGGTAGACAGACATACAGACAGACAGACAGACAGGCAGGGGTGCATTTACTGTACAACGATGTAACTCACTGCTTAACTACCATAGTACGATGCATCGTTGAAGAAATCAACTAGCTAGTCATGACTGTTTCCCGAAACCATATTGTCGCAAATCTGTTGTTCAACCATGTTGGTTAATGATGTCACGCAGGTGGTGGAGTATTAACTTGTTGTATTTAATTAGTTTGAGATCAAATTAATGCTAGACTTAGTTTTTGCTATAAATTACAGACATGGCATCAGAGGATTAATTATTGTTTTTCTCAGTTATTTTGCTTTATTTTCAGATTCAATCACAAGCTCGATTTTACATTCTAGTGCACGTCCGCACATGCGCACTCTTCAAAAACGGTGCTATAAATCTGTTGACAAACTAAAAGACATAATTGACATTTGTATGTATTCTAAATAAAAGATATAGGTTGTACTGAGTGTCAGCTTGCTTATTTTGCTCAAGGTAAGGATTTATTAAGTCCACATGCCATGCAAACAAGAAACTATGCTTCTAACCACAGGTCGAGAGCTGTCGTTCTAACCACGCAAGTTTGCGACGCTGTTTGCGAATGTTCTTGCTTTTTCTTTTGGGAAACGCACCCCAGGCAGGCAGACAGACAAGCAGGCAGACAGACAGACATGCAGATAGACAAGCAGGCAGACAGACAGGCAGGCAGGCAGATAGACAAGCAGACAGACAGGCAGACAGAAAGAAAGACAGGCAGGCAGGCAGACAAGCAGGCACACAGACAGACAGACAGGCAGCCAGGTCAGGCAGGCAGACAGACAGGCAGATAGACAAGCAGGCAGACAGACAGGCAGAAAAGCAGACAGGCAGGCAGGCAGACAGACAGACAGACATGCAGACAGGCAGGCAGGCAGATAGACAAGCAGACAGACAGGCAGACAGAAAGAAAGAAAGGCAGGCAGGCAGGCAGACAAGCAGGCACACAGACAGACAGACAGACAGACAGGCAGCCAGGTCAGACAGACAGGCAGATAGACAAGCAGGCAGACAGACAGACAGACAGACAGGCAGAAAAGCAGACAGGCAGGCAGACAGACAGACAGACAGACATGCAGACAGGCAGGCAGGCAGACAGACAGATATACAAGCAGGCAGACAGACAGATATACAAGCAGGCAGACAGACAGACATACAGAGGCAGACAGACAGGCAGACAGACAGATATACAAGCAGGCAGACATACAGGCAGAGAGGCAGACAGACAGGCAGGCAGGAAGACAGACAGACAGGAAGGTGTGGTGGGGGAAAGCCCAGAACAAATAGTTTTTGTCCCCAGGGCGACGTCTCAACCTGTACACAAAACAGCACCATTGAGGTTGATAACAGTGCAGAGATCTTTCACACAGGACAGGGGCATGGCCAACTATACATGCGTAAATGCTGCATAAATGTGTCATGTTAGATTAATTATTGTTTAACTGTATTTGTGTTAGCTATGACACCCACTTTATTTGGACGCTCTCAAAGCGTGACACAACTAAGGGCAAAAAACAGTGTTCATTGCAAATGTGTTGGTTATAAAAATGGAAAAATATTTTTGGCATAGTGAAAAGTCGTAAAATCAGGAATAATTCCAGCATTAATGATTGGAGACAGCTTGCTGATACCCACCAACAGGAATAGAGGTGATTTAACTAGAATACTGAATAATATGAATCTAACGGAGTTTGTTCATATGGGAAGAAGTAGGCGGGAACCGGCAAACGTTCAACAAGTTTAATAAATCAACACAAAATAAAATGGCAGCGGCAGCCCCTCACGGATGACTGCCGCGCACACACATAACAAAACGTAAATAAAACACAACGCAAAATCCCAGGCCTGGTCCTTTCTCGTCCTTCACTGTCGTCGCTCCTCCTTTAAACTCCCGTCACTCCTCCGTGAGACACGATCGTCCCGCTCTCACGGTCCCTCAGCCTCGCTGCGCGCCACAATGAACAATTGTCTATGGGCTATAAATATTCCTTTATTTGAACAGCTTCAATTTGATGCATCATAATGTAAGTGCATGAAAAAAATATAACATTATTGTTTAATACAATACGTTTTCCCCCCAGATTCCCCCAAAATAGCCTTTAGTCATAATTTAATAAACACTTCTAATTCTAATGCTCTTTAATGTCATCTGCAGTTTGCATTTTATTCTTGCATTTATTAGAGTACTGACTCAAGAGTACTGGGCAGTATGGCTTGCGCACTTCCCTTTAAATCACGAAATGTCTTATCTGTTTCACAATACTCAAGTAATGATTGAGGTTGGTGTCTTTAGTAAGTATCTGTGAATGAAAAATACAGTAAAACCAGAATTATGTATGTATATGGTGCTGAGTCACATTTGACATGGTCTTTGTCTTGATATTTTAAGGTATGGAAAGATTGTGTCCACCAAAGCTATTCTGGACAAAACTACCAACAAGTGCAAGGGTGAGTGCAGATCAAGATATGTTCTTGAGAAAACCACACCTCACTTCTCAATGTTTCATTGACAATGAAATGAAATAAAACGATTGACTTTTTGTATGTATATATGTAGGTTATGGCTTTGTGGATTTCGACAGTCCTGCAGCAGCGCAGAAGGCTGTGACGGCGCTCAAGGCCAGTGGGGTTCAAGCTCAGATGGCCAAGGTAGGCTATTACAGAAATACCTTATGAACATTCAGCACATAAACCATTGAATCACACATAACAATCTGAATAAACTTGCTGTTTATTCCGTGAATTCCAGCTCTCTTGCTTAGAAATGTTGTTCCCACTCCATGCTTGTGATAAAACTGAATACAGTTTGATTGACACCGCAGCGCTTCACTTTAAGCCGCAGTCACACTACTCTTTTCGTTCCATTGAACTGCATTCAAACGGAAGCTCATGCGGAGAAGTTTGGGAGTTTTTTTGCTGCATTCCAAAGTTCAAATTCGGTGAACTCCGACTTGTGAATTTGTGTCATGTGAAGACGTGTGAAAACGAATATCACGGCATGACCTCTTAGCTGAATTAAAAGAGTGCAAACTTTTTGAAAGAAAGTGGAGTACATTGTATATTTTTTATATTCATTGTATGGATTTATTATTATTTGTTATATGTTGAATGTATATATTTTTAAAAGACACCAGAGTGTGGTTATATCACAACCGTTGCAGTGTCTGTAGAAATGCTCCAAGTCTAGTGGACCAGAAATGAATGTGCAACAATATGCAATAGTCTCCAAAAAAATACTGCAGCACACAAAATCACTGGCCATGTCTTCATATTTTACTTTTCATCCCCACACCAACTCATGTTTACTTTTGTTATTTTTAGTCATTTTTGACCCAAACTTTAACCCAAAATGAAACATTTTGAACCCCTGCTGCCCTGTAAGTAAACTATACAGACATATTTACATACCCGCATCATAAACCTGTCCCTGCTGCGACACACACACACACACCCTCTCTCACACACACACACACACACACGCGCACACACACACACACACACACACACACACACACACACACACACACATTGGGTTTTCATGTTTTATGGGGACTTTCCATAGGCGTAATGGTTTTTATACTGTATAAACTGTATTTTCTATCCCCCTACACTGCCCCAGCCCCTAAACCTACCCATCACAGGAGACATTCTGCATTTTTACATTTTCAAAAAACATCACTTAGTCTGATTTATAAGATGTTTTCCTCATGGGGACCAAAAAATGTCCCCACAAGGATGAGGATTTCGGATATTGCCATCTTTGTGGAGACATTTTGTCCCCATAACGTAGGGTTTACCAGGCCACATCATTCACACACACACACACACACACACACACACACACACACACACACACACACACACACACACACACACACACACACACACACACACACACACACACACACACACACACACACACACACACACACACTCAGTCACTCACTTACACACACTCACTCACTCACTCGCACACTCACTCACTCACTCACTCACTCTCTCACACATACTCACTCACACACACACACACACACACACACACACTCTCAGTCTCTCACTCATACATACTCACTCTCTCACACCACACACACACACACACACACACACACTCAGTCACTCACTCGCACACACACACACACACACACACACACACACACACACACACACACACTCACACATACTCACTGACACACATTCTCACACACAAACACACACACTCACTCACACATACTCTCTCACACTCACTCACTCACTCACAGATACTCACACACATACACACACACACACACACACACACACATACTCATTCACACATACTCACTCACACTCACTCACTCAGACACACACACATGCTGATGTGAAATTATCTTCTTTCCCAATGATAAGATTTATTGACACACATTTGACTAGATAAAGATATGTTTATGTCTCTTGGCTTTCTGAATCATTTCTCCGGCACATTCTCTGGCATTGTTTGCCATTTTGCTGCTGCTGTGTGTGTGTGTGTGTGTGTGTGTGTGTGTGTGTGTGTGTGTGTGTGTGTGTGTGTGTGTGTGTGTGTGTGTGTGTGTGTGTGTGTGTGTGTGTGTGTGTGTGTGTGTGTGTGTGTGTGTGTGTGTGTGTGTGTGTGTTAATGGCTCTGTTGTAATATTCTAAAGTTGATCCCTCTGTGTCTCCCAGACTCCCTTTTGTACGACACACAGGGAGTGTGTGCAGGTCAGGCAGAAACACACACTTTAAACACACACATGCACACTGATAAATGCTAGTTATACATCCATGGTGATCCTACGAACTTTACATTAAAAAAACAAACCGATCCATGTCTCTGCTACATCCATGTTTTATTTTAACCCCGGGAATGCTGACTCATCAATACAACATTCCAGTCATGCTAGAAACACAGAATTAAAGTCAGCATGAAACAGAAGTTGCTCTAGCCTTTTCTTCCTTATTGTGCCGTATATCAGAGTGAAACGGCTTCTTAAACAAGAATAAATGTAGGGCGGGGCTTGATTTTGTCTGTGGGGAACCGATTGGATGGTTGTAGGTTGCTATTAGTGGATCTCATGTGAGTGACAGGTGGCCCTGCCCTCGTCATCAGAGAAGAGATGAGATGTTGAAAACTGCTGTCGACACAATCTCCTATAGTCCGTCTGTCATCTGATTGATAGTTTACACTCTTTTATCAGGTAAAAGGCCTTTAGTAGTATTGCAGAAATCCCACCCTGCAAAAACAAATTTCCGGGAGATGGCATTATTATGCTATATTAAATTAGATTATTAAATTAATTTGGGTAAGCAGGTTACAGTGGTAGTAGTAGGCTATTTGTGTGCTGAAAGTGATATAGAGTGACAAAATAAGAGGGAATGGTCTTGACAAAATCCATATCGCAATTGGTCGATCGGTTTATCGATAACGCACCTTAATAGCAGGTGGAAACAGGGCTTCTCTCTCACACGCTCATTTTCCGGGATATCGTATATAATTTGCGGGCGCCAGGGAGACGCTATCAGTAAGCGGGAGACTCCCAGGACGTCTGGGAGAGTTGGGATGTCTGGTATAGTTGTAAAAACATCCGCTATCAAGTTTACTGATTTTTATTAAGTAAAGGTAAGAATAACTTTGATATTGTTAGTAATATTTCAAGACGAACCCTTACTGGACTGAAGTGGCTTAGGTTTACTTGATTATCCATATATCATGTTCAAATGTGAGTATCAAATATGATCATCAGGCTTTTGAGGAAGGTTTATTTGTTCATCCCTCAATCATTAATGTATTGCATTACATTATACACTACACTCACCTAAAGGATTATTAGGAACACCTGTTCAATTTCTCATTAATGCAATTATCTAATCAACCAATCACATGGCAGTTGCTTCAATGCATTTAGGGGTGTGGTCCTGGTCA
The DNA here is from genome assembly GCA_023566225.1 of Romanogobio albipinnatus. Lineage (NCBI taxonomy): Eukaryota > Metazoa > Chordata > Actinopteri > Cypriniformes > Gobionidae > Romanogobio > Romanogobio albipinnatus. The sequence continues at coordinate 39,663,658 of CM042254.1, forward strand.
AGACAATCTCCTGAACTCCAAACTGAATGTCAGAATGGGAAAGAAAGGTGATTTAAGCAATTTTGAGCGTGGCATGGTTGTTGGTGCCAGACGGGCCGGTCTGAGTATTTCACAATCTGCTCAGTTACTGGGATTTTCACGCACAACCATTTCTAGGGTTTTCAAAGAATGGTGTGAAAAGGGAAAAACATCCAGTATGCGGCAGTCCTGTGGGCGAAAATGCCTTGTTGATGCTAGAAGTCAGAGGAGAATGGGCCGACTGATTCAAGCTGATAGAAGAGCAACTTTGACTGAAATAACCACTCGTGACAACCGAGGTATGCAGCAAAGCATTTGTGAAGCCACAACACGCACAACCTTGAGGCGGATGGGCTACAAGAGCAGAAGACCCCACCGGGTACCACTCATCTCCACTACAAATAGGAAAAAGAGGCTACAATTTGCACAAGCTCACCAAAATTGGACAGTTGAAGACTGGAAAAATGTTGCCTGGTCTGATGAGTCTCGATTTCTGTTGAGACATTCAGATGGTAGAGTCAGAATTTGGTGTAAACAGAATGAGAACATGGATCCATCATGCCTTGTTACCACTGTGCAGGCTGGTGGTGGTGGTGTAATGTTGTGGGGGATGTTTTCTTGGCACACTTTAGGCCCCTTAGTGCCAATTGGGCATTGTTTAAACGCCACGGCCTACCTGAGCATTGTTTCTGATCATGTCCATCCCTTTATGACCACCATGTACCCATCCTCTGATGGCTACTTCCAGCAGGATAATGCACCATGTCACAAAGCTCGAATCATTTCAAATTGGTTTCTTGAACATGACAATGAGTTCACTGTACTAAAATGGCCCCCTCAGTCACCAGATCTCAACCCAATAGAGCATCTTTGGGATGTGGTGGAACAGGAGCTTCGTGCCCTGGATGTGCATCCCACAAATCTCCATCAACTGCAAGATGCTATCCTATCAATATGGGCCAACATTTCTAATGACATTTCTTGAATCAATGCCACGTAGAATTAAGGCAGTTCTGAAGGCGAAAGGGGGTCAAACACAGTATTAGTATGGTGTTCCTAATAATCCTTTAGGTGAGTGTATATCGCCAAAGGTTTTGGGACACCTGCCTTCACATGCACATGAACTTTAATGACATCCCATTCTTAATCCGTAGTGTTTAATATGGAGTTGGTCCACCCTTTGCAGCTATAACAGCTTCAACTCTTCTGGGAAGGCTTTCCACAAGGTTTATGAAGGTGTTTATGGGAATTTTTGACCATTCTTCTAGAAGCGTATTTGTGAGGTCAGGCACTGATGTTGGACGAGAAGGCTCCGCTCTAAAGGTGTTCTATCGGGTTGAGGTCAGGACTCTGTGCAGGCCAGTCAAGTTCCTCCACACCAAACTCGCTTATCCATGTCTTTATGGACCTTGCTTTGTGCACTGGTGCGCAGTCATGTTGGAACAGGAAGGGGCATTCCCAAACTGTTTCCACTAAGTTTAGCATGAAATTGTCCAAAATGACTTGGTATGCTAAAGCATTAAGAGTTCCTTTCACTGGAACTAAGGGGTTGAGGTCAGGACTCTGTGCAGGCCAGTCAAGTTCCTCCACACCAAACTCGCTTATCCATGTCTTTATGGACCTTGCTTTGTGCACTGGTGCGCAGTCATGTTGGAACAGGAAGGGGCATTCCCAAACTGTTTCCACTAAGTTTAGCATGAAATTGTCCAAAATGACTTGGTATGCTAAAGCATTAAGAGTTCCTTTCACTGGAACTAAGGGGCCAAGGCCAACCCCTGAAAAACAACCCCCGCACCATAATCCCCCCTCCACCAAACTTTACACTCGGCACAATGCAGTCAGGCAAGTAGCGTTCTCCTGGCAACCGCCAAACCCAGACTCGTCAATCAGATTGCCAGACAGAGAAGCGTGATTGGTCACTCTAGAGAACATGTCTCCACTGCTCTACAGTCCAGTGGCGGTGTGCTTTACACCACTGCATTCCACGCTTTGCATTGCACTTGGTGATGTAAGGCTTAGTTAAGCTGCTTGGCCATGGAAACCCATTCCATGAAGCTCTCTGCGCACTGTTCTTGTCTGTTTTTGTTGTTGTTTTTTTTAAATCAAATATCTTGAATTTTTTTAACACAAATAAACAGTATCACGCATACATACTTACAATATTGCCAAAAATGATAGAGACTCTGCACATTTTGTTAAATATTTTCAAAGTACAAATTCAGTGAAGTGCCTCAGGGACGTGACACAGTGCTTAGTGAACAATAAAAATAAGACATTATTTTATGATAAGAATTATTTAAATGCAATACTTATTTTTATTCATTATAATGGACATACCAAAGTATTGTGAAAAGCTTTTAACATTTCATTTTGGTAAACCACCACTTTAAAAAGTCTGGGGGACTGAAATATTACAGAATCCCAGGAATGACCCTTTTTGCTCTGATCTTGCTTTGAGCTCCATATTCTCACTATATCATACTATATGAGCCATAAAAGCCCTCAAATATGACACTTAATAAAAAACCTGGAAAAAAATGTTGATTTAATGAATTGAGATAAGCAGGTCATTCCACCAGGTGGGGGCGGTCCAGGAAAAGGTCCGTGAGAGTGATTTCATGCCTCTTTGGGATGGCACCACAAGGCATCGTTCACTGGCAGAACGTAAATGGTTGATTTAACGGTTCCATAAAAAATATGGGACCCACTTTATATTAGGTGGCCTTAACTACTATGTACTAACATTTTAATTAATCATTTGACACAATGCACTTATTGTGTACATACATGTTTTTACATTGTACTTAAAAATTTTTAAATACCTGCATGTAATTACGTTTGTAATTAATTTCTGTAGTTACATTTGTAATTACACAGTTGACACATTCCTTACACCTAACCCTACCCTTAAACTTACCCATACCACCACACCTGTCCCTAACCCTACCCGTATCCCACCTCAATATCAGCAAAGGTGTTTTGCACTACAATTTGAACACAGTAAGTACATTGTACTTATTTTTTGATGTAAGTACATAGTACTTAAGGCCACCTAATATAAAGTGGGGCCAAAATATGTTTCTGGCTATTATTTAATATGTTACTGGTCTAACTTTTTAACTGATTGAATAATGCGTCAAGAAAAAGATCTGTGCACATAATGACTTCTGGTTCTTTTATCACACTGGAAGTAGAAGGTCATGTTGAGGGCATTGTATTGTGGGATATACAGTATTATGTGCAGTGTGTTCTGTTTGGCAAGTAGAAGCAGCAATAAGTAATTGTCTCGGTATGCGTACAGTCACAGAACCATTCACAGAAATAGGAAGAGTAGTGTGCTAGCATAGCCAGTGAACTTGCTTTATGTTGCTTAAAGGAAGAATTGTGTTATAAATATTGGTTTATTTCAGTCTTGAAGAAAGCTTCTGATGTGTTTAGAGAGCGTGTCATGGAAACAGGAAGGATATCTTTTTCTCCAGGGAAAGATGAGACAGGCAGAGCTGCAGCAGTCTTTCTGTTTCTCTTCACTCTTTTACTGTAGCATTTTCAGGCCACTTCATCAGTCGTGTGGTGCTTTCTCTGATGTAAAGCCCCTATATTTTTTGCACAGTTGTACGCATAGCCTTTCAAAGTATACTCCACTTGACGTCTAGGCACACACAGGCCGCCGACACATGACGACAACTTGCTCTCTGTCGACAGAATGCTTGGTCACAAGTTATAACCAAGTGGCAACCTCCCGCGGTCTCTCACTTGAATCTAATACAGAAGTGACTGAAACTGCAATTCATCGACTGGCCACTAGAGACAGGCTCCAAAAGGGAGTCAAACCCCATGCTAAAATGCCCAACTTTACAGCCGAAAAAAACATGTTTACAGCCTGATACAAAAGGGTTTTTGGTCTATTTAACTAATTTCTGTGAGGGGAGGGGGGGGGGGGGTGATAACATTTACATTACATTTACATTTATATTTAGTCATTTAGCAGACGCTTTTATCCAAAGCGACTTACAAATGAGAGCAATAGAAGCAGCTAGAACAGTCAAGGGCAACAGTATGTAACAGTATGTAAGTGCTGTAACAAGTCTCAGTTAATCTAGCACAGAACACAACAGGACAGAACTTTTTTTTTTTTGTTATAAATTAGACAGACATAAAATGTATAGAATGTTAAGTGCTATTCTTGATTGGTCAGGTGCTGCTGGAAGAGATGCGTCTTTAGCTGTTTTTTGAAAATGGCTACAGACTCGGCTGCTCGAATTGAGATAGGCAGGTCATTCCACCAGGTGGGGGCGGTCCAGGAAAAGGTCAGTGAGAGTGATTTCATGCCTCTTTGGGATGGCACCACAAGGCGTCGTTCACTGGCAGAACGTAAGCTCCTGGAGGGTGTGTAAATCTGAACAAGCGAGTTTAGGTATATTGGTGCAGAGCCAGTGGTTGCTTTGAAGGCGAGCACCAGTGCCTTGAATTTGATGCGAGCGGCTATTGGCAGCCAGTGGAGACTGATGAAGAGAGGCGTGACGTGCGCTCTCTTCGGCTCGTTAAAGATCACCCTCGCAGCTGCATTCTGGATCAGTTGCAAGGGTTTGATAGTCCATGCCGGAAAGCCCGCTAGAAGAGCATTACAGTAGACCAGTCTGGAGAGAACAAGAGCTTGGACCAGGAGTTGTGTGGCCTGCTCTGATAGGAAGGGTCTAATCTTCCTAATGTTGTATAACGCAAATCTGCAGGACCGGGTTGTTGCAGTAATGTGGTCAGTGAATTTTAGCTGATCATCAATCACAACTCCAAGGTTCCTGGCTGTCCTGGACGGAGTTATGGTTGATGATCCTAGCTGAATGGAGAGATTGTGATGAAGTGCTGGGTTGGGTTATAACTCATCTATTTAGATTATATTAAGCCTTAAAGTTCAGCATAATTAAGGGCGTGGCCACGTGAATGACATGTGGATTGCCACTGTGGTCAAGCCAGGTGGGTGTACCTTAGCTACGCCCGTGTTCCGCCTCTGCCCATTTTCAGTTATCCAGGAGTGACGCGCAGTGACGTGCTGCCAAGATGGTGACAGCCGGTGTCCTGACCTTTCATCCTACCCATCACCATTATTTATGAAAGCCAGCAATATTTTTTTGGTGAAATTAGTGTTTTCCTGCAGAAAGCATAGTTTTAATGGTAGATTTAGGTATACATATTAATAAAGCCTCAAATCACATGAATATATTGTTGGTAGCACAATCTGATAGGTAGCATTTTTTGCTGTCGAATTGTGCTACTTACTATTTTCATGGGATGTAGCAAAATCTGACAAGGTAGGACACATTGACACCGACTCCGCCCACTTTAGGCTTCAAAAATGCTCTTCAGTAACCTACAGGTGATGTCACGGACACTACGTCCATTTTTTTTTAACTGTCTATGGTTATAATCCATATACACATTTTTAAAATCTTTTAGGCTAGAATACAAATGCAGGTACTTTCTAATCTCTTTGCACAATCTCTCATCCATGTAGCCATGTGTTTCCCTCTGTTCTGTTTATTCAGTTTTTTCTTTGACCAAGTTGTGAATAAATGGCCCAGAAGCACCGTTGCCACCTTGTGGACGAACAAATTAGTGCAAATAAAACATTTTGAATGCGCATATGCGACCTGTACGTACAGAGTAGAAAAAGTGAAGTATACTTTGGGCATTTATTCAGCATATGTGCCTTAAAGTTCTCTCTCTGCCTGACAAAAAGTGTGAGAAAATTGATTGCATTTGAGTCAAGATAACAGATGATAACACTGTAGCTGATAGCTAACATATAAAATGCTACCTTGGCTGGGAGGGCAGGGGCACATGCTAGTTATGGAATAATTCTGTGACTGAATGGAAAAATGTAATCTTTAAAATGGATATAATTTAACCAAAGTACCTAGATGAACAATGATTTTGACTCGTCAGCTGTTTAAACCATTTCAAATAATAATTTAAGTCCCACTTAAAGGGTTACCCGTACGTGAGTCGTACAGCCGTACGTGAGTCTAGTTCTGGCGGAAGAGTGACCTCTGACCCCACATTGTTTTGCCCTCCAGGGCGTTCCTATAAGGGTGTGATGTCACGTGAAAATATGAATAGAATGACTGATTAGTACACTCAGATTTAATGCATGCATTTATTTCCAGCAACAGGAACAGGATCCTACCAACCTGTACATCTCTAACCTGCCCGTGTCCATGGACGAGCAGGAGCTGGAGGCCATGCTCAAATCCTTCGGCCAGGTCATTTCCACACGAATCCTGCGGGACGCGAACGGAACCAGCAGAGGCGTTGGCTTTGCAAGGTACTGTATTGTTTGTTTGTTATTTGTTACATTTATATAGCGCTTTTCTAGGCACTCAAAGCGCTTTACATAGAAGGGGGGGAATCTCCTCAACTACCACCAATGTGCATCTATCTATCTATCTATCTATCTATCTATCTATCTATCTATCTATCTATCTATCTATCTATCTATCTATCTATCTATCTATCTATCTATCTATCTATCTGTCTGTCTGTCTGTCTGTCTGTCTGTCTGTCTGTCTGTCTGTCTGTCTGTCTGTCTGTCTGTCTGTCTGCCTGTCTGCCTGCCTGCCTGCCTGCCTGCCTGCCTGCCTGCCTGCCTGCCTGCCTGCCTGCCTGCCTGCCTGCCTGCCTGCCTGTCTGTATCTCTGTCCAATTACCATCCATCCATCCATCCATCCATCTAATTCCAATCCATCTAATTTCAATCCATCCATCCAATTCCAATCCATCCAATCCCAATCCATCCATCCATCTAATTTCAATCCACCCATCCAATTTTAATCCATCCATCCAATTCCAATCCATCATTCCCCATCCATCCAATTTCAATCTATCCAATCCCAACCCCAATCCATCAATCCATCCATCCATCCATCCATTCAATTCCAATCATCCATCCGTCCATCCATATTACAATCCATCTATCTAATTACAATCCATCCAATTCCAATCATCCATCCGTCCATCCATATTACAATCCATCTATCTAATTACAATCCATCCAATTCCAATCCATCCATCTAATTCCATACCATCTAATTTCAATCCATCCATCCAATCCTAATCCATCCAACCAATTCCAATCTATCAAATTCCAATCCATCCAATCCCAATTCCAATCCATCCGTCCATCCATCTAATTCCAATCCATCTCATTTCAATCCATCCATCCAAATTCAATCCATCCATCCAATTCTAATCACATCCATACATCTAATTCCAATCCATCCATCTAATTTCAATCCATCCATCCAAATTCAATCCATCCGTCCAATTCCAATCACATCCATCCATCTAATTTCAATCTATCCATCCAATTTCAATCCATCCAATCCTAATTCCAATCCATCCGTCCATCCATCTAATTCCAATCCATCTCATTTCAATCAATCCATCCATCCAAATTCAATCCACCCGTCCAATTCCAATCACACCCATATATCTAATTCCAATCCATCCATCTAATTCCAATCCATCCAATTCCAATCCCAATCCATCCATCCAATTCCGATCTATCCAATTCCAATCCCGATCCCAACCCTAATCCATCCATCCATTCAATTCCAATCCATCCATCCGTCCATCCATATGTCCATCCATATTACAATCCATCTATCTAATTCCAATCCATCCATCCAATTCCAAACCACCCATCCAATTCCAATTCATCCATCCATCCATCCATCCTGCCTTTACTATCTTTTTTATATGAAATATATATGTTCAAACAAAAAAATAAAGCTGACGAATGAATGTCACAACTTTTTATTTTATAAATGTATTTGTTTATTCATGTCTTTGTATAACAGGATGGAGTCCACAGAGAAGTGTGAAGCCATCATTCAGCATTTTAATGGAAAATATATCAAAACCCCACCAGGAGTGCCAGGTAGACAATATATATTTTACTTGTTTTATATACATTTTATTTATTTTATAGACATTCAAATTAAAGATTTTTTAAAACTAATATTTTGGTTACTGGTCACTTCCAACACTGTAGTACCAACAGAACCATTGTTATGCAAGTTTGCTGACGGAGGACAAAAGAAGCGACAGAATCAGGCAAAGTACCTACAGAACGGTCGACCCTGGCATAGAGACGGTGATACGGTATGAGCAAGTATTTATATATGTATTGTTATTTATATTTACATATGTGAGTGTTCATACAGACCCTGTGCATTTGATGTAAAGTTAATCATTGTCCTTTCCACGTTCAGGGAGGAATGACGCTCACATACGACCCAACAGCCTTACAGAACGGGTACAGACACTCAATGCATCTACTATTTTATGTGTTTATTAAAAAACATGTATATTTGCCTATATATAATCACAATATTAACTGCATTTTAACTGAACGTTTAATTTAAGTGCTTATGTTTTTTTATTATTTTCAGGTTTTATTCTTCTCCGTACAGCATTGCTCCAAACAGAATGATCGCTCAGTCCTCTCTGTCTCCATACATGCCCTCACAAGTACCGTCCTACCAGGTGAGCATCATTAAAGAGGACCCATTGTGCTTTTGTCCATGTTCGTCTGTCTTTAGTGTGTAATGCTGTTTGAGCATGAAAAAGTCCCTCCAGCGGGATTTCTTCTCTATATCAGTGTCAGTGTTTCTGAACTCCCTGAAACGCCTCCATTGTAGTCTTGAGTTTTCTTCCGGGAACCAACAATATTCCTAATTTAAATCATTCATATGCAGAATAAAGGGGCGGGGTCTGGTTGAGTTAGTAGTGTGTTGAAACTGGCGATTATGGTAAGGGGCGCTTGACCAATCACAACACATTGAGCACATTGTGCTTTTTTATAGAGAGTGTTCTCTGTTCTCTTACACATACTCACACACATATTATAAAGGAAACAAGTTTTTTTGTGCAATATTAATCTAAACACATTAAAGGGTTAGTTCACCCAAAAAAGTCATTAATGACTTACCCTCATGTCGTGCGACACCCGTAAGACCTTTGTTCATCTTTGGAACACAAATGAAGATATTTTTGTTGAAATCCGATGGTTCAGAAAGGCCTCTATTGGCAGCAATGACATTTCCTCTCTCAAGACCCATTAAAGGTACTAAAGATGTCGTTATAAAGTCCATCTCACTACAGTGGTTCTACAATCATTTTATGAAACGATGAGAATAGTTTTTGTGCGCAAAAAAATTGGAATAACGACTTTATTCAACAAGTTCTTGTCTTCCGTCTGGGCCTCTGACGTGAACTCACAAAGCACCACGACGCATGCGTGAGAATATTTTTAAGTGTATCTGCCCCCATTTCCACTGCCATAGCTACAGTCTACAGGCCTCCTAAGAACAATACAGACTTTTTATCTGAATTTGCAGATATGTTGTCCTTGCTATGCCTCAAATTTGAGAGAACTTTAATTGTGGGGGATTTTAACATCCATATGGACAAAAAAGATTCTACAACACCTAAAGAATTTTTATCTTTACTGGAGTGCTTCGATTTGAGCCAGCTCGTGGACTGTCCTACACATAATAAAGGGCATACTCTTGACCTGGTTATCTCAAACGGCTCATTTGTGTCACAGTTGTACACCTCTGACTTTGGGCTGTCTGATCATCTGTCTATTCCTTTTAATATGGAACTGCCTGACATAAACACTACCTCTTCGCGCATTCTTAACTATCGTAAATAGAGATCGATTGAACCCTCTGATTTCTCTGATTTTATTGGTTCCTCCTTGAGCTTGGTTCCATCATCTGATGCATTGGAGGACAAAGTTCTCATGTTAAATTCTGTTCTCTCATCTGGCTTGGACTTACTTGCTCCTTTGAAATCACGAATGGTTTCCTTTGGCCGTTCTTCTCCCTGGTATAATGAGAATCTGCATGCTATGAAAGCATCCTGTCGTTCAGTGTGGTGCAGGTGGCGTATGTCTGGCTTGACTGTCTTTCACCAGGCCTGGAAGGAACACCTACTTGAATATAAGACCCAAATTGCATCGGCCAGGTCTGCTTATTTTGCTCAAATAATCGACAACAATCAGAATCACCCAAGACAATTATTTAATTCTATTAACAAACTTCTCAAACGTAACAGTCATTCAACTGCTCCAGTTTCGACTCACCTCTGTAATATCTTGATTTTTTCAGCTCCAAGATTGATAACCTCCGTAAATGTATTATTTCTGCTCTTCCTTCATCTCTTCCTCACATGATCACTATTGAATTTTCCGGTACTCTTCTCTCACATTTCTCATCATTGGACTTTCCTTCACTGTGTAACGAGGTTTCTAAAATGAAAGCTGCCACTTCCATAGTTGATCCTGTACTGACTTGCCTATTCCAATCATGTTTTGCTACATTATGTCTTGATGTACTGAATATTATAAATGATTCTCTGTGCACTGGTGTGGTGCCGGCAACATTTAAAACTGCTGCTCTGACCCCTGTACCAAAAAAAAAGGACACAAACCTTGACAATTTAAATAATTTTCATCCCATTTCGCCAAAATTTTAGAGCGGATTGTTGCTACTCAATTACACGCCCATCTAGTCGCAAATAATCTTTATGAGCCCCTTCAATCGGGATTTCGGAAACTTCATAGCACTGAAACTGCATTAGTTAAGGTCACTAATGATCTGTTAGCGGCTTCTGATTCTGGCTGTCTCTCTATTTTAATTCTGCTGGATCTTAGTGCCGCTTTTGACACTGTTGATCATAATGTTTTACTTGCTCGGTTAGGATCTGTTTTTGGTGTCTCTGAAGTCCTATTTTTCTGATAGAAAGCAGTATCGCTATGGGTGGTTGTAGATCTGTTATTTGTGTAGTACAATCTGGTGTTCCTCAAGGTTCTATCCTGGGCCCTATACTTTTTAACATGTACCTTTATCCTCTGGGTCAACTTTTAAGATCACTCGGTCTCAGCTTTCACTTTTATGCAGATGACACTCAGGTTTATAATCATTCAATCGTGTCCTATCTTTCTTCATGTATTTCTAAGGTAAAAAAATGGATGTCTAGTAATTTTCTATCTCTGAATAGTGACAAGACGGAAGTAATGCTCGTTGGTTCGCCCCACCAGCTACGTAAGGCTGGGTCTCCAGCTTTAAGCGTTGAAGGTTCTACACTTCAGTTTCAAACAAAATTAAAAAATTTGGGAGTAATATTTGATAGTACCCTAACATTTGATCCTCATGTTCAGAGCACTGTCAAGACATCTTTTTTTCATCTGATAAATATTGCCAAATTGCGTCCCATGCTGTCACTACCTGTGGCTGAAAAGCTAATTAACATCTTTGTATTTTCACGAATTGATTACTGTAATGCTTTGCTGGCCGGGGTCTCAAAAGCTACCCTTAACAAACTACAGTTGGTACAGAATGCAGCCGCTTGAATTCTGTCTGGAAACTGGACAGGGGATCACATTTCCCCTGTACTTGAATCCTTACACTGGCTCCCTGTCAGATTCCGTGTTGATTTTAAAATTCTAATGCTTACTTACAAGGCTTTGCATGGACTTACACCTCTTTATATCAATGAGCTTTCAACCCCATACAAACCACTACATGAACTTCGCTCCTCTGAAGCTGACCTTTTAATTGTCCCCAAAACTAAACTTAAATCCATGGGTGATAGGGCCTTTTCATCAAATGCTCCAAAACTTTGGAACTCCCTGCCATTGGAGATTAGGCAAGCTGAATCACTTAGTGTTTTTAAATCTTCCCTGAAAACGTATTTGTTTCGGGTAGCTTTTATATAAATTGTTTATAATTGCCGTATTATTGTTATTTAATCCTACATTTCATAATTTTTGTATTTTTGTATTTTATCATATTTTTTGCATGTTTTATATTTTGTTAAGCACTTTGAGATGCATTTTAAAGGTGCTATATAAAATAAAGTCTATTATTATTATTATTATTATTATTAGTATATGTCGTAGAGCCGGCGTTCTGACACATGACCCGGAAGCGAGGAGCTTTGTTTACAAGCAGAGGAAGACGCGCCGTATCTAATCTGTTGAATTCTACATTGATCGTGCTTTAAGTCTTGGCATAGTGCTCAAAATGGGGCTAAAGTGTTTCTGCGTGCCCGAACTGAGAAACAAACAAGTGCACATAAAAGTGCCTTATCAAAGCCTTGTAATGAAAGTCATATTCTCGCACATGCATCGTGGTGCTCCGTGAGTTCACGTCAAAGGCCCAGGCGGAAGACAGAAACTTGTTGAATAAAGTAGTTATTTTGATTTTTTTGCGCACAAAACGTCTCCGGTTACGTATGTAACCTAGGTTCCCTGAGAACAGGGAACGAGGCGCTGCGTCAGCTGACGCTACGGGGGAACGCCTCCAGCGTGACAGGTGCATGAAATCACAATCAAAAAACGTCAATCCTATTGACCGGCGACAGCCTATGATGTCATCAAGGTGCGACCAGGAAGTATATAAGGGCGCCTTGCCAACATGACAGCATCTAATCGTCTGAAGGGACTGTTCGGCAGGCAAGCCCTGAGGCATGGCAAAGCGATGCAGCGTCTCGTTCCCTGTTCTCAGGGAACCTAGGTTACATACGTAACCGGAGATGTTCCCTTTTGAAAGGGAACTCGTTCTGCGTCAGCTGACGCTACGGGGAATGATATACCCACACCGTCATGCCGAAGGGAGTGCATGCCCACCGGGCAGTGACAACTGTCAGGACAAGCAAATTCAACTGAAATGCCTGAACCACTCCCCTTCTGGTCACATTAGGCTGTCAGTGATAGCGCTCTCTACGGTCAAAGCCCAAGCTATAACCTGAGAAGGAACCTTCGCATACCATGAGGTCCTACCCTGGCCGCTCGAAGGCCTGGAACCAGCCCATTCAACAGAAGGGGTTCCTTTAAGGGAACGTGGCAAGGGAACCCGCGCCAGTCACTATTCGGGAGGATTTCACCGAATGCCACCAGGGAGGGACCCATATGGGACACGTCAGTCCAGCTAACCCTGTCTGTAAAGTACAGAGCCTCTGGTACTCGCCTCCGCTAGGGTACTGCAGAAAAGGCAGTGTCCTCCACCAGCCGGACCTCAGAGACGGGTTATCCTGGAGAGCAGCGCTCAGCGAAGTGCTTTCTAACCCTTGCTAGCAAGGGGAGTTCAGCCGCTCGATCCTCGGATCTACCAAGCACTTACTTTAAAATGCACTTAGGAGGCCAAAGGCCTTACAGGCTGATCGTACCAGGGAGGCCCCGAGGGGCCTACAACCAATGGATCAGTGCCAGGCGGCCGTAAGCTCACAGCAAACTCTCACTTGAGAGGAGCTCATAAGCCTGCCTGGTAGGTAACCATGCTGTAGGCAATCTATGAAAGTCCCTTCCTGCAGGGACCGCATAGCAGCAGCGTCGTCTCGTCATGCTAGGGCATGAACACCGCCTTCAGGTCTTGCAAACGGCTAAAAACCGGAGCCTGATAGCAGGTGACCACTAGCTGTCAGCGTAAGGCCAGTTGTGCGTTCCCGCCTAGGGAGCTCGCCCTCAGGGAGGCCAGACAGGCCTAACACCTGATAGCAGTCAAGCTAGCCCTCGAGGTAGCTGGGAAGAACAGGGACTCGCTCCATCAGGGAGGCCTAGTGAGGCCTACCACCTGCCAGTCGTCGGGCATTCCTCCATCACAGCCTTCCGCTCAGTGACTGGACTCATCCAGAAACCGCGAACAGGAACGTGCCCTCAGAGGAGGCCACGTGAGGCCTACTACTCCATAGCGAATCCCACAGGGAAGCCCCGTGCAGCTTGATACCTGTTAGCAAACCCATGCCACGATCTGTTACCGAAACTGGGGACCGGGGAACGATCTCAGGGAGGCCCAGCGCCTACCACCCGATAGCAGAACGTGCTACTCATAGCACTCCATGCTCACCGCCACAGCGACTAGGAACCGGGAACTCACCCTCAGGGAGGCCGGGTGAGGCCTACTACCTACTAGCACCTCATGCTAGCCATTCAGTGACTGGAGCCCGGGAACTCCCCCACAGGGGAGGTCAAGTGAGACTGCTTACCCCACAGCAGGCTCTTAGGGAGGCCTGGTAGCGCCTACCACCTACTAGCAGCTCGTGCCAGCCGTCGAGGGACTAATGCCCAGTAATACCCCCTCGGGGGAGACCGGATAAAGCCTGCTACTCATAGCAGGCTTTCAGGGAGGCGTGGTGGGGCCTACCACCTGAGCCAAGGTAACCCAAAAGCCGGGAGCCTACCCCTCAGGGAGGCCTGGCTGGGCCTACCTCCAAATAGGAGGCCTGCAGGTTCTATGGACCCTGCCGCAATTAGAGGAAGGCTGGCTGCTGTGCCCGGGCTGAGGTCAGCTGTCTGCTGCTGACGAAGACCTGGACATCCAGTTATCACCTGGGGACTCATCCCCAAGGAGGCCAAAGAGGGCCTACTAGTTGACAAGGTTTCTGCTGAAGTCGACGTTGATGGAGAAAATCCTCCGGGGCACACTTATGGGCCGCGGCATCGAGACTCTCTTGCAAGGAGGCCTGTTGATGCCTACTACCTGTTCTGGAGGCTGCTGCCCAGACCGCCCAAGCTGGCTACTCACAGCCAGCTGGCCTTCATACGCCCGCACCTGGGGCTGGCTCCATCCCAGAGGCTAGATGGCCTCTGTGATGGCGCAGTCTCTCGGGCAGTGCCTACAGACATGGACCTAATCACATTGCCAACAGCAGTGCACTCAGCAAACAAATGCTTAACAAACCCTCTAAAGCGAGGGGAGTACAACTTACGTCACCTGCTTCGGGACGACCGCCTTACTTTTCCATACAGCGGCCTGCCGTACATGCGAGGGCGTCAGCCATTGGCAATGCTCGGGCCTCAGGGGAGCATCCGACCGAAACCGGCAAACAGAAGGTTGTTCGATGTTCAGCTCAACCCGAGCCCTAAAGAAGGTGGAGCAGAAGACATAGAGCAAGGGTGAAAATATCATACAAATATGCAACCCACCGGCCATGCCATCCTCCAGGATGAGGCCAGAAGGTGGCGGCCACACAAGCTCTGAAAGGCGGGTAAAGCAGATAAAGTCTAATCGCAAACCAGCGAAAGACGCTTAAGCCCGCCCCACGACCACTGGCAAAGTCGCTATCCCTGCTGCAACACCTAGACTGCATTACTCAATAACCCCAGAACGCAGAGAAGGGGGCGGGCCTTGGCCGGACGACTCTGTAATAAGAGGAGGCTGAATCAAGGATGCAGAAACAAAGCCCTGTTTTAACTAAAAGACAGGCCAGGGGCGAACAAACCCTTTTTTTTCCTTTTTTTTTTAAAGGGAACGCCCCCATCCTTATCGGAGCCTAGGCCAAGTGGTGCGACGCTAAGTCTGCACTAGATGCACTAGGCTCGGGAAAGAAATATTATCACCTCTTATAAACACAATGAGGCCCCGACAAAAAACCCTTCCCAAAGCCCCGCAGAGCT
Source organism: Romanogobio albipinnatus (assembly GCA_023566225.1). Classification (NCBI taxonomy): domain Eukaryota; kingdom Metazoa; phylum Chordata; class Actinopteri; order Cypriniformes; family Gobionidae; genus Romanogobio; species Romanogobio albipinnatus. Next base: position 39,679,133 of record CM042254.1, read on the forward strand.
GGGCGCAGATCTCACTACAGCTCGAGCATAAATGCATACCCGGTCGACAGCTACTTCACACTTTAAGCTAGGAAAACGCAGCTCGCCCCCGACACTACAAGCCCAGGGGCAAGAGCGCAAACTCAGCTACCCACCTCAGTGGGAGAGATAACACGGAGAGGTGGCTTCAAATCTCTACTAGCTAAAGTGAGGCATTCATACACAAACATAAAATGTTGCAAGAAGATCGTTCTTAGCTTACTCACGGGGAGCTGCAGGCCCTGCGAAGTCCAGCGATGATCCATAATTCCCCCAAAAAACCTCTCAGGAGAGCGAAAGAGAAGTCCTGAAAAACTTCTCGAGGGGGACTCACCACTCGGTCCTCGCGGTGCTTCAAACCCAGCCTGATCAAGCTAGTATACGACCACCATCCTGAGGGGGGCGCTTTCACCAAGAGGGCCAGACGAGAGCGGAGCGTTCTCATGGGAAGACGCTCACAGTTTGCACAGGAAGCTCCCTCGAGAACTTCCCGTGCATGCTCCTCACCCAGACAGTAAACACAGAGTGTGTGTGTATCTTCAGGCGTAAGATACCTGGTACACGGCTCCACGCATCTGCGGAAGTGGCGTTGTTTTTGGGCACATTTCATCGTAGCTTCTTTGGCGCTTTACTTTATGATACAGGCAAAACAGTCCCTGAAGACGAAAAGATGCTGTCATGTTGGCAAGGCGCCCTTATATACTTCCTGGTCGCACCTTGATGACATCATAGGCTGTCGCCGATCAATAGGATTGACATTTTTTGATTGTGATTTCAGGCACCTGTCACGCTGAAGGCGTTCCCCATAGCGTCAGCTGACGCAGCGCGAGTTCCCTTTCGAAAGGGAAACCTATTCTCGTCGCTTCATAAAATGATTGTAGAACCACTGTAGTGGGATTGACTTTGTAAAGACATCTTTTGTTACCTTGCTCTTTCACTCAATGGTCTGAGCAGACCTTCTTTTCTGTATTTTATTAGCAGACTTTAGGTCAATCCAGATTACATGTTTTCTTTTTGTTGAGGTACTGAGCTCAGGCTGAGCGTGTGCCAAAGCCGACAGCAGTCAGATGGAAACTCGCAGTGACTCAGCATGTGTTGAGTGGGAATATCAGACTGCAGTGACTCAGTTGAGCTGGGGCTTGTGGGAATTCTGACACCTTATTGAGTGCTAATGGATCGACAGGCAAAAGCAAATACTATTCTCTGAGATCCTGTAGGTCTGACATGTGTCCTCAAAGTGCACTGAATGGCCTATTTTAAATAAAAAAAATGTAAATCATCAACATTCACATTTATAAAAGTTAAAACTTTTATAAATGTGAATGTTGATGATTTAAGTTTTTGGCTGGGCTATTCCTTTAAGTATTTAATGTCCTCAATAATTCTCTGACCATTAACATAACTCTGCTACAATGTTACATACCTGCAGACTGTTTCATGATTTTCATGATTTTTTATTGAAAAATCCATAATATTGTGAAATATATTTTTACAATTTAACAGAACTGGTTTCTATGTGAATATATGTAAATGTTTTTTTGTTTTTTTTAACACAGAAAAAAAAAAAAACGCCTGGTGTAAGATACATATATTTTAATAGAAACCATGAAACACTATCATTACAAAATACGGGGAAAGTAAGAAAAAAAGGGAAAAAAATACATACATTATGACAGTAAAGACATTCATAATGTTACAAAAATATTTCTGTTTCAAAAAAATTCTGTTTATCAAACGTTATATTCATCAAAGAATTCTGAAAAACAAGTTTATCACGGTTTCAAAAAGATGAATAATAATTGATAATAACATCAGCAAGTGTGTATGAATGATTGTGAATGATTTCTGAAGGATCATGTGACTCTGAAGACTGGAGTAATGACGCTGGAAATTCAGCTTTAATCAATAATAAATTACATTTTAACATAATTTTCACATAGAATTGTGAAAATATTTAACAATATTACTGTATTTCTGAACAAATAAATTTAGGCTTGGTAAGCAGAAGAGACTTCTTTCAAAAACGTAAAAATTCTTAATTTAGATGCAAACCCCTTCCGCATTCCAGTCACTGTCATGAACGGTACCATCTGGCATTAAATGAGCAGCATATCGATCCAGATGCACTTTGGGATAGCTAGTTAATATTGGCTGGTATGGTGCATTTGAATTCAGGTCCAATATTTGGCTGGTGCCTGTAGTGTGATTATGTGACGCTGAAGTGAAGAGAGGAAGTATTTCAGGAGCGGGGAGTTTGCATGGGACAGGAGAAATGATGTACATCATGTTTGTGTGGATCCACAGGTGCACAGCCCGTCCTGGATGCATCATCAGTCGTACCTCATGCAGCCCACTGTGAGTGCTGACTAATGACTGTAGCTTTACTGCATGCATCCATATGTATCTTCCCTTGTTGATTTTCTGGGTTTATAACATCTCTCTCTGTCCGTAGGGGACAGTTCTGACTCAAGCTATGGATCACCCGATGTCCATTCAGCCCACGTCTATGATCGGACCCCTGACCCAGCAGCTCGGTCACCTGTCGCTCGGCAGCGCTGGCACGGTTGGAGCTTTCACCATTAATAGTTCCTCAATAGGAGTTTGTCTTTGTTGTAGAACCAAATTACTGTCAAAGTGTCCCTATTATGCTTTTTTGGATATTTCATGTTGTGTGTAATAGAGCTGTTTGTGACTGTAAAAGATCTGAAAAGTTTCAAAGATCAAAGTGCAGGTAAATGGAGTTATTTTCTCCTAAAAGAAAGAATCGATTCTGAACTGAAACGAGTCGTCAGTAATTCCAGTCTCACTTCCTGCTGAATCTACGTAGGTTTGAAGTGTTGGGCACGTTACTTTAAAAAAGTTAGTAACTGAGTTGCATCATTATAAAAGTAACTAATTACCAGGGAAAGTAATTACTGCGTTACTTTTTTTTATTTCAAATGTTCAAATATGTCAAATAACTTGGATGCCCCCAATATTAAATATGTTAAATGAAGGAATTGGACACTAAATAGAATAAATTATTATTATAAAACATTGTACATTAATGTAGGCTACACTATTGCTGTGGGACAATGTGAGAGACACCTATAAAATTCAATACATTATTGTAAATATTATCTGTAGACCTACTATAGTGTAAATATTGTGTAAATATTATCAGTACTACTCCTTTGGTAGTAGAGCTCACGTTATCACCTGGGTTTTTAGCCACTAATGTTGTGGCGGCATGTGATGATGTGAGACGCTTCATTAGATGAAGCGATGATTAGAATTACTTGCCACAGACGTGGAGAGACTCTTTCTTCCTGGGCATAAGTTGCACGTTACATAAACATTCTTACCTTTCACCTCAACGAGGGAAAAGTAGCGCTTATACTTCCAGTTTACGAAAGCTACCTTTGAAATCGTTGGACTTGCCATCGCTCTGACTCCTCCTGGTCGTGTGTGACTTTGCATATGCGTGTGTGTGTGTGTGTGTGTGTGTGTGAACTCAACCTATCAACCTCAACCTTGTCTCCCACCCACCAATCATCATCAGTTATGTGTATCACAACCCAACCACCCCCCAACACGCATGGCCCGCCCGTATGCACACACACACACTCACACGTTGCAGGTCTGACTGACAGAGAGCCTGTTCGGATGAAAACCGCTTCAGTGAGCTCAATTATTGTAACGCCGCATTTTATTCGCGGTAACGCTAACGGCGTTGTAATGGGAGAAACAGTCATTCGTTTGATTACTCGTTACTGAAAAAAATTATTCCGTTAGTAACGCCGTTTATCTATAACGCCATTATTCCAATCACTGTAGGTTTGTAACAGATTTGCATAATGCCAGTCTATGGTCTTAATTGGCTGAACAGCGTCTACTTTGCCCCTCAAACGCTGTAGTTGTAGCTGAGACTAGAAGAGTTTGGTTGGTGTTGTTCATGTGGAGAAGACGTTGTTTTCTGCTGCCAAACAAATCAACTTTGATGAGACTGAGACGGTAAAACCCACAACTTCGTACTGTTCGTATCACTGTGTGTCAAGAGCTGAAGCAGATCCAGAGCTGAAATTCAGATATGATAATTATCGTTTGGTTTCTGACACAAGCAACCAATCACAACAGACTGGCCCATCTGAGCAATCAGAGCAGAGTAGGCTCTTGGAAAGGCGGGGTTTAGAGAGACTGAATCCTTGATCGAACCGTTTCAGACACTGTGAGAAAAGAGCTGATGCTGCAGTGGATACTATGAGAGAGAAAGCGTTTTTTACCATGGATGCATGTAAACCTGTTGTAGGAGACAGCAAAATAACATTAGGAACCTTTAAAATAGCATAATAGGGGCACTTTAAAATGCAAAGGAAAGTTTTAACCATTGATTTTATTTATGTTGTCTGCAGTATATTCCAAACACAGCTATGCAAGGGACTTACATCCCTCAGTACACCCCAGTGCCTCCCTCTAGTGTTACATTAGAGGTATGACAACCACTCATCATCACACTCTGCTTTCAGTGCTGAACAGGTGCATTGTTTAGAATTGATTCATTCTCATTCTTTGTGTTGTAGGAAAACAGTGGACAACAGCAGCAGGTTTCCATGGAGACGCCTTCGGAACACACTAATTATTCCTATCAGCACAGCAAATGAAGCTAAGGTAATAAAACATATCAAAGATGGGAAACGTTCAGTGTGCTGTCTATCAAATGGCAGGTTTGGCACGGCTGCATTTCTGAACTTTAGATTTTTATGTTGGCTTGATTTTATCGAGTATTTAACTATCTTTTATCACTAGCAAAGCTCAGCAACTAGCCTAGGACACGATAACAACATGTTGAAACATGCTAGCAATGTGTTAAAACATCCTAGCAACATGTTAAAATATTTTAGAAATGTCCTAAAAACACGCTAACAATATTAGCAATGTGATAATATTAATACTATAAGCCCGTCCTTTGGATGAGAAGGTTAAACCGAGGTCCTGACTCTCTGTGGTCATTAAAAATCCCAGGATGTCCTTCGATAAAGAGTAGGGGTGTAACCCCGGGATCCTGGCCAAATTTGTCCATTGGCCCCTGTCCATCATGGCCTCCTAATCATCCCCATATATATATACGATTGGCTTTATCTCTCCACCAATCAGCTGGTGTGTGCAATTTGGCTGCCGTCGCATCATCCAGTGGATGCTGCACATTGGTGGTGGTTGAGGAGATTCCCCCTTTCTATGTAAAGCGCTTTGAGTGTCTAGAAAAGCGCTATATAAATGTAACAAATTATTATTAATTATATTATTATTATAAATAATGCTAGCAGTGTGCTAATGCATGCTAGCAATGTGCTATTGCATGCAAGAAACATGTCAACAATGTGCTATATCATAATAGCAACATGCTAAATCATGTTAGCAATGAATGTTAGAAACATTCAAACACCATGATAAATCATTCTAGTATTGAGTATTACAGGTCATAACTGTCATAATTATTTTGCATGATCAATAAAAAAATTTAATTTTTTTTTTTTTTTACCAGATCAATCACTAGATTTTTTAAAATGTGAAATTTAAGAAAGCTGATAACTTACATCCTAATATTTTTTAATGATACTTGTATAAGCACACGTGAATATTAATTAATGCAAGCAAATACTGAATTTAACCCAAGAACGGTTTAAAATAGTGCTAAAAAAAGGCAAACTGCATTCAACAAAATATATTTTTTCCTTATATGTACATATGTACAGTAGGCTATACGTATGAACTGTCTGATACAAGTTTTTATTACTGATTACTGTATTTAATTGATTACTGTACGAAATCTATTTAAATGCTAGCAATGTGTTAAATCATGTTAGCAACATATTTGTCATATGTTAGAACATACTAACAACCTGTTAAAATGTGTTAGAAATATGTTATAAACATGATAAAACAACAGTGTTAAAACATCTTAGCAATGAGTTAAAATATGTTAGCTACTTTCTTAAACATTTAAGCAGTGTGTTAAATCAAGCTAGCAAACATGCTAAAACATGTTAGCAAATTTGCTGATTAATGCTAGAAACATGCTAGCATTGTTTTAAATCATGTTAACAACATGTTAAATATTCTAGCAATGTGAGAAATCATGCTAGCAATGTGCTAATGCATACTAGAAACATGTCAACAATGTGCTAAATCAAGCTAGCAACATGTTATAGCATGTTATCAGTGTGTTATAGCATGTTTAATGTCAGTTAGAAACATTAAAACATCACGATAAAGCATTCATTTTTAGCGCCAATGCTAACAATGTTCTAATTTATGCTAGCAATGTATTAAATCATGTTAACAACGTGTTAAAACAACATACAAAAATGATAACATAAATCATGCTAGAACATACTAGCAATGTGTTAAATCATGTTAGCAACAGCCTACTTGCAATTTGTTAGAAATATGTTAAAAACATGCTAAAACATAATGTGTTTAAACATGTTAGCAATGAGTTAAAATATGCTAGCTATAATTAAAACTTTTTAGCATTGTGTTAGAACATGTTAACATCATTTGTATTTCCCAGATAGCAGACCAACACTGAATCATCGTTGAATCAATGTTAATGCATCAACTAAAATATCATTGAATCAATGTTGAAATGTAACATTGATTTTTCATCAGGTTTACACTCTGAAATCATGTTGGTAACACTTTAGAATAATGGTCATTAGTTAACATTAGTTAACTACATTAGTTAACATGAACTAATAATGAACTGCACTTATAAAGCGTTTATTAATCTTTGTTAATGTTAATTTCAACATTTACTAATGCATTATTAAAATCTTGTTAACATTAGTTAATGCACTGTGAACTAACATGAACAAACCATGAACAGCTGGATTTATATTAACTAACGTTAACAAAGATTAACAAATACAGTAACAAATGTACTGCTCATGGTTAGTTCATGCTAGTTAATACATTAACTAATGTTAACTAATGACCATTATTCTAAAGTGTTACCATTCAATGATGAAAAATAGATCAAGGTGGGCTTAAAATCAAATCTTGCTTTATGTACAGCAGGATTCTATGCCAGTTAATTTTCATGTATGGCTGCAGTTGATATGATTTCGTATCAAGTCACTCAAAGTAAACAACATCCTTCAGTTTACATGCAAATGTATTTAGTTATGCCCCCACAGTTTCAACAGGAAATCTCACATTGACTTAAAACAATTACATCTGAATTTATAACACAAGTGAAAAACATGACAATCTGCATCTGCAAAATGGAAGTAAATACTAATGGAAACTTGCCAATAAAGACAGAAATGGGACAGTACTACTGAAAGAAAAAAGGTAGAAGAAAGAATGAAATATTAATTCTTTGTATTATTCAGGCCCATGGATCTGGGCCTGCCGCTGCCGAGGCAGTGCGGCGTCGGAGATCGTGGGGCTCGCAAAGGGATCTCTCAACAGGACACGGGACTGCTGAGGCACTTTCCCTTTCCTCGTCTGAGGATTCTGATGTTCTCCCGCCTCGAGGTTGTTTTCCCCCCGGAGCTCTCGGGAAATCAGTGCTGTGTTCCCGCCGTCCAAGACGCCTCACTGGTTTCCCGCACACACACGCCGCCTCAGTCGAAGTTGAACGGGGTGGTCCGAACTGTGGTCGGCCCAGAGCAGGTTCGGGTTATGGAATAGGAAGTACAAGCCCTGTTAGCCAAGGAGGCCATAGAACGGGTCCCTCTGGCAGACAGGGAGTCCGGGTTCTACAGCCGGTACTTCATAGTTCCCAAGAAGGATGGTGGGTTGTGTCCGATAAGACTCCAGGGCATCCGTATACTCAATTACATAGACGACTGGCTTGAATAACCCTAGAATTAGCCAAGTCGCGCGAGATGGCGGTTCGGCATCGAGATGTCGTTCTGGCCCACATCAGGTGCTTGGGGCTGAGACTCAACACGAAGAAGAGCGTGTCGACGCCCTCCCAGAGGACTACGTTCCTGGGGGTTGTATGGGAGGCCACGACGATGTGGGCACAAATGTCTCCCGCGCGCGTGGAGTCCGTACTGGCGATGGTCTCCGGAGTGAAACTAGGCCGCAGCCTCACTTTGAAGCAGTTTCAGAGACTGCTGGGGCTCATGGCAGCAGCGTCCAATGTTATACCTTTTGGCCTGCTGCACATGAGACCCCTACAGTGGTGGCTGAGAGCCAAGGGGTTTTCCCCGAGGGGAAATCCGTTCCGTATGATCAGGGTAACGTGCAAATGCCTTCGTTCCCTCGTCATATAGAGAAAATCTTGGTTCCTGTCCCAAGGGCCAGTGCTGGGAGCATTGTGTTGCCGGAAAAGCCGTTTCAACAGATACCTCCCTCACTGGCTGGGGCGCGGTCGTGGACGGCCGCTTTGTGAGAGGTCTGTGGGACACCAGATCCTCCTGTGGTCCCAGGGAAACTGTCGTCTCTTAGAGCGATGTACGTCCCTGGGGATCAAAACCAGGGAGCAGACGTCCTGTCGAGGCAGGGGCTGAGGCCAGGGGAGTGGCGACTCCACCCAGAGGTGGTGGAGGCCATGTGCGAGAGATTCGGCCCAGTGGAAGTGGACCCATTTGCGTCTTGAGAGGCATCCCACTGTCCACTGTGGTTTTCTCTCATGATGCAGACATGGCCGAGGCTGCGTCTGTATGCATTTCCCCCGATCGCTCTGGTCCCGGGAGTTCTGGAGCTGGTCCGCCAGGAGGGCATCAGCCTTCTCTTAGTAGCACCCCGGTGGCCCACTCGAGTATGGTTCTCAGACATCGTAGCACTGCTAGATGACCCTCCACAATATTTCTACCCCGGCCGGAGTTATGGAACCTCTGGGTCTGGCCCCTGAGGGGGCTCGGTACCTAGAGGCTGGCCTGTCGGCAGATGTGATCTAGACCTTACTCAGCTCCAGGGCTCCTTCCACCAGGAGACTGTACAGCCTTAAGTGGAATGTGTTCTCCACTTGGTGTAGAGAGCGTGAGGTGGACCCAGTTAACTGCCCAGTGGCTTCAGTGCTGGAGTTTCTCCAAGATCGCTTCTCCAATGGTCTTACCCCGTCCACCCTGAAGGTGTATGTGGCTGCCCTTGGGGCTTTCCACACACCTGTAGGTGATGGACCCTTGGGAAAGCACCATCTGGTTGTACAGTTCCTCCGTGGGTCTCGGAGGATGAGGCCTGCGGCTCGCTCCAGAGTCCCAACCTGGGACCTGGCGGTGGTACTTGAAGGGTTGGCTGAGGCCCCCTTCGAGCCACTGGAGTCGGCTGAGCCAAAGAACCTGACCTTTAAGGTGGCTTTTCTCCTCGCTGTTACCTCTCTCAGGAGAGTGGGAGATCTCCAGGCCTTGGCTGTTACGCCAACCTGCCTGGAGTTTGCCCCTGGCGGAGTTAAGGCCATCTTACACCCTAGACCGGGCTATGTACCCAAGGTGCCATCTCATGTGGCACGGTCTTTGGTTCTTCAGGCTTTCCATCCTCCTCCCCACCTGACGGCGGAAGAGGGGAGACTTCACCTGCTCTCCCCTGTCAGAGCCGTAAGAATTTAACTGGAGAAGTCTTCCCAGTGGAGAAGGTCAGACCAGTTGTTGGTGTGCTTTGGCTCACCCAAGAAAGGGCTGCCTGCATCTGCAATTTGGCTTCACCTATGGCCGTGAGGGCCCATTCCACCAGGAGCATGGCCTCCTCGGTGGCCCTCCTTTCTGGCGTCTCGCTTCAAGAGGTTTGCGAGGTGGCCGGGTGGGCCACCCCACACACCTTCATAAGATTTTACAGTCTGCATCTCCCGGTGACGCCTGGTGCTTGAGTGCTCGCGTCCTAAGTGTGCCTGGGTTCCAGCTTCACACTAGGACGAGTGTGATTTCGGTGTGGCGTAGTGGGTATTAACGTTCCCAGAGTGTTGTCACTCGACGACACAGTGCGAGTTCCCTCGAAAGGGAACGTCTCGGGTTACGACTGTAACCCTTGTTCCCCGAGAAGGGAACGAGACACTGCGTCTTGTCGCCACACCTATCACGGGCAGAGCGCTCGCTTCATCGCAATAGCTGTTGTGTGTATGCATCAGCGTTCCTTTTGTATCTTCCGGGTATGCTGTCATCTACTACGTCATGACGCAGCACCAATCAGATTGGCTTGATTTCATTCATACTTCAGACGGGCAACACTGTGGGCGTTCCCAGAGTGTTGTCACTCGACGACGCAGTGCGAGTTCCTTTCTTGGGGAACAAGGGTTACAGTCGTAACCTGAGACACTTTTGTGGATCCGGTGCCGCGCATGCATTCATCGATCCTATTGTCTCAAAATCCAAATGAATCAAATAGGATCCAACTCACAAACGAGGCAATGAATGCATGCGCCGCACCAGATCCAAAAAAGCACATCTTACTCGTTGCACGAACAGATTAATCATTTTAATTCTAAAATCACTCGAACACCTGACCTCACAACAAACGACGCATGACAAAGCTGAAAATCGGCCCGACCCAAATAAGAGTTGCATGAGTCAGAATTCGGCTCGAAATCGGACGAAATTCGCACCGTGTATGCCCAGCTTAAGAAATAAAGATGAATAAAAATATGATAGGGTTTGGTGAAAAACAAACTGAAATTCAATGTATTAAAGAATATCCTGGCCGTTGGTTGTGTCACTACTGAGGGCGTTCACGTGACTTGACGTGACTATTAACGTTGCAGTTCACTCTGACTCGCCCAGGAGAAGCACACAAGTTGTAAGAAATAAAGATAAATAAAAACACAAAATGAACATTGAGATGAATTGTATTAATCTTGTTGTACTTACCTCTAAAAAAACACTGCTGCTGTCCTGTCTTTTTCACGCTTGAAGTCTGTTAAGCCGTGCTTTGAACTGAAGGTGCATTACCGCCACCTACTGGATTGGATTGTGGCGCATTCGATCGGAAGGGGAAAATATTCAAAATTCTTTATTAACCCTGTATTCTTTAGATAAATAATTAAATGTATGTAAGTTATACATGATTTAAATAATAATAATAATAATAATAATAGCCTACATTTTATAAATTTAAAACAGGCTATGATTTATATAAATGGATGACCACAAGAATTAAGGACTCTGTGACAGTCATTATATATCTCACTGTATGTGCTGTAGCTAGCCGAAAACACTAGAGGATTGGAGATGTTTTCCATGATGGAGGAGATTTTAAAACAATAATTAAAACAGTAATATTAACAATATGCCTACTAATAATAATCAACTGGTTCGTCCCATTGAGTCCAATTTATTGTAGTGGTTCTTTGTTAATCCATAGACTCAGTGGAGATTGCTCACATTTCACAGAAATGTACCCAATTGTTTTGGATTTGCTTTAACATGTTGAATGATGGGACAGATAGATTGACAGTAAGCCTCACCAGTGGAGAATTAAGCTGACCAAAAATCAACATTGATTCAATGTTTGTCTTTTCAACACTGAAAAGCATGGAATTATCAACATTGATCCAATATTATTTAGCATTGAATTTTCAACATTGGTCCAATATTACTTAGCATTGACATTTCAACCTCAACCAAACTGATGATTCTGATGGAATTTCAACATTGACTCAATGTCACAATGCTATCTGGGTTTACTTTGAGTAAAACCTTCGACCTTCAAGCTTTTCTGTTACTTCAAACAAGGCTTTGTCAAGATAACTTGTTAGTCGTCAAACTTTACTCATCTAATTTTAGGTTGTTGCCCTACTTTTTAGGAATTACAGTTTTTACAAGGCACTACATATAACTCTCTCTCTCTCTCTCTCTCTCTCTCTCTCTCGCTCTCTCTCTCTCTCTCTCTCTCTCTCTCTCTCTCTCTCTCTCTCTCCTCAAGGTGCTATACAGTGCTGTGGACAATGGCAATCTCTCGCGGAGATTTGCGGATTTCCACAGACCAAGAGTAGCAGAGGGGATACGGATCACAAAAGGAGCGTGTATCTAGAACAGAGACAAAAAGGACTTCACTCATCTTTTGTTCAGCTCCTCTCTCTTCAGGTGTCACTCAGCCAATGGTGGGAGACTGTGCAAAAGAGCTATCAATCCATCTATTTTGATAACAAAAGAGAAAAAGCATAAAAAAACTACGATAATTTAGAAAAGGCTAAGGAAAACACAATGTGTTCTTTTATGCACGCAATGGCAAATTCTTATTTTTAAGAACTAATTCTTTATTATGGGAGGATGAAAAAAGAGAAAGTAAAAACGTGTCTTTAAAAAAAAAATTTAACCTTTTATTTTTTAGTTTGTTCTTTTTTGTTTTCCTTCAGTCAGCAGCAGTAAGATATTTTTGTACAGATCAAGATGCAAACAGTAGATTTTATTTGCCCTATTTTTGAGGTTGTTGTGTGATGTTCTGGTGAAGAAACCATTTAAAGCCACTTCTTCATGTCGTACCATTTTAAGAAACATTCAAAGAAATAGTGATAAAATCACTCTAATTCCATCATCACTTCTCCCAAAGCAGCAGACAATCATTAAATTATTATTTATTTTAAAACAAATATTTTTTGGTACATACCATGGCAATATAGATTTGTCTTTCAAGTTCATATGAACTATTAGATGCAGAATTAGGTAGAATATCTGATATTGTTATATTCAGCCGTTTAAGCTTTTTTTAAATTAGTAATGGAAATGAATCAGATTTTTGTAGAAAGGTGTTTTATGAGGGGCATTTTAAATCTAATGATTACCTGTGAAACAGTTTGTGCCTAACGTTACAGTGTTCAGGATCAAATCATTTTTTATTTAAAATATGAACATGTACAAAAGTATAATTAATCATTTTACAATTAAGCTTCTTTCTCCTCCCTTGATACTTCAGCTAAAATGAGAGATTTAGCATTTTATGGTGTATGTAATGCCATCAAATATTTCAGGTTTCCAAAAGCGTTGGAAATATGCGTTATAATGTACATAGTGTTTCATAAATATGACTTTCATTGGCTTAAAGTTCCGAGGTCTAGAGGAAGTGACATTAAGTGGTTTGTTAGTATCAAAAATATTTCAGAAAAGTGGTGATAACATATTGTCTTGATGAAGCTTCTCAATATGGGACTGACATAAATCAGCAATCTTTCTTCAGATATGGAATAAAACCCACCTGTCATTTTGCTAGACTTGAAGGAAAGATGTTGTTTTACTCGCATGAATCTATTTAACACATGCAGTAGGACAAAATAACAACGACAGGGGAAGAAAATCAAGGCTGGCCTGTTCGGTTTATTGTTATGCCGTTATAATCAGTATTTTGGTCTTGTTTTCAAGTAACAAACCTAAACATATTGAAAGACGACTCAGTCATGTGTTATATATGCTGCGCCAGCCGATAAGGCAGACATCTTGGATTTGTGTAGTGATGGGCGAAACACCGCTTCATGAAACTCCCAAAGTCAGTAACCGAGGCTTTGTTACGTCACAACTGTCTAGAAATGTTTCTAAATTTCTATGGTTAGATATCTAAACATAAAGGGCCCTATCATACACCCGGCACAATGCGACGCCAGACACTACTCAAGTGTTTTTTGCTAGTATCATCCCGACGCAGTTATTATTTTCACGTCCAGCTCCACGTTGTTTAAATAGCAAATGCACTCGCGCCCATCTGTTCGCCCATGGGCGTCTGGTCTGAAAACCAGGTGTGTTCAGGAGCATTGTTGGAGCATTGCTATTTTGAGGAACTGAAAACGACTGCGCCATTGACCAACAAAAACCTGCTCTAAAGTCAATAGCGCAGTTTTTTGTGTGTTATTTATAGGGTGTGTTAGTAATATGAGCCTATAGGCGGGTGCACAACGCACGTACACTCTGCTTTTTACACACACACACACATTTTTAAATATGAAAAATTAAAGGATTAAAATGTAAAAGATTATTATTGTGTACTTAAATATAAAAATGCCTACATGTTATAATGGATAGTCATGGCATGTATCAGAATTAGCATACCTATTTGCAGTAATGAAGAGCAAGCAGGCGTCATTGGACGAGCAGATCTGTTTCCTCTCTGGAGAAGCGTTCAGTTTTTCTGTTTGCAAATTCCTCCATGTAAATAGCGAATCCGCCATGGTGTGAACGCAACTGGCTTTTAAAGGGAATGGGACATGAGACTCTGATTGGTTTATTGCACGTTACACCCAAAACACACCCATGACTCATTAAGAGAATAGATACAACCCTTTAGGACCATGCGCTCAGATCGTTAAAATAGGGCCAAGAGTTAATAGTCAATAGTCGCTTATTATTGATTTGATTAAGAAAGTTCTTAAACAAGCCCCTACAATTTCATAAAATAGCACGTTATAAAGGCACTTCATGCCCCTTGGGGCAATTAAAGTTAGGCTCACATGGTGCTTCACAAATAACACATATACATCCAAACAAACATGCAAACACAAAATAAAAATAAAGATAAAGAGGAAAACAAAATAAAAAATAATAATAATAACATAAAAAAAAAAGATAAATAAAAAAATAAATAAAACATTAAATCAGCCAAATTTGTTACATAAACGAAGTGCCACAGGCACAAAAGTACATTTATAACGATTTGTGTAAAAAGTTTAGAAAAGCTTTGTTCTCCCATCACTAGTCATGTGATCTTAAAATGTTGGCCTCCTCAAGTCAACCTACTAGGGATAGGCATTTTTGTCAATTTCTCATTTCGATCATCGATAATCATCGGCTTTATGTGCGCATACTTTGGGTGTAAGCACAAAAACTGCAGGAATGAGTAAAATTATACACAATACGCACAATCCTCAGGTGAAATTCAAGCCCTGTAGCAGCAACAATATTCATCCGGAGCAAATGAAATGAGTGAATGAGTGGAGGCGGTTTTGTGTGTCACTCGCTTTCGGAGAGAGATGAGAACTAGAGAAAGTCCAGCTGATTTTGTCTATATATAAGATATTGGAAGCGTTTCAGATATTTCAGTGTCGGTATGTAGCCAAAAATCTATATTTTTCACAACACTACATTGCACTTAGTTTATTATTTCAGATTGAAAATAAGCAATTGAAAAATGTATATATGTGACCACAAAAGCAGTCATAAGGTCTAAATAAATAATCTTTTCATTGACGTATGGTTTGATTGGACAGGACAATATTTGGCCGAGATTTGGAGAAAAAAATCTGTAATCTGAGGGTGCTAAATATGAGAAAATCAGCTTTAAAGTTGTCCAATTGTAGCCCTTAGCAATGCATTTTACTAATAGTAATAATACATTGTCGATAAATTTAAGGTAGGAAATTTACAAAATATCTTCATGGAACATGATCTTTACTTAATATCCTAATTATTTTTGGCATAAAAGAAAAATCAATCATTTTAACCCATACAATGTATTGTTGGCTATTGCCACAAATATACCCGTGAGACTTGCAACCGGTTTGTAGTGCAGGGTCACAAATGATATCTAAAAAATTGGCTTGTAGGAGTGACTGGGTTACACGCCACTGCTGAAATACACACACATTTGGCCGGGTTAGTGGGTGTTATTGTCAAGCTCTGATTATAACACTATTGGTAAGAAAAATACACACGCTTCCAGATATATTCTCTGAAAGCAATCTTACTCTTGTACCAAATTCTGCCTCTCATGGAAATGTATTTTGTTTGTAGGCCGTTTCGATATTTTCATTGGAAAACAAGACCCAAATACTGATCGATAAACGCATGTTTTGCGGTGGGTGGCCTCATCAGGTTGCGTGTTATCATGGCTTTGGTTTTATGTAGAAATACCTTGGATATGGTGCTGGGATTATACATGAGACGTACAGCAGGAACAACTACGATTAGGATCCAGAAGGACAGAAGCAGTTGTTCAGCGAGCGCAGTCGCTTTCTTCCTTCATGCTGCTGTTTTTAACTTCCAAGTGAGATTAGCTGTAGTGTTCGGGTGGAGCTTTACTTGTTTAGATGATGGGAATTCCTCTCATAATTGAAAAAAAAAAAATTAGAGTTTATGTTCGTGTTCGTGTGCAAATGAAAAACATTTTTCTTGAGTTGCTTTCATGTTCTTCGTGTCTTTCTCTGTGCAGTTTGTTGTTGTTGTACTTGAAATTTACTGTCCTGGTCAATCATGATGCACTTCTAAAAGAGTTTGAATATCCGAAATGAAAGCTTTGATGTCATTGATAATCTAAAAAGAGTGTATATTTACTCATGGTTACACATGAGTTGTTTTTGTACCTTTTTTGTGTCTCGCTCTTCTATAGGATATAAACACAAGGGCTTATATCACACTAAAGGGCTCATGATGCAGCTGTTACTTCCTTCCTCTTGGTGCATTTTACATTTTATGAATGTAAAGCCATGACCTTGATCTGAAAACTATTAAATGGTTTTCATTAAGAGACTCTTATCCATACAGATATCTAGTAGCTTCTAGGATAGTTTGAAATGATATTCAAAGAACGTTGTTACTGAAATGGATCTATACTGAAATTCACACGATTGGAAGTCATTGAAATCTTCAAGATTCATTCCTGCTACCAAAGATATGAATGCCACCAAGAAGCAACATGCCTATACCGTTTAAAAACAATAGTGTCTTACTAAAAATAAAACATTTAAAAAGCCCTAAACCCATATGAACGATCAAGGGGCTGATGAGATTTGAAATAGCTCGAGTTACAGCAAGGGTCAAGTGTTTTTCACTTCTTTTTTTTCCCTTTTCTTTGATTTCTCACCCGTTGTCCACTTTGTCAGTGTGATTTTATTGTTGATGCTTTAACGCTGTATGTTCCGTACTAAATATATCTCTCAAATGATACCATGCAGTTCACCTCATGAAGGATAACAGGATTTATTTTTGGTTATCAAACGTGATAAATCACATCCATTACAAATACAAAACATGAAACACGGTTTTGAAACTTTGAAATGATAATTCAGATTCATAACATATCGAAATTCTTACATCTTTTTTAGCAACTGGGATGATACTGAATTAGTTCCAAGTTTAGTTTCATTTCATATTTTCAACGAATAGCTGCTAATTTTTTGAACGGCTCATTTCATAGTTTCAAAATGTATTGCTGCTAACATGGGGTGTTCAAGCTGTTCACCAGATAAAGCCATAAACAACAGAACATTAACAGTTCTTTGTCATTCAAAGAGTTTGTACAATGTGCCTCAACAAACGAGCGTTCAGTTTAGTTGTATTGGATCTAGATTTGTAGAAACAGCTCGTCGCATTCGTCAATACGCTATGGTCGTGATGTCGATGGGATTATTAAACAAATGGCTTGTCTCTTGAACAGCTTTTTAAACGTATTCTTTATTTATACAGTAACACATTTTGTACAGATAGCTGAAGAAACAGTTTGATGGTTTGTTTGCATGTTAACCAGAGTTTCTAGCCGGTAAATTGTCTTCCTGTGCCACGGTTTCTGATATTCTGTTACTGTTTTTGTTTCGTTTTTTGATGGAAAAAAAAAAGAAAAACACAAAAGTATCTTCTGTTTGTTTTTACTTTTTTTTTTTTTTTTTTAAGATCTTCTGAATTTCTTTTTTTAATAAAATCTTGTTTGTATTTTGTTGGGTTTTTTATTTATTCATAGCATTTTCCCCATATAACATCAGCCGCAGTTTTCTTTTAATTATTCATCATATACTTTGCATAATTGCACTTTATAATTATATTTATAAATATAGCTGCAAGCAGCAATTAAGGGGCCAAGCTCAAAGAAGGCACGGTAAGTCATGCCAACTGTCTGAGCATCAGACCAACTGCAACAATGAGCAATTAAAAGCATATTAAGATTTTAGGCAAAATGGATGAAAAATAAACAGTCACTGATAAAATTATTTAATGGTTTATCGCTTTTGACCAATAGGTGGTGCTGTGACCAAATTGATGTGGTGTGGTCAGAGTGAGGTGACAATGACACATGCAACGTCTGGTGTCAATAAGTCAAAGCATTGCAGAGATACAGCCTCAAGAGTTATTTTGGCATCATGCCATTCAAATTTGTTGCTGCACTATACGAAAGCGGTTTTGTCTATCGACATAAAATCCTTACATTTTTGCCTTGGAGGATTAAATCTATTAAATTTAATTACAATAGGCTAATTTATTCAAAAGTTGTTAGCATTTTTGGAAATTTCATTATAACTTTTTGAGTACCTTCAAGGCTTTGTGCCGAAGACACATACTGAGTTTCACCAGTTACGCCAAAGCATTTGAAAAACATAGCATTTTACGTCAAAATTCAAAATGGCCGATATGGGAAAATATATTATCGTTCAGCTCGGCATTTTTGGTCACACCGTTCAGAAGTTATAAGCAAAAAGAGACATTTTTCATATCTCCTGACCATTAGGTGGCACTGTGGCAAAACTGTACAGGTAGCCGCAGGTCATGGTTGTAATAACACACATCAAGTTTGGTCAGAATACGCTAAAGAATTGCAGAGATACAGCCAACCGTTAATTTTAGCGGCACTTTGTCGAATTAATTTGCGCTTTATTTAAGAACGGTTTGATGAATCAATTTGAATTCCATAACTTTTTGGCAGCATGGTCTGAAGATGATCTGGTTAAATCTTTCTGAAAATCTGAGCAACGGCCTAGGGGTGTATGAAAAATGACTTTTAAATTTTTCATGCAACTGAATCAAGGAATCAGAATTATGTTTCTAGCCCTTACGGTTCAAAAGTTATCATAAACATAAGTGAAACTTTGGACAGTTGGTGGCGCTAGAGGGATTGAGTTAGAGACTCCAAATTTGCTATGGTGAGAGTTCAGACAATCCTTGATCTGTTTGCCAAATTTCACAACTTTCCCGCAAGCGATTCTATGGGTTGCCATAGACTCAAAAGTGGAAGAATAATAGGGACATTAAAGATTACAATAGATGCCTACACACCTTCGGTGCTTGGCCCCTAATAACGTTGCCACTTCTAAATTCAACTACTCAGTCGTTCAAATAATTTTGTCTCGTGGAAGCAAATCCTTACTATTCATACTGTTCATAACCTGCACTTGTTAGCATAAAGACCTATATCTACCTGATTAAACCAAAAAAAGGTCCCTTTCGAAGTGGAACTTCAGCACTTGTGTCATGGAGTTGACCATCAGCTTGATCGGATGTGTAAATGAACACCAATAATCATTGGCAGGTGGACTGCATAACATTCATACAAAAACTGATTAAGATTGCGTGGGTGTTTGAATTAAGATTGCAATCTTTTAACGATTAATTGTGCAGCTCTACTATGGCCTCCTCCTGAGGGAGGATTGAAAGCAGCCATTGCCAAATTGGCACAGGAATGGAGCACTGATGGCGTTCCCCATAGCATCAACTCCATGACGCAGCGTCTCGTTGTCCTTCCCAGGGAACCGTGCTGTATACACAACTGTTTGCTGTGGTATCTGGCACCAAGATGTTAGCAGCAGATCCTTTAAGACCTGCAAGTTGCGAGGTGGTTCCTCCATGAATCGGACTTGTTTGTTCAGCACATCCCACTGATGCTCGATTGGATTGAGATCTGGGGAATTTGGAGGCCAAGTCAACACCTCAAACTCGTTGTTGTGCTCCTCAAACTCCACAGCCAACAGGGAATACCGTTTTCATGAAAGGGTACATGGTTTGCAACAATGCTTAGGTAGGTGGTACGTGTCAAAGTAACATCCACATGGATGGCAGGACCCAAGGTTTTCCAGCAGAACATTGCCCAAAGCATCACACTGCCTCCACCAGCTTGCCTTCTTCCCATAGTGCATCCTGGTGCCATGTGTTCCCCAGGTAAGCGGCGCACATGCACCCGGCCATCCATGTAAAAGAAAATGTGATTCATCAGACCAGGCCACCTTCTTCCATTGCTCCTTGGTGCAGTTCTGATGCTCACATGACTTGGTGCTTTTGGCAGTGGACAGGGGTCAGCATGGTCACTCTGACTGGTCTGCGGCTATGCAGCCCCAAGCGCAACAAACTGCGATGCACTGTGTATTCTGACACCTTTCTATCAGAACCAGCATTAACTTCTTGAGCATTTTGAGATACAGTAGCTCGTCTGTTTGATCGGACCACATGGCACAGCCTTTGCTCCCCACGTGCATCAATGAGCCTTGACCGCCCATGACCCTGTCGCCGGTTCACCACTGTTCCTTCCTTAGAGCACTTTTGATAGATACTGACCACTGCAGACCGGGAACACCCCACAAGAGCTGCCATCACAATTTGGCCCTTGTCAAACTCACTCAAATCCTTATACCCTTGCCCATTTTTCCTGCTTCTAACACATCAACTTTGAGGACAAAATGTTCACTTGCTGCCTAATATATCCCACCCATTAACAGGTGCCGTGATGAAGAGATAATCAGTGTTATTCACTTCACATGTCATAATGTTATGCCTGATCGGTGTATATACAGCATATCGCATAAGGCAAAAACACTTAAAGTTCCATCCATCATCATCTTCCGCTTATCCGGGGCCGGGTCGCGGGGGCAACAGTCTAAGCAGAGACGCCCACACTTCCCTCTCCCTAGCCACTTCCTCCAGCTCTTCCGGGGGAACCCCGAGGCATTCCCAGGCCAGCCGGGAGACATAGTCCCTCCAGTGTGTCCTAGGTCTTCCCCGGGGCCTCCTCCTGGTGGGACGTGCCCGGAACACCTCCCTGGGAAGGCATCCAGGAGGCAAACGAAATAGATGCCCGAGCCACCTCAGCTGGCTCCTCTCGATGTGGAGGAGCAACGGCTCTACTCTGAGCTCCTCCCGAGTGACCGAGCTTCTCACCCCTATCTCCAAGGGAGCGCCCAGCCACCCCACGGAGAAAGCTCATTTCGGCCGTCTGTATCCGGGATCTTGTCCTTTCGGTCATGACCCACAGCTCATGACCATAGGTGAGAGTAGGAACGTAGATTGACCGGTAAATCGAGAGCTTTGCCTTACAGCTCAGCTCCTTCTTTACCACGACAGACCGGTACATCGACTGCAGAAGCTGCACCGATCCATCTGCCAATCTCCCGTTCCATCCTTCCCTCACTCGTGAACAAGACCCCAAGATACCTGAACTCCTCCACTTGAGGCAGGAACTCTCCACCAACCTAAAGTGGGCAATCCACCCTTTTCCGACTGAGAACCATGGCCTCGGACTTGGAGGTGCTGATTCTCATCCCAGCCGCTTCACACTCGGCTGCAAACCGCCCCAGTGCACACTGAAGGTTCTGGTCTGAGGAGGCCAACATGACAACATCATCCGCAAAAAGCAGCGGCGAAATCGTATGGTCCCCAAACCGGACACTCTCCGGCCCTTGGCTGCGCCTAGAAATTCTGTCCATAAAAATGAATAGAACTGGTGACAAAGGGCAGCCCTCCCGGAGTCCAACATGCACCGGGAACAGGTCTGACTTACTGCCGGCAATGCGAACCAAGCTCTTGCTCCGGTCGTACAGGGACCGAACAGCCCTAAGCAGGGGGCCGCCTACCCCATACTCCCAGAGCACTCTCCACAGGATGCCACGAGGAACACAGTCGAATGCCTTCTCCAAATCCACAAAACACATGTGGACAGGTTGGGCAAACTCCCATGAACCCTCCAGCACCCTGGAAAGGGTATAGAGCTGGTCCAGTGTTCCACGACCAGGACGAAAACCACACTGTTCCTCCTGAATCCGAGGTCGAATTCTCCTCTCCAGTACCCTGGCATTGACTTTCCCGGGGAGGCTGAGAAGTGTGATCCCCCTATAGTTGGAACACACTCTCCGATCCCCCTTCTTGAAAAGAGGGACTACCACTTAAAGATCATGAAACATAATAAACATAAATTATTGTGTTCATGCACATTTATATTTTCCACTAGACTATCCAAACACCTCCACCACTCATCTTGCCACTTACTTCAAAAGCTTTAATCGAGAAACTTAAGTTAGCATTAGCTCAAAAATAAATCATTATATCATGCATTCCTACCCATCAAATACACATTTCTGTGCACTCATTTTTCATAGACTAAAATATAAAGTGCTTAATGCAGACATAACTAGATTTATATCAAGCAGAAGTGCTGTAGAACATCAAATGGGTATCCAAACATGATGAACTGTCAAATACAGAACAACTTATATGTGAAAGTTACAGAAATACAATGCATTATGAAAAACGACAGATTGTGATATTATATTCAGTCATTTGAACTGTTTGTTGACACGCAGTTTGTTTGTTCATAACATGTATACAAAAACTGATTAAACATTATTGGTATGAAAATAACAGAGCTTAATATAAACTCGATATTTGAACTAGCTAAGTGAAAAATCTTAACACAGGAGTAACATTTTCTTATGTGCCACAAGAAAAAGGCTTTTTTTCTTCATTTTTGGTGGCCAAGATACAAGCCCACATTTGATGTATTTTTTTTTTTTAATCTTCATTTGTATTTGTATCTTCATCTTTATTAAATGTTTTAGATTTTGACCTTTGAATAAGTTAACGCACAAATTACATATTTGCAATACCTGAACAAACATTTTTACAGTGTTGATTTTCAATACACCTAAAAATACATAAAAGGCCACTTACAGTGAGGTTGCGGAACATTAATAGTGTACATGACGGAAAATATTACTACACAACCGTGGCTCATTCTCGACCGTCCCCGAACAACTGCAGCAGGAACGTAAACATGTACACAATATCCAGGTAGAGACTTAGAGTTGCAAAGATATATTCTTCAGGACTCAGTGCGAATTGCTTGTTCCCCATCAGCAGCTGCGTATCAAAGGCTAGAAACTGAGAGAGAAGAGACAGAGACTCCGGTCACTCGACATTATATCACCTTAATCACATAATAAATACTCATCACTTAAAACCATAATCCTTTCTTGACTAATCTGCTTCTCACCATGGTAAACACAACAGCTCCTACAGTGGCATAGACCGCATGTAACCAGGGGACCTGTGAAAAGAGAAAGCAGTTAGAAAGCGACTAGAATCTAGGACTGATAATGGTTTTGTACAGTGTGGGACAGGTATTATTATCCAGAATCTAAAAATACAGTCCTGAACAATAGCCGCGTTTCCACCGCGGGAACTTTCCACAGGAACTTGCGACTTTGGGGTGGTACTACTCGGTGTATTTCGACCGCAGGAACCAGGGTCTAAATGAAGTTCCGGATCAAAACGGCCCTGTTCGTGAGGTAGCACTTTTTCAAAGTTCAGGAAGTTTCGGAGGTGGGACTTGGGTGCCGAACACGCTGATTGGTTGAGCTCACTCAGCATTTTATTTCATTTTAGTCTGTTGCGGTGTGTGCGGCAAGAGTGGTTTGCTATTCAAATAAACAATGGAGTTTAAAAAATACGACTGATGGACCAACGATGAGGTTCAGGCTTTATTAAGTTTATTTGCGAATGACGAAATCCAGTGGGCTCTGGAAAGTCACTTGCAGTCCTACGTCACCGGACTAATCTTAATGGTACTTTAGACTGCTATGGAAACGCAGACAGCAGCAGGTCTGAGGGAAAAAGAGTTCCTGGGACAAATTGTTCTGGGTAATTTCAGTGGACACCGGGCTAATGTTAACACATTAAGGTGTATTATGTAATCAGATTACTTTTTTGATGTAATGTAACACATTACTTTATAAATGTACACATTAAAGTCCCTGTAAAGGCAATTCTGAGATTTGTTTCTAAACACATTATAAATGTTAGAAATGTATTGCTGAAACACATTACAAAGACTGTGAACTATGAAGTACTGAATTCAGAAGTTAGACCGTTAAACAGTTTTTCACCTTTGCTGTGTTCAGGATTTTCTGGGCGGGGCTAAAACGGTGGCTCGATGACGCACTGGAGCCACCGAGCCTGACTCCTCCCCTAACACGATCATAACTAGAGCACATTCGCATCAGTTCGATCGCGAGTTACTGTTAGTACTGTTAGTTACTATAGTCAACAACTTGCATAACAGCTTACAAAACAAAAACGATGAAGAGGTGGATTAATTTTGTGAACAGCACCCTTGATGGAGAGAGCTGAGGATCATCACCGACACCTACCTCTGCAGTGACTTTACACCGGATCGTTTTACAAACTTTCACCGGAGACAACTGGGATTCACTGATAATCTGCTGCAGAACCGACTATCCCCCGCCCAGGCCGTCATCCTCCCGTCCCACCGACATCTGGTGCGTCGTGATCATAGACGCTCGTGATCAGTGAGCGTTGTCTTGTGTGCTACTGCCGCTTTCCCGCGAGTGGGCGTGGTTTCGGCGCAGACAGCGGACACACCCCCAGCGTTTGAGAGCAGAGAATGCTGCTCATTTTTTCAGGTTTTAGATAAGCTATTTTATGTACTTCCCGGATTTTTTTATGATTCAAATTTGGCTGGGTGGTTAATAACACATTTATCTGTGGTGTGAGAAACCACATGTTTAGTTTTGACTTTACAGGGACTTTAATATTTGAGTTATGATTATTTTATTTTTTTAAAGGAACACTCTTTTTGAAAATAGGCTCATTTTCCAACTCCCCTAGAGTTAAACAGTTTAGTTTTACTGTTTTCAAATTCATTCAGCCGATCCTCAGGTCTGGCGGAAGCACTTTTAGCATAGCTTAGCATAGATCATTGAAACTGATTAGACCGTTAGCATCTCACAAAAAAAAATGACCAAAGAGTTTCAATATTTTTCCTATTTAAAACTTGACTCGACTAAAATGAAAAATGGAAAAATGAAAAGTTGTGATTTTCTAGGCCAATATGTCTAGGGATTATACTCTCATTCCTGCGTAATAATCAAGGAACTGTATAGCTTAGCATAGATAATTGAATCTGATTCTAAGACTGTTAGTCTCTCGCTCAAAAAACTTTGTGCCGTACCATGGGTGCAGCGGTGCAATGATATTACGCAGCGCCTTATTTTCCATTATTCAAAACATATTATTTTAGCTGAAGTATTTGTGTCTTTTGCCCCGTGTGTCTGTGGGGTAAAAGCCCCCTCACCATCACATACATTTATACGATTTTTTAACTTTTACCCACTTTTATGATTTATTTTAACACAAAATCTGTTGCTCCATCAATGTTCAATACAACATATGTTTTTCTTCAATCATACACTATGGAAGTACTGAAAAGCACTTTTTTCTTAAGGTGTGCCTTTAGCCCCGTTGTACCCTACTAAACTGAGTGGAAAGAGGTTTACAGGTGCTGATATAGCTTTCTCTTAATTTTTGATACTTACATAGCCAAAGGGAACCACAAATCCTATGACGATAGCACAAAAAAACATGACCATACACAGAATGAAGAGAAGACCTTGGTATGAGGTGATGTCAATCTATGGAGACAAAAAAATAACACTTTAGAATTATAATATTACTTCATTTTGCATGTATAAACGATTGTACTTTAAAGCCATATATTGCCTGATAAAAGTCCAATGTTCACTAAAAAGTTACATTTAGTAGTATTAATAACTGGAATAATTCTCTCATCAGTTGCTCACCTTGCTCTGAAAGCTGAAGATGGTGACGCACAGACACACTACGCCAGTGATGCCAATGCACAGAATCACAGACTT
Source organism: Romanogobio albipinnatus (assembly GCA_023566225.1). Lineage (NCBI taxonomy): Eukaryota > Metazoa > Chordata > Actinopteri > Cypriniformes > Gobionidae > Romanogobio > Romanogobio albipinnatus. Next base: position 39,704,694 of record CM042254.1, read on the forward strand.
GGTGTTGTAGAAACTGTCGGAATTTGGAAAGATTACCGTTATGGTCAGTAGATATTAAACATATCTTGTGAAATTTGTCAAATCAAGTTTGCAAACATGCAAACGCGTAACAGATATGTCATTACCTGGAGATAAAACCCAACATGCAAGCCATGCTCAGAGTCTTTGTTTGCACAATGATCACAAAATCATGCCATGACAGAGAAAAAAGGGGGGAGAAATTAATCACAGATTGTTTAAAAATGTATTTATATTTTTCAAATTATATTAAAGCATGGGCGTCGGAACCATTGTTTGTGGGTGGGACAAGACCCACCCACTTTTTACGATCAATGATATTGGACCCACTCACTTTTATCGTCTCTAACATTCAGCACATGTGTGTTTACCTACCCCTAATCGATAAACACTTATTATTAAACACATGTTAGACGCTTTATTTCCACTTTTATAATATTTTCGTCATTTTTATTGAAAATAAATGCCTTTCCGATCTAATATGTGATGGGAAAAGGGAGAAGATTGAGCTCGGCGAAAGGCGGATTCGAACCGCGGGTCGACTTGTGCCAAAACTAGATGCCGTGCATCTTACCCCTACACTACTGCCACTCTCAATGATATGGCGATTCCCATAATTTTGTCTTTCCGAAATATTCGCTTAGGAAGCAAAGTGGTATATTTGTACTTATTGGCATCTACTCCAGTAAAAAAAAATTCTGAGGACCCACCCACATTTTTTTTGCTTCCGACGCCCATGTATTAAAGGGTTAGTTCACCCAAAAATGAAAACAATGTAATTTATTCCTCACCCTCATGCCACACTTAAGACCTCCGTTGATCTTAGGAACGCAAATTAAAATATTTTTGCAATATTCAGCAATGACATTTCCTCTCACAAGAATATTTTTGGTGCGCCAAAAAAAAACGAAATAACCACTAACGTATATAGTGATAACCGATTTCAAAAAACTGCTTCATGAAGCTTCAGAGTGTTATGAATCAGTGTTGAATCATGATTCGGATCGCATGTGAAACTGAAATCATGTGACTGGCTCCGAATCGCTGATACACTGATTCATAACGCTCTGAGGCTTCATGAAGCGGTGTTTTGAAATCGGCCATCACTATATACGTTAGTCGTTATTTCCTTTTTTTTACCGCGCCAAAAACATTCTCGTCGCTTTATAATATTAATATTGAACTTCTGTACTCACATGAACTGATTTAAATATGTTTTTAGTACATTAATGGATCTTGAGAGAGGAAATGTCATTACTGGCTATGCAGGCCTCGCTGAACCATCGGATTTCAACAAAAATATCTTCATTTGTGTTCCGAAGATGAACGGAGGACTTATGACGGCATGAGGGTGAGTAGTAAATTATATTATTTTCTTTTCTGGATTAACTAACCCTTTAATGCAATGAAATGCATACTTTTTATGTATGACTCTAACATGATTACTGGGCTAACCTTACTGCAGATATTGGTTACTAACACAAAAGGAAAACCTGTACTTTACACTATTAAAAATAAAGATTCCAAAAGGAAGTTTTCGTAGTAGTGCCATAGAACAGGGGGTTTTCAGACTGTATGATGCCAAGGACCCCCAAATATGATAACCTTTATGAGGCACCCCCTTCCTAAAATCCATCTGTTTTTATGTAAGAAAAAACATTTAAACTGTTAGATAAATAGTAAGTGTGACATTATAAATACAACATATTGTTTCCCAACTTAAAGGGTTTCTTCAGCGATTTAGCATTAGGCTTTGTATCAGTAGAAACCCGGTAGTATATATTCGAATGATCATACTTTCCCCCCTCATATCCCCCTGAGATGAGAGAATTATGCATTTCTGGAAAAAAAATCCTCTGACGAAGCAAATATCATCATCTGAGGATTTTTTGGCCAGAGGCTATAGACTACAGCCAGTAGTAGGAGCTAGTTCTGCATGTTTTCAACACACCCACAGGGGAGGGATCTCACTCACAGAATGTAAATGAGCACGGCTGCTCGAATCGGGCATTAATAACGGAGTGGTGCGGAGCAAAGCGAGTGTTTCAACTTTTCAATTAATTCCTATTAAAGTTAAGCTTCCATAGGCATGGTCTGATAACGCGCCAGTAAGGGGTGTAACGGTACACGTATTCGTATTGAACCGTTTGGGTACAGGGCTTTTGGTACGGTGCACCCGTGTACCGAACGGTTATGAATGTAATCTTTAACAGTTAACAGTCGGCTTGTTGTAAGCGCGGAACACACTTCAATCCGAGTTCCCACACGAACATATTAAGTATTCAGTCCATTTTATCACGAAATTCAAACGATAAATGTCGTTTTAACGCTCTTTAATGTGACGTGACTGATAGACGCGTATAAGTTCAACGCGAGTCAATGCGATCATCTCTTCCTAAAGAATAAACATAAATTAATATATCTTAAGGTATGTTGAGGATACATTACAACTTACTGAAATGTATCATATGTCGTGTAATCACTCCATCTGTGTTTACTAGGGTTGACGTGACTTATAGACGCGTATCAGTTCAACTTAAAGCGGCAGTGCGAGGCGCGCGAGTCAATGCGATCATCTCTTCCTAAAGAATAAACATAAATTAATATATCTTAAAGTATGTTGAGGATACATTACAACTTACTGAAATGTATCATATGTCGTGTAATCGCTCCATCTGCGTTTCAACCGCGGAAAGACAATAAAACTGCTTGTAAACAATGTCATGCAGAATCACGTTTACTCAGAAGTCATTCAGTGTCCACAGCTGTTAGCTCACTAGAGAAATCAACTCTTTCACTGAATACATGCACTATATTAGTCGTTTTAGTCATTATATTAGCCTATATATATTCATTATATACTACTAAGCCTGTTAGTGATGTCTTGTTTATTTAATGTATGTTTAAATAAACCTGTCATGAAAATTACAGCCACTAAATGATTATATTTCAACAACGAATAAAAATAATTAGATTTAGAAGTTAATACAAAAACTGCCTTATGTGAAGCTTAAGAGTGTTGATTATTATATCTAAAAATAAATAGCAACTGAATTTAGGCTAATAGTTTGGGCTCTGTTGTTAATCTTTAATAGCTATATGTAAGTAAGGGCTCCCTATATCGTTTACAGCATTATCTTTAAGAAACTTTTAGTTATAATTTAATTAATTTAAGGACAGACACAATTTTTTTCATTAAACCACTGTTGAATAAAAATGAATAAAAAGCAATTTAGTAAAACTGCTGTACCGAATCCATACCGAACCGAGACTTCAAAACCGAGGTACGTACCGAACCGTCAGTTTTGTGTACCGTTACACCCCTACGCGCCAGACTGGACACGTGCCGTGAATGATTGCTGCGCTTACCTCAGCTCTTCGCTCTTGTGATGAATGAAATCTGACTCCTGCTGTGTCGTGACTTACGTTCGGCTCACTTATTGAAAAGGCACGTTCAGTTTTTAATTGTAGTGTCTGTTCTCTAACTGAACAAAATTATTTTATTACTATAAATATCAAAACGACGGTGGGTGGGGGCGGTGCCGCGGTGGGCAAGAGATGTAACCAGTATCCATGGCTTTGCAAGTGCATTCTGGGAGTTGTTGTCTTTCATCCACATGAGACAAAAAATACATTTTCTGTCTTTTCTCAGTCTAGAAGGCACCAAATTCAAAAATAATTTCACATTTCTACTACATAAAGGACCTAGTTTAAATACACATTCATCTTCCCAGCGCTGAAGTGCCCCTTTAAATTGGCTATAATTAATGTTGAATGTATAAACCTGAAGAAGAACATTTTCAATGAAAAATTATTTGTATAAGCAACTTACAATATTAATGTATGTAAGCAGCATACACTCTATAAAAAGGTTCTATATGGCACCAAAAATGGTTCTTCGTCGTAATCATAGAGGAACAACTTTTGGTGCTATATAGCACCATATCTTAACATGTTCTGTATATGGTAGCGGGTGCTATATAGCACCATAGCACTTAAAAAGGTTCCCCTATGATTACGATCCAAGAACCATTTTTGGTGCCATATAGAACCTTTTTTTTTTTAGATTGTATGTTTTAGGAATACTGCCTTACAACCCCAGTGAGCGAGATAAAGGGGATTATAGTGAGAAAAACTCACTAAAGATGCAAAGTAAACATATACAATTCTAGAAAATATGTATACGGCAAGAAAGGAGAAACATATTTAGAAATGAAATAGTTAGAGTAGACTTTATCCATTTTTGCTTTGTCTTTTTATTCTCTGAAATTTTCTGGGGACCCCCTAGAACCTTCTGGAGGACCCCAGTTTGAAAATCCCTGCCATAGAAGGCTCTTCAAAGAACCTTCAGCGATCCTCAATTTTTTGTCTTAGTGTGAAGCACATTTGAATAATCTAAAGAAACGTTTGTGCATTTGAAAGGTTCCATAGGTGTTAAATGTTCTGCATGGAACCGTCAATGCCAATAAAGCAGCTTTATTTTGAAGACTGTACTTGGGGTTTCATTTTAGCATGTATTTAATTATTTAAAAAAAAAGTCAAAGTGAATGACATTTTTTATTTTTAAGCTGATACTCACAAAGACTGTAAGTAGAATAAGATTCCATGGAAACTGCCTCCTGTAATACAGAAATGAAAAGATTATTACATTGCAATGTGCTTATTTCTCAAATATCTCATATATTACACACACACACACACACACACACACACACACACACACACACACACACACACACACACACACACACACACACACACACACACACACACACACACACACACACACACACACACACACACACACACACACACACACACACACACACACACACACACACACACACACACACACACACACACACACACACACACACACACACACACACACACACATACACGTCTATATTACCAACAGGGGACCATCACTCCACACTGACCAAGAGGGGACCGGTGTTTCTAGTCATTTTGAAGAAACAAAACTTAGATACAAAATTTTGTTTTAAGGTCTTTTTTCATAATATAACTTCAAATAAGCATTTTTTTTTTTTTTTTTTAAACATGCCAAGAGGGGACCTGAACGATGTCTACCTATCCAACAGGGGACCTCCATAGCCTGCAATGGAGCTGTGTGTGTGAAAGGGAAGAGAGCTGGCAGTCAAGTCTGTCTTCATTATTTAATATATATATATATATATATATATATATATATATATATATATATATATATATATATATATATATATATATATATATATATATATATATATATATATATATATATATATATATATATAATTATAATTATATAATGTTCACACAGGCATCAGGGAACACAATGAGCACACAACGGAGAAAAAGCCATGTTGTGGACATTACAGAGAAATAAAAAAATTCTTGAAATTAAGAATTATCTTTAAGAAATTCATTCTCTGTTGTGTCTTCATACTTACAGTATATGATCCGTCCACTCATTTAAGCTTATTTTCAAGAACACCAACACTGTAAAAAAAAAAATCAGGTCTCCAATTGAACATTTTCTAGTGACCGATCACATCTAAATTTTTTAGTTGGCCAAATTGAATTTCTTGAATTTTAATTGAATTAAAGTGCATCAATTTACAGAAAATTTTCAATTGGAGACCTGAATTTTTTTTTTTACAGTAAAGGTATTTCAATGTGTGACTTATTTTTAATTAAAACATAGTTTCTGCTCTCTAAAATCCCAAAAAATGTCCTTTGTTTTTGAGATTTTTAGAGTGAGATTTGATTTCTTGCACCAATAAAAAAATAAATAAATATAGGACTGGACAAGCAGAAATTGTTCTTTAAGGTAATAATCACAGGTCATCTCTTTATATAGTAAATAATGATAATGTTAAACACAATGACTCGGTCCCCTGTTAGATAGTAAATCACGACACCAGTGTGTTTGCGTTGTCATTTCTTGCCATAAACACACTGTAGAGATTTAGAATTTTTATAGCAATAACTGAGTTGTAAGAGTTAAATCAAGCAGAAATAGTTCTCTAATGTATTAATTGCAGATCCTCTTTGAATAATGATTATGTTAAACACAATGACTCGGTCCCCTGTTAGATAGTAAATCACGACACCAGTGTGTTTGCGTTGTCATTTCTTGCCATAAACACACTGTGGAGATTTAGAATTTTTATAGCAATAACTGAGTTTTAAGAGTTAAATCAAGCAGAAATATTTCTCTAATGTATTAATTGCAGATCATCTTTGAATAATGATTATGTTAAACACAATGACTCGGTCCCCTGTTAGATAGTAAATCACGACACCAGTGTGTTTGCGTTGTCATTTCTTGCCATAAACACACTGTGGAGATTTAGAATTTTTATAGCAATAACTGAGTTTTAAGAGTTAAATCAAGCAGAAATATTTCTCTAATGTATTAATTGCAGATCATCTTTGAATAATGATTATGTTAAACACAATGACTCGGTCCCCTGTTAGATAGTAAATCACGACACCAGTGTGTTTGCGTTGTCATTTCTTGCCATAAACACACTGTAGAGATTTAGAATTTTTATAGCAATAACTGAGTTTTAAGAGTTAAATCAAGCAGAAATATTTCTCTAATGTATTAATTGCAGATCCTCTTTGAATAATGATTATGTTAAACACAATGACTCGGTCCCCTGTTAGATAGTAAATCACGACACCAGTGTGTTTGCGTTGTCATTTCTTGCCATAAACACACTGTGGAGATTTAGAATTTTTATAGCAATAACTGAGTTTTAAGAGTTAAATCAAGCAGAAATATTTCTCTAATGTATTAATTGCAGATCCTCTTTGAATAATGATTATGTTAAACACAATGACTCGGTCCCCTGTTAGATAGTAAATCACGACACCAGTGTGTTTACTTTGCCATTTCTTGCCATAAACACACTGTGGAGATTTAGAGTTTTTATAGCAATAACTGAGTTGTAAGAGTTAAATCAAGCAGAAATAGTTCTCTAATGTATTAATTGCAGATCATCATTGAATAATGATTATGTTAAACACAATGACTCGGTCCCCTGTTAGATAGTAAATCACGACACCAGTGTGTTTGTGTTGTCATTTCTTGCCATCTCAAACACACTGTAGATATTTAGAGTTTTTATAGCAATAACTGAGTTTTAAGAGTTAAATCAAGCAGAAATATTTCTCTAATGTATTAATTGCAGATCATCAGATCAATGATTATGTTAAACACAATGACTCGGTCCCCTGTTAGATAGTAAATCACGACACCAGTGTGTTTGCGTTGTCATTTCTTGCCATAAACACACTGTGGAGATTTAGAGTTTTTATAGCAATAACTGAGTTTTAAGAGTTAAATCAAGCAGAAATATTTCTCTAATGTATTAATTGCAGATCCTCTTTGAATAATGATTATGTTAAACACAATGACTCGGTCCCCTGTTAGATAGTAAATCACGACACCAGTGTGTTTGCGTTGTCATTTCTTGCCATAAACACACTGTGGAGATTTAGAATTTTTATAGCAATAACTGAGTTTTAAGAGTTAAATCAAGCAGAAATATTTCTCTAATGTATTAATTGCAGATCATCAGATCAATGATTATGTTAAACACAATGACTCGGTCCCCTGTTAGATAGTAAATCACGACACCAGTGTGTTAGCGTTGTCATTTCTTGCCATAAACACACTGTAGAGATTTAGAGTTTTTATAGCAATAACTGAGTTTTAAGAGTTAAAATCAAGCAGAAATAGTTCTCTAATGTATTAATTGCAGATCATCATTGAATGATTATGTTAAACACAATGACTCGGTCCCCTGTTAGATAGTAAATCACGACACCAGTGTGTTTGTGTTGTCATTTCTTGCCATCTCAAACACACTGTAGATATTTGGAGTTTTTATAGCAATAACTGAGTTTTAAGAGTTAAATCAAGCAGAAATAGTTCTCTAATGTATTAATTGCAGATCCTCTTTGAATAATGATTATGTTAAACACAATGACTCTGTCCCCTGTTAGATAGTAAATCACGACACCAGTGTGTTTGCGTTGTCATTTCTTGCCATCTCAAACACACTGTAGATATTCACTGTATATATTGAGATAACTCAATTATATGGCGACTTGCATTAAAATGTTTATCCGTCTCAATTAAATTATGTGAACTGAATGACTTTTAACATTGACACTTTAGTTGTTTAACCAACTGATGATTTGCAACTCAGCAATCAACACACAACTGAGTTTTGACCTCTAAAATCTTATTATAGTGTATTTTTATGGTAAGTATTGGTGTTTTATGTTTTAAATCAAGCAGAAATCACTCTTTAAGGAAACAATTGCAGGTCACACTTTATACAGTGAACATGATTTCCTTAAATTGACTTGTCCCCTGTTGGATGGGAAAACACGACGCCTGTTTGATTTCTTTGCCATTTCTTGCCATCACAAACACACTGTAGAGATTTTGAAGGTCAGAAATACATTTTATGGTGACTTGCATGAAAATGTTTATCCGTCTCAATTAAATTATGCAAAATGAACGTCTTTTACCATTGACACTTTAGTTGAAGATTTTCAACTCAACAATCAACACAACTGAGTTTTGACCTCAAAAATCATTATACAGTGTATATTAAATTTAAATAAAAAATATAAAATTTCTTTACAAAACAAGTTTGACTCTCTACTGCTTATTCATTATTGTTTATGCTACATGGTCCATGTTTACATTACAGTATAAAATTGTTCCTAAGTTTTCCCCTTTTATATAGATGGTAATGACTAAATATCCTCGCACACTGAAATTTTCACACGTAAAAAAAAAAGATCAAGCACGTTTACACACAGCCTCTGAAACTTTCCTTCGTCATAAAAAAAATCTGATCAGGTTCAGTTTTCTGCATTTTTCACATCCATAGCAAGCATTTTAAGAGGGGTTTCACATTTCTGTGTTATTCATTTTTGTGTTCAAATTTTGAACATAAGTTGAACAGTTTAAAAAAGAAAGTGTGAACGTTCAAATTAGCCTTTATAGTTCATAAAGTTTTGCTGGCGTTTGTATCTAATTGAGAAAAGAATGAATGTAAATTGAAAGATGTCGTCATTGAACGCATTTTGTGCCAAAGCAAATAAATGATCCACAGTTTAGCCACATAGACTGATGTGATCCCTGAGTGAAGAGTTTTGAAAAAGTGATGCGTATGCAGAAATGTGTCCTAGCAGATGTTTAAAAAACCCTGTAATATCACTATTAGTAAGGGATCACTGTATAATATCAGTCTTTAAATGTGAGATATTTAAAGTGAACCTAAAGTATACTTGCAATAGTGTGATTTTAGCACAATTAAATATACTTAATGGATGTTTCGCAAAAGCGTTGTTTAGTGATATTGCGTCCTTGTGTTCCTGCTCTACGTCATCATCAACTGTCGAAGTTCAATTACAATACTCAAGAACACATGTACAGAGGATGCACAAAAGTACCCGGATGCGATCTCTGACTCATAACACTCACACACGTGGAAGAAAACGGACAGTTCTCTTCTGATAGCATATAATTCAGTGGAAAAAGAAGTAAACTTGAGAATTACATATGGCATATCTTGCTTTATTATGCTGAGATTGATCGAGATTGACACATCTCCCAAACCCTATTTACATATGAATACAGGAAAGGCCAAAGCCATTGTCTCACAGGTGAGGAATAGGCCTTACAGAGCTGTTTCACCCATGTCACAGAAACAAACTTCTCAAACAAACTAGAGAAGACGCTGGGATTTACCTGGGAAAATTAAATCAATGTACACTTTTTCCAATCCCTACGACACATTTTTCAATACTTGGGTCACTTTTTTAAAACTCTTCACACACTTCTCCAAAATGAATTTCAGCTTGGCACAGCAGTTATTTTAATGTTCAAAATGCACTAAAACTACCAAAAAGGATTCTGAGGATTCAAAGGAATCACCCAACAAACACACTTTTTCAATCATAAAACACAGACCTAAAACACATGATCATTACACAATGTTTTCTTTTGTAAAATTTTCTTTTCAAAACAAGACTTACACTATAATTCAGTGCAGTTTATGTTACATGGTCCTTGGTCCAGTACAGTATAACATTATTCCTAAATGTTTCCCTTTTGAATGGATGGCAATGCAGTAAACTAACACCAGCTAAATCTATTTGTTTTGATAGTATTTTATATTTTAGATTCAAAATACAACCCCAAATCAGAAAAAGTTGGGACAGTTTGGAAAACGCAAAAAAAAAAGAAGAAAAAAAAGAGGTGATTTCTAAATTTACTTTGACTTGTATTTCATTGCAGACAATATGAACACAAACTATTTAATGTTTTGTCTGGTCAACTTCATGTCATTTGTAAATATGCATCCTTTCCTGTCATTCAGACCTGCAACACATTTCAAAAAAAGTTGGGACAGTAAAGCATTTAACACTTTGTAATGTTGCCATTCCTTTTCACAACACTTAAAAGACGTTTAGGGACTGAAGACACCAAGTGATGAAGTGTTTCAGGTGTAATTTTGTCTTAAGGCGGGCAACAGTACGGGGTCTTCGTTGTCCACATTCTCTATTGGAGACAGGTTGGGACTGAGGCAGGCCAGTCAAGTGCCCGAACCCTCTTCCTCCGCAGCCAGGACTTTGTAATGTGTGCAGAATGTGGTTTTGCATTGTCTTGTTGAAATATGCATGGACCTCCCTGGAAAAGATGTCTTCTTGAAGGCAGCATATTATGCTCCAAAATCTCTATGTACTTTTCAGCATTAATGGTGCCTTCACAGGACCTTTCTTGGATGCTGCTTTTGTAGCAAATCATAATTACAATCACCTGTTGACATCACCTGTTTCAAATCACATCATTATTTAGCCATTTTACCTTATTACTAGCCCTAAACTGCTCCTGTCCCAACTTTTTTTGAAATGTGTCTGAATTGCAGGTCTGAATGACAGGAAAGGATGCATATTTACAAATGACATGAAGTTGACCAGACAAAACATGAAATGTTTTGTGTTCATATTGTCTGCAATGAAATACAAGTCAAAGTAAATTTAGAAATCACTTCTTTTTTTTGTATTTGCGTTTTCCATACTGTCCCAACTTTTTCTGATTTGGGGTTGTATATTTCAATATGGTATTACTGTCTAAATGTAGCAAATTTCTATTATTTTTTTAGTTGTGTGTTAAATTTTGAACATAAGTTTAACAGTTTTGAAAAGAGAATGTAAAAATGTTCAAATTGGCCTGTATAGTACATAAACTCCTAACTACTAAAAAAATACTTCATGTGTGTATTTAGCCTGTGTAGATCAGTTTGCTTACACATCCCCCAAACTCCATTTACATATGAATACAGGAAAGGCCAAAGCCATTGTCTCACAGGTGAGGAATAGGCCTTACAGAGCTGTTTCACCCATGTCACAGAAACAAACTTCTCAAACAAACTAGAGAAGACGCTGGGATTTACCTGGGAAAATTAAATCAATGTAGGCTACACTTTTTCCAATCCCTACGACACATTTTTCAATACTTGGGTCACTTTTTTAAAACTCTTCACACACTTCTCCAACATGAATTTCAGCTTGGCACAGCAGTTATTTTAATGTTCAAAATGCACTAAAACTACCAAAAAGGATTCTGAGGATTCAAAGGAATCACCCAACAAACACACTTTTTCAATCATAAAACACAGACCTAAAACACATGATCATTACACAATGTTTTCTTTTCTAAAATTTTATTTTCAAAACAAGATGTAACTACAGAAATTAATTACAGATGTAATTACATGCAGGTATATTTAAAAATGTAAGTACAATGTAAAGACATGTATGTACACAATAAGTGCATTGTATCAAATGGATAATTAAAATGTTAGTACATAGTAGTTAAGGCCACCTTATATAAAGTGGGTCCCTTTGGATTTTAATATAATTCCTGCAGAAATGAGTTGATCATCGTTCAGACTTGAATGTGTTTGATCAGTTCTGAAAGCAGTGTGTTAGCATTCAAAGAATGTGCTAAAAATATATAGTTTTGCAGATGGTTAGGTACGAATAACAAAAGTGTTCGTGGATTTTGGAAAATGTGGTCATTGAATGCATTTTGTGTGAAAGCAATGAAAAATGATTCACAGTTTTTAACATATCAATTTAGTATTGGCCAATGCAATAAATAAATAAAACGTAAAGCGATATGCAGAAAGCTGTGGGGCTAAACACCAAGAAAATATCACTTCTAATAAGATGAAAATATATTTAATTTAATTTAATTTAATTTTTAAAACAATTTAAAACATGTCAACAGTTTTTTTTTTTTTTTTTACATTTGCTGGGACACATTTCTCAATCCTCATCACTTTTTCACTGTTCACTTTTTGTCTTCACTCAGGGATCACATCAGTCTATGTGGCTAAACTCTGGATCATTTATCAATGCTTTGGGCACAAAATGTGTTCAATGACGACATCTTTCAATTTACATTCATTCTTTTCTGACTTTGACACAAACACCACCAAAACATGATGTACTATACAGGCCAATTTGAACATTTTTACATTCTCTTTTCAAAACTGTTAAACTTATGTTCAAAATTTAACACAAAACTAAAAAAATAATAGAAATTTGCTACATTTAGACAGTAATACCATATTGAAATATACAACCCCAAATCAGAAAAAGTTGGGACAGTATGGAAAACGCAAATACAAAAAAAAGAAGTGATTTCTAAATTTACTTTGACTTGTATTTCATTGCAGACAATATGAACACAAAATATTTCATGTTTTGTCTGGTCAACTTCATGTCATTTGTAAATATGCATCCTTTCCTGTCATTCAGACCTGCAACACATTTCAAAAAAAGTTGGGACAGGAGCAGTTTAGGGCTAGTAATAAGGTAAAATGGCTAAATAATGATGTGATTTGAAACAGGTGATGTCAACAGGTGATTGTAATTATGATTTGCTACAAAAGCAGCATCCAAGAAAGGTCCTGTGAAGGCACCATTAATGCTGAAAAGTACATAGAGATTTTGGAGCATAATATGCTGCCTTCAAGAAGACATCTTTTCCAGGGAGGTCCATGCATATTTCAACAAGACAATGCAAAACCACATTCTGCACACATTACAAAGTCCTGGCTGCGGAGGAAGAGGGTTCGGGCACTTGACTGGCCTGCCTCAGTCCCGACCTGTCTCCAATAGAGAATGTGGACAACGAAGACCCCGTACTGTTGCCCACCTTAAGACAAAATTACACCTGAAACACTTCATCACTTGGTGTCTTCAGTCCCTAAACGTCTTTTAAGTGTTGTGAAAAGGAATGGCAACATTACAAAGTGGTAAATGCTTTACTGTCCCAACTTTTTTTGAAATGTGTTGCAGGTCTGAATGACAGGAAAGGATGCATATTTACAAATGACATGAAGTTGACCAGACAAAACATGAAATATTTTGTGTTCATATTGTCTGCAATGAAATACAAGTCAAAGTAAATTTAGAAATCACCTCTTTTTTTTGTTCTTTTTTTTTTGCGTTTTCCAAACTGTCCCAACTTTTTCTGATTTGGGGTTGTATTTTGAATCTAAAATATAAAATACTATCAAAACAAATAGATTTAGCTGGTGTTAGTTTTTAAACTGCATTGCCATCCATTCAAAAGGGAAACATTTAGGAATAATGTTATACTGTACTGGACCAAGGACCATGTAACATAAACTGCACTGAATTATAGTGTAAGTCTTGTTTTGAAAAGAAAATTTTACAAAAGAAAACATTGTGTAATGATCATGTGTTTTAGGTCTGTGTTTTATGATTGAAAAAGTGTGTTTGTTGGGTGATTCCTTTGAATCCTCAGAATCCTTTTTGGTAGTTTTAGTGCATTTTGAACATTAAAATAACTGCTGTGCCAAGCTGAAATTCATTTTGGAGAAGTGTGTGAAGAGTTTTAAAAAAGTGACCCAAGTATTGAAAAATGTGTCGTAGGGATTGGAAAAAGTGTACATTGATTTAATTTTCCCAGGTAAATCCCAGCGTCTTCTCTAGTTTGTTTGAGAAGTTTGTTTCTGTGACATGGGTGAAACAGCTCTGTAAGGCCTATTCCTCACCTGTGAGACAATGGCTTTGGCCTTTCCTGTATTCATATGTAAATAGGGTTTGGGAGATGTGTCAATCTCGATCAATCTCAGCATAATAAAGCAAGATATGCCATATGTAATTCTCAAGTTTACTTCTTTTTCCACTGAATTATATGCTATCAGAAGAGAACTGTCCGTTTTCTTCCACGTGTGTGAGTGTTATGAGTCAGAGATCGCATCCGGGTACTTTTGTGCATCCTCTGTACATGTGTTCTTGAGTATTGTAATTGAACTTCGACAGTTGATGATGACGTAGAGCAGGAACACAAGGACGCAATATCACTAAACAACGCTTTTGCGAAACATCCATTAAGTATATTTAATTGTGCTAAAATCACACTATTGCAAGTATACTTTAGGTTCACTTTAAATATCTCACATTTAAAGACTGATATTATACAGTGATCCCTTACTAATAGTGATATTACAGGGTTTTTTAAACATCTGCTAGGACACATTTCTGCATACGCATCACTTTTTCAAAACTCTTCACTCAGGGATCACATCAGTCTATGTGGCTAAACTGTGGATCATTTATTTGCTTTGGCACAAAATGCGTTCAATGACGACATCTTTCAATTTACATTCATTCTTTTCTCAATTAGATACAAACGCCAGCAAAACTTTATGAACTATAAAGGCTAATTTGAACGTTCACACTTTCTTTTTTAAACTGTTCAACTTATGTTCAAAATTTGAACACAAAAATGAATAACACAGAAATGTGAAACCCCTCTTAAAATGCTTGCTATGGATGTGAAAAATGCAGAAAACTGAACCTGATCAGATTTTTTTTATGACGAAGGAAAGTTTCAGAGGCTGTGTGTAAACGTGCTTGATCTTTTTTTTTTACGTGTGAAAATTTCAGTGTGCGAGGATATTTAGTCATTACCATCTATATAAAAGGGGAAAACTTAGGAACAATTTTATACTGTAATGTAAACATGGACCATGTAGCATAAACAATAATGAATAAGCAGTAGAGAGTCAAACTTGTTTTGTAAAGAAATTTTATATTTTTTATTTAAATTTAATATACACTGTATAATGATTTTTGAGGTCAAAACTCAGTTGTGTTGATTGTTGAGTTGAAAATCTTCAACTAAAGTGTCAATGGTAAAAGACGTTCATTTTGCATAATTTAATTGAGACGGATAAACATTTTCATGCAAGTCACCATAAAATTTAGTTCTGAAATCTGTACAGTGTGTTTGTGATGGCAAGAAATAGCAAAGAAATCAAACAGGCGTCGTGTTTTCCCATCCAACAGGGGACAAGTCAATTTAAGGAAATCATGTTCACTGTATAAAGTGTGACCTGCAATTGTTTCCTTAAAGAGTGATTTCTGCTTGATTTAAAACATAAAACACCAATACTTACCATAACAATACACTATAATAAGATTTTGGAGGTCAAAACTCAGTTGTGTGTTGATTGCTGAGTTGCAAATCATCAGTTGGTTAAACAACTAAAGTGTCAATGTTAAAAGTCATTCAGTTCACATAATTTAATTGAGACGGATAAACATTTTAATTAGGGGTGTAACGATTCGTTTTAACAACGATTCGATTCGTATCACGATTTGAGGTTGTCGATACGATTCAAGGACGATTTTGGTTCATAGAACGATACGATCCGAAACGATTCAGTGACTTGAAATCGATTCAGTAACTTTTTAGCCAAAAATTGTGTGACTGAAATAAATATCTGGATACTGGTCAGTGCAGGTGAAGTTTCCTAGATTCCTGTTGTTTCTTGTAAGGGAATCAGGTATCAATTAATTATGGATATAAACAAACAAGTAAACAACAATTAATGGCAAATGCATTCAAATTTTATTTGAATAAAGTGCAACCAACAGTTTAGGTTGAATTAACAGGAAGTTAACCTTTTCTGCTCTCATTTTCAATATTCAATACATTTTCAATAAAAGCACAGTAAGTGCAACCAACATTTCAACAGTAGGTTAACCTGCTACTTCTGCTTTTGTTATCCAACATATTAATATTACAATATTAATATCAAAAATAAAGTGCAACTAACTTCTCTTCAGGTTTAATTAATAGTAGGTGTACCTGTTACTTTTGCTGTTGTTTTTCATCATTAAAATAATACAAATACAATATTAATATCAAAAATAAAGTGCAACCAACATTTCTTCAGGTTGAATAAACTGGCTGAACCTGCTACTACTCTCAGTTTAATAAACAAACAATATTTAACAAAAGATACAATGTAACCAACTACTCTTCAATGACTCTACATATTTCTTTTTCAAAAATATCAACATGATCTGACCGCAGAGAACACTGAGAACACTTCTCTGTACGTTCACTATGTCGCCAGCAGCACTACAAACTCGCTCTGCTGGCACACTGGTCCCAGGAATGCACAGGTAACATTTAGCAAGGGTTGAAAGTACAGGTAGCTGTTTCTCCTGGTGGCTTGATCATTTCTCGCTGGTTGGCTTCTCCTCTGCCATCCGCCATGCTATGTTTTGTTTTCTTAGCGCTGCTGCTGGTGCGTGCGTTGCGATGATGTCACAGATAGGCAGAATGAATCGAGTAACGTTTAACGCCGTTATCATTAAAAGTGCTAAGAAAAAACATCCATTTAAAGTCTGACGTGCTTAAATCCAATGCGTTATTTCCTATGATCGATACAATCGATTGATTACCTTTTAAAACGATGTTAGATCGATATATGTCGTCCGGAAGGCCAACTTGCCGAGCACAGATCGATGTAGTTAGATCGTAGGAAAATAAATCGATACATCGATGTAGTAGATGAATCGTTACACCCCTAATTTTAATGCAAGTCACCATATAATTGAGTTATCTCAATATATACAGTGAATATCTACAGTGTGTTTGAGATGGCAAGAAATGACAACGCAAACACACTGGTGTCGTGATTTACTATCTAACAGGGGACCGAGTCATTGTGTTTAACATAATCATTATTCAAAGAGGATCTGCAATTAATACATTAGAGAACTATTTCTGCTTGATTTAACTCTTAAAACTCAGTTATTGCTATAAAAACTCTAAATCTCCACAGTGTGTTTATGGCAAGAAATGACAAAGTAAACACACTGGTGTCGTGATTTACTATCTAACAGGGGACCGAGTCATTGTGTTTAACATAATCATTGATCTGATGATCTGCAATTAATAAATTATAGAAATATTTCTGCTTGATTTAACTCTTAAAACTCAGTTATTGCTATAAAAACTCTAAATCTACACAGTGTGTTTGAGATGGCAAGAAATGACAACGCTAACACACTGGTGTCGTGATTTACTATCTAACAGGGGACCGAGTAATTATGTAAATCATAAATAAATCAAAAGTGGTTTGTTTAAAAAACTAATAAATGTATAAGGTGGTAAGGTGGCCCTTTTGCACCCCATTTTACATGGGGCAAAAGTCACACATTATTTATACAAATACTTGAGCTAAAATGTTTTTTTTTTAATAATGTCTTAACACTTGTTTAAAAGAATAGTAAAGTTTGTACTATTTTCTGTTTATTTTGATAAATGAAATAATGTTCAATGAATATAGGCTACTGTCATTAAAATATGTTAAAATAAAAAATACAAAAACAAAACTTCTAATTACATTCTGGTTGTTTAGATTTTTAAATCCTTTTTTCTTAGATTCTGTTTAGAATTTAATTGTAATGTAATGCAAAGTTTGAAACTAGTCAGGGTATCTAGTAAAGAGATGTAATGCTGTTCCTTTAGTAAGCAGCCTGTTAAACAGCAGAGTCTCTCTGGGCCAGCAGGCCATTCAAACAATAGAGGAGTGTGTGTGTGAACGACGTGTGTTTAAGAGCCCTTACAGTTCCTGCTCCAGCCTACAGGGGAGCTGCTGAGTATGACCTTAAACACACACACACACTTAGGTCCCCACTTGGTCAAAAGTTTTAAAAAAATTACTAGAGTGTTTTTACTTAATTTTCACATGATTTAAACACACACACTTGTAGTTCCCCACTTGGTCAAAAGTAAAAAAAATCACCAGAGCGTTTTTTTAGTGTTTTTACTTGATTTTAACATGATTTAAAGCATGACCAACAGGGGACCTGAAAAATGTCCCCTCTTGGCTCAGAGGTCCCCTGTTAGTGAGTGTGTTACGACACCAAGGTCCCCTGTTAGATAGGTAGACAAGTACACACACACACACACACACACACACACACACACACACGCACGCACACCTGAATTTATATATCATATATGTATATATATTTCTCATTTAGCAATGAGTGTACAAGCACAGCTGCCACTGATCAAGTTTCATTAACTGACCTCAAATCACCACAGCAAGCCAATGAGATATATGTGAAAAGAAACAGAAGACTGCAAAACATAAAAATAGCTTAAGTTAAACATCACTTAAATAAATGCCTAAATGAGGAACATTTTAATTCCTGATATATAACATACTTGGACATGGAGTATAGAATAGGATGTGTTTGAATGTACATCCTCACTGGAGCGCTGAGTAAAACAGAGGAAAGTATTTAGGAATCAATACAAATTATAATACGCTTACACATAAACTGATATAACATACACTGTTCAAAGGTTTGGGGTCAGTAAGATTTTTTAAATTGTTTTTCAAATAAGTCTTGTTTGCTTAATATTGTGAAATATTGCAATTTAAAATAGCTGTTTTATTTATGAATATATTTTAAAATGTAATTTATTCCTGTGATCAAAGCTTAAATTTTCAGTATCATTACGCCAGTCTTTGATCCTTGATCATTGACATGATCCTTCAGAAATCATTCTAATATGATAATTTTCTGCTCTTCTTATTCCCTTACAAAATAAGAAAGTATATTCTACTTTCCTCCAAAATATACCTAAAATTACACTTAAATATACTTGATTTATACTGACAGAAAAATACTTTGGCCTATACTTAAATTCTAGATTAAGAATTCAATTTCCCTGACTAATATTGAGTTAGCCCACCCTCAACTCTTCTGGAAAGGCTTTCCACAAGGTGACCATTCTTCTAGAAGCGCATTTGTGAGGTCATGCACTGATGTTGGACGAGACAGCCTGGCTCGCAGTCTCCGCTCTAATTCATCCCAAAGGTGTTCTATCGGGTTGAGGTCAGGACTCTGTGCAGGCTAGTCAAGTTCCTCCACACCAAACTCGCTCAACCATGTCTTTATGGACCTTGCTTTGTGCACTGGTGCGCATTCATGTTGGAACAGGAAGGGGTCATCCCCAAACTGTTCCCACAAAGTTGGGAGCATGAAATTGTCCAAAATGTCTTGGTATGCTGAAGATTTAAGAGTTCCTTTCACTGGAACTAAGGGGCCAAGCCCAACCCCCAAAAAACAACCCCACATCAAAATCCCCCCTCCACAAAACTTTACACTTGGCACAATGCAGGCAAGTACTTGGCAAGTATGCAGTCAGTGCCACACAAAGTTTGGAGGTTTGTTTCTATTAAAGGTCCCCTTCTTCGTGATCCCATTGTTCAAACTTTAGTTAGTGTGTAATGTTGCTGTTAGAGCATAAATAATACCTGTAAAATTATAAAGCTCAAAGTTCAATGCCAAGCGAGATATTTTATTTAACAGAAGTTCCCTTTCAAAGCCTACAGCGAACGGCTGGCTTGGACTACATACTGGTACTTCCTACATAAATGACGTCAATAGAACAGTAGAACAGACTAACCTCCGCGCACAAGACTACGTGCAAAAAGGGGGCGTGGTCTTGCTGCTGTCCCACGTGGAGAAGAGGACGTGTCGCGTGGAGAAAAGGAAGTGTTGCGTTTGACTGTGTTTGTCGCCATGTCGTCGAGACGCTGTTATTTTCATCCTGGAGTCAAATCACCTTTGTTTGGCTTTCCCAGGGACGCTGTAGAGATCATTAAGCGCATATATCTCCCGTTAAGAGGCGTGACCTTTCCACGTGCGCTAAGCTGCTGTCGAATCACAACACAGGACCGTGCTACGTTCGCTAAGCTGCTGTCAAATCACAACACGGGAAGCGCTGGCACAATCAGAACTCGTTACGTATTTCTGAAGGAGGGACTTTATAGAATAAAGGAAGTCATCAGCCGTTTTCAGGACAGTGAAAACAGCGGGATACAGATAAGTAAATTGTGTTAAAAATACTGTGTTTTTTTACATGCGAAACATGAACACATGTTATATTGCACACTGTAAACACAATCAAAGCTTCAAAAAGACACGAAGAACGGGACCTTTAACTCTGCAGAAAGTTGGCGACTTCTGCACACTGTGCACCTCAGCATGCGCTGACCATGCTCTTTGATTTTATGTGGCCTACCGCTTCGTGGCTGAGTTGCTGTTGTTCCCAAATTGCTTCCACTTTGTTATAATACCACTAACAGTTGCACTTTACTTAAGTCTTATTTTTTATAAGGGTTCTCAAAGTTGACGACAGTTGTGCAGTTATTTTTGTAAGCTTCTTATTTTTGTGGAAACCAATAAAATCTTTTGTAACATTATGAATGTCTTTAATATCACTTCTGATCAATTTAATGCGTCCTTGCTGAATAAAAGTATTAATTTCTTGACAGTAATACTAAATCTTCTGTCCCCAAACTTTTGAACGGTAGTGTAACTGATGCAGTAACGTCACTATCATAGATCAGTAATATATCCTGAATCAGAGACTCACTGGAATGTAAAGAGGGCGATGACTGCGACGGTTGAGAAGAGCTGGAGCATCAGAATAGAATAAACCTGCGAGAAATGACAAGAGACATGTTTATTACAGGCATTTTGATTTGATAGTCCTCTATACATATTTCAGTTAAATAATTAAATTGCTACCTTCCGTATGAAGATTCGTCTAATAAACGTGTCATCCCAGGAAAAAGTTCCTTCGCCATAGTAGTAACCAGGGCATCCTACAAAAGAATAAAAGAAATAAACAAGAGCAGAAAATGAATATTTGTCAAAAGGCAGAATGCCTGTAAAAGTACCTGCGTTGGCCTCATCGTAGCTTGGCGGCATGTTTCCTTCCACAGTTTGGACTGTTGGGGCAACCTGTCAAAACAAAGATTTATGGCATGTAATATAGAGGCTCATAACATGCTGCCAAATAATAATCATTGATCATAATCATTTAACTCACTTTGAGAATGGCTGAAAAATACTCTGAGCAAACTGTAATCTTTGATTAGAATATTATTTATAAGCTCATAGATAAGATCCAATCCAGTTTAGAGATTAACAGACATGTGCAAATTAAACCATGAAATAAAAGGACATATGTCCTATGAAAAAGATCAGATTGTTAATGAATGCAAGATGCAATATAGTCATTTTAATTTTCTAATATGCTTTAGTGGAATAAACCTGTTAATGTTTTTATGTCTCTGTAAAGACAGAAGCTTGATCTATAAATAGTCAGAAGAATAATCTCTTTATGGAAATATGCCAGTAAAGCATACAGTGTCTGCTGAGCAACTACACACATTTAATCAGTTTTAAGCCAGTCAGTCAATTACACGTGAAGCCATTATTTTATATATTAATTATCTCGCAGAATTACACACTTTCAGTTTACAGGGTTTACTGACTCCTGATTTATTTTATTTTCTATTGTTCTGTTCTGTTCTATTATAATAATCTGTTCTATTCTATACTATTGTTCCAATCTATTCTATTGTGTTCTATTTTATTTTATACTATTCGGTTTTAATATTATTATTGTTCTATTCTATTAATCTAAAAATTGTTGGGTTGTTTGGGTCAAATATGGACAAACCCAACCATTGGTTTACATTTTTAAATTACATTTTTAAACACAACTGTTGGGTTTGTTCATATTTGACCCAAACATGGGATGAAACAACCCAACATTTTTCGATTTCTATTTCATTCTAGAGTATTTGATAAAATTATACCTTACCTTTTTCTGTGTCATTTTCTGTGGTTTTTTTTCCCAGTGCAGTGTTGCGAGCAGATGATACGCTGTGGTTTTTAGGAGAAATGTCGATCACAGTTGAAGAAAGTGGGGCATTGTTACGTCGGTCAGTCTGTGCTTCATTTGTGTCTCTGCGGTAAAGATTTATAGTGTCTATTCAGGCTAATCCCATCAGCCCCTCCCTTCAACAGGGCTTTAGTTCATTCTAGCAATGTCTCAGGATTGCATGATGGGAACAAGCGGGAAAATACCACCTTCATAACACAGCGCTTGGGCTTTCCCTTGATCTATGACCCAACAGTTGTGCTATATTTATTTTAGGTATGTAGGGCAAACCCAAAAGGAGAAAGATGATGCTACATAAGAAGTACATGTGAAGATCTCTTAATTATATTACCTATATTAACTATATTATTTGAGAGGAAAATGTTGTGTGGGTTTTATAATGAGCACGTATACTGTACATATACACCGATCAGACATAACATTAAGACCACCTTCCTAATATTGTGCTTTTGCTGCCAAAACAGCCCTGACCCGTCGAGGCATGGACTCCACTAGACCCCTGAAGGTGTGCTGTGGTATCTGGCACCAAGATGTTTAAGCAGCAGATCCTTTATGTCCTGTAAGTTGCGAGGTGGGGCCTCCATGGATCGGACTTGTTTGTTCAGCACATCCCACAGATGCTCGATTGGATTGAGATCTGGGGGATTTGGAGGCCAAGTTAACACCTCAAACTTGTTGTTGTGCTCCTCAAACTGTTCCTGAAGCATTTTTGCTTTGTGACAGAGCGCATTATCATGTTGCTGAAAGAAGCCACAGCCACCAGGGAATACTGTTTCCATGAAAGGGTGTAGATGGTCTGCAACAATGCTTAGGTAGGTGGTACGTGTCAAAGTAACTTCCACATGGATGGCAGGACCCAAGTTTTCGCAGCAGAACATTGACCAAAGCAATGGTGCCATGTGTTTCTGGTGCCATGTGTTCCCCAGATAAGCGACGAACACGCACACAGCCATCCATGTGATGTAAAAGAAACATTAAAATATACTTTGATAGATACTGACCACTGCAGACCGGGAACACCCCACAAGAGCTGCAGTTTTAGTAATGCTCTGACCCAGTCGCCTAGCCATAACAATTTGGCCCTTGTCAAACTCGCTCAAATCCTTACACTTGCCCATTTTTCCTGCTTCTAACACATCAACTTTGAGGACAAAATGTTCACTTGCTGCCTAATATATCCCACCCACTAACAGGTATCCCAACCACACAAATACATCGCAAAAAAAGTCTTGTTTTTCTGACTCCGTTGACGGATATTTGCTCTTATTTTAAAGGGTTAGTTCACCCAAAAATGAAAATTCTGTCATTTAATTACTTACCCTCATGTCGTTCAACACCCGTAAGACCTTTGTTCATATTCGGAACTCAAATTAAGATATTTTTGTTGAAATCCGATGGCTCAGAAAGGCCTCCATTGGCAGCCATGAAATTTACACTTCATAAAAGGTTTAGACCCATAAAAGGTACTAAAGACTTCGTTACAAAGTCCATCTCACTACAGTGGTTCTACAATAATTTTATGAAGCGACGAGAATAGTTTTTGTGCGCAAAAAAATCTAAATAACGACTTTATTCAACAAGTTTCTGTCTTCCCTCTGGGCCTTTGAACTCACAAACTCACGAAGCATCATGACGCATGAGCGAGAATAGCACGTAGAGCCGACCGTTCGGGCATCCAGGGTATGCACACTTTAGCCCCATTTTGATCACTACACCAAGACCTAAAGCACGATCAATGTAGAATTCAACAGCTTAGATACGGCGCGTCGTCCTCTGCTTGTTAACAAAGCTCCTCGCTTCCGGGTCATGTGTCAAAACGCAGACTCTACGACATATTCTCGCACATGCGTTGTGGTGCTTCGTGAGTTCATGTCAAAGGCCCAGATGGAAGACAGAAACTTGTTGAATAAAGTCGTTATTTTGATTTTTTTTTTTTGCGCACAAATACGTCTCGGTTACATCTGTCAACAAGACGCTGCGTCACCGCTTTGGGAACGCCTCTGCGTGATTGCGTTGTGAAGCACGTATGTCATCAGTCCCATAGAGAGACGGAACGTCATAGGCTGGTGACGTCATCGACCGGAAAGTATAAAGCATCCCCGGAAACACACGCCCATAGCTTCTGGAAAAAGGATGAAGCAAAGCACTTGCGGGCATGCAGGGAGTATGGCAGGGTGACGCAGCGTCTCGTTCCCTACTTAGGGGACTAAGGTTACAGACGTAACCGTGACATTCCCCTTCATGGGAACTCGAGCTGCGTCACCGCTTTGGGAATGAGACTAGCCACGCCCCATAGGAGCTGGATGCCCATCTGTGTAATCAGGAAGCGAGCCCCGGAGTAGTGTTAATGTCTAGTTCATAGAACCTGACGAAAGTGAGCGGTGAGGACCATCCCACCACATCACAAACATCCTGCAGGGAAGCCCCTCCCAAAAGAGCCTGAGAGGCCGCCATACTCCTAGTTGAGTGGGCCCGGACAGCCAAAGGAGAAGGCTGCCCTGCCGCCACATAAGCAAGTGAAATGGCCTTGACCACCCACTTGCTCATCCTCTGCTTAGAAACTGGTCCCCCTCTAGAGGGTGATCCGTAACACATGAACAACTGCTCAGATCTCCTCCACAGGGCAGCTCTGTGGACATAAGAATCTAGTGCACGAACAGGGCAAAGCAGATTAAGTCTTTCCTGGTCTGACGTCACAAAGGGCGGAGGACAGAAAGCCTGAAGTACAATAGGTCTCACTGGATTAGTGGGGACCTTAGGAACATAACCCGGCCTAGGAGACAGGAAGGCCCTGGCCATACCAGGAGCAAATTCCAAGCACGAGGGTGCCACCTAAAGGGCTTGTAAATCTCAGATTCTCTTCAAAGAATAAATAGCAAGCAGAAAAATTGTCTTTAGAGCAGGGGTCTCAAACTCGCTACATGCGGCCCGCAGGATGATATTTTGTGGCCCCCTTCTTGACATCAAAGTTTAGTGTTAGTGCGGCCCGCGCGTTGCTCTGAAAAGCACGTTTTTGCTGAGTCGTTGCGTGTGCTGCGCTTGCCGCGCTTGCCACGCTTGCTGCCTTCTTTGTGTGTGTGTGTGTGTGTGTGACTGTGTGTGTTTGAGAGAGAGAGAGAGAGAGAGAGAGAGAGAGAGTTGGCTCGCCCCTCCCTCGTGCAGTATAATTGGTTGACAACGCGTGATTGACAGGAACAGACAAACGAATCCGATCAGACAGTTGAAACGATTGTGGTCTAACAGCACTAGTCAATGTCAAAATGATTGAGATGGCCAATCAAATCAGAGTATGCAGGGTTTACGTTCTCTTCTTTTGGCTCGTGCACACTGCACAGTCTTCACTAGAATTAGACCTAGAATTTCGCTCACTGTTCTGTTTGACCTGGTTATGGCCTTGCTGAGAATTAGTCTATTATTTAAAATAAAATTAAAATCATTCATTATTTCATATTACATGATTTAATTTCTATAGGCTATATTTAGTTCAAATTCAGAGGAACAGTTCATGTTCAGAAGAAACATTTCTCGGAAACTTCCTCAACCGGCTCAAAGGGAGCCTCGGAAAGGACAATTGCCAAATCCCAGGTTGGCACCCTGGTGCGCAAAACAGGTCTTAACCTCAAGGTTCCACGGAGGTAACAAGTTACTAAAGGGTGTCGCCCCAAAGAAACACCACCCAAAGCAGTGTGGTAAGCAGCTAAGGCCGCCACATACACCTTCAGTGTGGAGGAAACTAACTCAGCAGAGAATCTATCCAACACCGCAATCGCAGGGCAGTTAACTGGATCCCACAGGCGCTCTCTACACCATACAGTGAAGAGTCTCCACTTCAGACATACAGTTTCCTTATGGTCTCCACACCCTCAGCTGAGAGACCAGAACTTATGAGCTGGGCCCCCTCAGAGGCCAAGCCCACAGCTTCCACAACTCTGGGCGAGGGTGTACGAAGACACCGCCCGCCTGAGAGAGAAGGTCCTCCCTGAGTGGAATCTCCAGGGGAGAGCCGTCGAGGAGAGACACAATGTCCGAGAACCAAACTCGGCCCGGCCAGAACGGGGCTACTAGCAGAAGACGGGCCCCGTCCCAGCGCACTCTCTCTAGAACTCCCGGAAGCAGAGCGATCGGGGGAAAAGCGTACAGGGGCAGCCTCGGCCACTCCTGCACCATTGCGTCCAGTCTGAGAGGAGCTGGAGGTGTTAGGGAGAACCACAGATGACAATGGGTGTTCTTGTGAGTCGCAAACAGGTCCACTTGGGCCCTGCTGAACTTCTCCCAAAGGAGCTCCACCACCTCGGTGTGAAGTCTCCATTCCCCGGGCTTCGGCCCGTCTCGACAGGATGTCTGCTTCCACATTCAACCGCCTAGGAATGTACATAGCCCTCACCGAGAGAAGTTTCCCCTGGGACCAGAGGAGAATAAGGCGTGCCAGCTTGTACAACTGACGAGACCTCAGACCCCCCTGATGGTTGATATAGGAGACCAATGATGTGCTGTCTGTGTGAACAAGCACATGATGGCCCCTGAGATACGGCAGGAAGTGCTTTAGAGCCTTAAACACTGCCAGCATTTCTAGACAATTTATCTGTCAAGAATGATGGTGTTCCTGCCATAAGCCCTGGGCCGAGCGACTCATGGTCGCCCCCCAGCCCGTAAGGGAGGCATCCATGCTCGGAGATACCCGCTGGCACGGTGCCCCCAGTAACGGGCCTTGGGCCAGAAACCAAGGATCCTTCCATATGACCAAGGAGTGGAGACATCTCCACGAAACCTTGATCACCCGAAAGGGATTTCCCCTCGGGGAAAAACCTCTGGCTTTGAGCCACCACTGTAACGGTCTCATGTACAACAGGCCGCACGGAATGATATTGGACGCTGCTGCCATGAGACCCAACAGTCTCTGAAACTGCTTTACAGTAAGTGACTGGTCTAGCTTCACCCCTCTCACGGCCGAGCAGATCGACCCTATGCGAGGCTCTGATAAGCGGGCCCGCATAGAGACCGAATCCCAACTCATGCCTAGATACGTTATTCTCTGGACCGGAGAAAGAACGCTCTTCTTGGAGTTGAGCCTCAGCCCTAACTTCCTCATGTGCGTGAGCACAACATCTTAATGTTGAGCCGCGAGATGAGCTGACTGTGCTAGGATCAGCCAGTCGTCGATGTAATTGAGAATGCGAATCCCCTGCATACGCAAAGGGACTAATGCAGCGTCCACACACTTCGTGAACGTGCGGGGTGAAAGGGCTAGACCGAAGGGAAGCACCCGATATTGATACGCTTCTCCCTTGAAAGCGAACCTCAGGTACTTCCTGTGCTGCAGAAGGATGGAGATACGCATCTTTGAGATCTATCGTGACAAACCAGTCCTCGGACCTGATCTGAGACACGATCTGTTTGAGTGTGAGCATCCTGAACTTGAGATTCGCTACAGCCCGGTTCAGGATGCGAAGATCCAAGATAGGGCGCAGCCTTCCATCCTTCTTTGGCACTATGAAGTACCGGCTGTAAAAGCCTGACTCCCTGTCTGGCGGGGGAACCTTTTCTATAGCCCCCTTCTGCAGCAGAGTCTGTACTTCTTGAGACATAACCAGAGCCTGCTCGGGGCCCACCACTGTGGGTAGAACCCCGTTGAAACTGGGAGGACGACATCTGAATTGAATGGCGTACCCAATTCTTATGAACCGCAGGACCCAACGAGATATATTTGGCAGATTCTCCCACTCTGACACAAAATCTACTAAGGGTACCAGCCTCTCGAGGCTGGCCTCTGATGTACTCTGCACCGTGAGCGCAGCACCCTGAAACGGCGAACCGGCAGGGAACAACTGGCCCAACAGCGCCACCTCCCTCCTCGGAGGGGGCGGACCATCCTCGGATGACTCGCGAGGGCCCTCCACGCCCCGGCACTCAGGTTGGTGGAATGACCCTGTGAGGGTGCTGGGGGCGGACGGGTACCGTGAGATGAGGTAAACACCGTCCGCCCCCAGAAGGGATCACCCTCACAGCCCTGAGCCCACAGGTGTCAGGACTTCTTCGACACAGCCTTCCGCGAGATAATGACTGTCCTCAGATCAGTCTTACCCTTAGAAGGCTGCACTTGAGAGCACCGCCCACCACCCCACCCTTTATGAGGGGGTGCGCGGGAGGCGACGTTCTGCTTTTGCTGCGCTCGATGGGAGGAGCTTGCACTCTGCGCCTGCTCTCTCACAGCAGCAGACGAGGCCTGGGGTTTGCAGGGGAGAAACTGCTTGAGCGCAACGGCTTGTTTCTTTGCCTCCTGGAACCTGTTGGTAACCACAGTAACGGAGTCACTAAACAGGCCCGCAGGAGACACTGGCGCATCAAGCAGGAAACTCTTGTCTTTCTCCTTTATCTCAGTCAGATTTAACCAAAGATGTCTCTCTGTGATCACCAGGGCTGCCATAGGATGACCAATACATCTGGCTGTCTCCTTGTTGGCACGGAGGGCTAAATCTGCCGAGGATCGGAGCTCGCTAATAACATCAGCCCCGATCTCACTGCTTTCCCCCAGTTCCCTCAGCAGGTCAGCCTGATATGCCTGCACTATAGCCATAGTATGCAGACATGCGGCGGCCTGACCTGCTGCCGAGTAAGATTTACCCACTAATGCTGAGGTGGCTCTGAGCGGCTTAGTGGGTAGCGACGGAGCCTTAATGGTCGATGCCGGACTCGGGAGAGAGATGGCTCGCAAGTGTCTCTTCCACCCTCGGCACTGAACCATACCCATGTCTTTTCAGCCCCCCGATGTTGCTATACACTGATGTATGGGGACTGAAAACTCTCGCTGACATGGGGTGCCTCCACGATCTCCACACCTCGGTGGCCACCGCTCTGCTCAAAACCTCCACAAGCTCCTCACTCGTGGGGGTTTGAAGTGGTGAATCTTCAACCCCCGGATTGATACTGCAGATATCAACCTCCTCGGAGGAAGATAACTGCTGCACAGAGGCTGCCCCCCTGGGCGGGAGAAACTGCAGCGCGGGCTCCTGAACCCAGAGAAGCGGATCTGACAGGAGAAGGCTGAGATAGGGCGGGGCCCATCTCAAACCCACCCGACAGATAATTTGCGATCCCCACATCGAGAGCTACTCGAGCCAGGGGGAGCGCGAACCGGGACGCCCTCCTCGAAGAGCGCCCGGTGGGATCGCAGCACACGCAAAGGCAGCACCTCACAATGCTCGCAGCCGGCACCATCGAGTGCCGACTGCGCGTGCTGCCCACCCAGACAAACAACACACATTAGATGTGTATCCACGCTCGTGATGTAACATGAGCAGGGAGGAACACATCTAGTGAACTGCTGTTCGCTCGCCATTTCTCTCACAAAAGTCATTCTTCA
The DNA here is from genome assembly GCA_023566225.1 of Romanogobio albipinnatus. Classification (NCBI taxonomy): domain Eukaryota; kingdom Metazoa; phylum Chordata; class Actinopteri; order Cypriniformes; family Gobionidae; genus Romanogobio; species Romanogobio albipinnatus. The sequence continues at coordinate 39,734,228 of CM042254.1, forward strand.
TATATCTTTTTTTGTGTTCAGTCGAAGAAGGAAACTCATACAGGTTTGGAACAACATGAGGAGCCTGAGTAAATGATGAGAGAATTTTCATTTTTGGGTGAACTGTCGCTTTAAATAAAAAATATATAAATACTAATTTCTTTCAACCAAAATGTAAATATTTGCTAATACAGTAAAGAGTTAAGAAATGCAGAGCTTGAGATAAAAATAAATAAATTGCATAATAATAAATAAAATGGCACGGGGTTTGATGCATTAAAAATGCCTCTAATTATGCATTGTGTCATTAATTCACAGGTAACGTCTCGGTCCTTTCGTTCTGTCACTACGACGTACGTTAGTGACTAACGAATGGGGGTTCCAATATAATCCCGCCACTCAGCTGTCTTCCAGTGCCCTGCGTAAGTGTGAGTTCCCTGTCGTAAGACTAATACGGACGAAGGACTCATGCTTAACACAGGAATACCAAGGTACACTCGAGAGGCTCAGAGGAATAGGCCAGGGAGGGGCTGTCGCAAGGAGTAAGAGTTTGGGGAACCAGGTCCGGCCGTGCCAGAACGGGGCGATTAGAGGACCTGCTCCTTGTCCTCCCTGATCTTGCACAGGAGCTGTGCGAGTAGGCTCACGGGGGGGGGGAACGCATATTTGCGTAGGCCCCGTGGCCAGCTGTGCGCCAGTGCATCCGTGCCGAGCGTGCCCTCGGTCAGGGAAAGAACAGGCTGCACTGGAAAAGTCGTGGGAGGCAAACAGATCTAACTGCGCGTCCCCGAACTGTTCCCGAATCAGCTGGACCGTCTGGGGATGGAGTCTCCATTCTCCCGGGAGTGGCTGAAACCGTGAGAGCTCGTAGGTTGCACGGTTCAGGGCTCCTGGAATATGGACAGCACAAAGGGAGCTCAGGCGCTTCTGACTCCATAAAACGAGGTGGCGGGCGAGTTGAGACATACGGTGGGAGCGTAGACCGCCCTGGAGTTGATGTACGCTACTACGGCCGTGTTATCTGTCCTGACAAGCACATGTTGACCCTTCAGCAACGCCCGGAAGCGGTGCAGGGCAAACCGTACTGCCAGTAATTCGAGGCAATTGACATGCAGGAGGCGCTGGGGTCCTGTCCAGGAGCCCGCGGCTGCTTGTCCATTGCACATGGCACCCCAACCCATGGCAGAGGCATCCGTCGATACGACAACATGCCTGGAAACTCGTCCTAAGGGCACACCGGCCCGTAGAAAACTGAGATTCGACCACGGGGTGAGTGTCTGAAGGCAGGCCGGAGTCACTTGTACCCGGAGTGTGCCAGACTGCCATGCCCACCTCGGGACTCGATCGCGAAGCCAATGCTGAAGCGGTCTCATATGAAGCAATCCGAGCAGCGTCACCACGGCTGCAGATGCCATATGCCCCAGGAGCCTCTGAAAAAGTTCAGTGGAACCGCACTCTTGCCCTCGATTTGACGGAGGCAAGTCAGCAGAGACTGCGTGCGTGCTCGCTGGTAAGGGGCAGAGTCGCTCTTCTCCCAGTCGACCTGAAGGCCCAGACGGGCTAAGTACCGGAGCACTTGGACTCTGTGTCCGCAGACCTGCTTACGAGAGTGACCCAGTATGAGCCAGTCATCAAAGTAGTTCAGGATGCGAACCCCGTGCTGCCTGAGTGACGCAAGGGCTGCCTCGATAGACTACGTAGAGTCACAAGGGGACAGAGCTGCCAGAATGGGAGGACTGCGTACTGGATGTCCGCCCCTCGAAGCAAACCGTAGGAATGGTCCGGGTCGAGGAAGGAGACATGAAAGTAAGCGTCCTTCAGGTCGAACGCTGCAACCAATCTACCGGACAAACGCGTCCGAGGAGGCGTTCACTACCGACATCCTGAACGGAAGCCTGTGAAGGGATCGGTTCAGGACGGGCAGGTCCAGGACTGGCCGTAACCCACCGGTTCCCTAGGGTACAATGAAGTAAGGGCTAAGGAAGCCCGACTTCATTTCAGCTGGAGGGACAGGCTCAATTGCACCCTTCGCCAGTAGGGTGGCAACCTCCGCACGCGTGACGGGGGCGTTGGCCCCGATCTCGGTACAGCGAACTCCCCTGAGTGGGGAGGAGCCTGCACGAACTGAATCGCGTAGCCGAGCCTGATGGCCTTCGCGACCCAGCGGACAGCCCCTGAAGCTGAAGCCAGGCTCCAGGAACTGACCAACAGGGGTCGCTCGAACCACAGACATACCCAGGGTGGGGCAGCGAGAGGGTGCTTAGGACAGCCACTGTAGTGCGCAACACAGTGTTGGGGCCCCAGTGTACCCTAGGCCGCGGCCCCATCAAGGGCAGAGAAGGCAGAGGAGGCCATCAAACGGTCACGGGAAGCACGGGGACTTCCGCGACCGCGTGATCTCCTCATGCACCTCGGGAGCGAAAGGCATTGGGGGCGGGGCCCAACAGCTGTCGGGTGCCGCCCCCAAAACCGATCGCGCAACCACAAGCACTCGCGCCAGGGCAGAGTTCCACACCCGCGCGAGGCTAGCGGCTGCCCGAGATAACATGGCTGTTAACTCTAGGTCAGATCAGGCAGCGCTGGCACACCCGAAGGCGGAGCACAACCTAATCGTCATCCCCAAAGGACTCTAGCCCACCTTGGGATGTGGCGATCAACATCTCAGTGCTATCTGGAGTGTGAACGAAACGAACGAGGCGTCAGAGACGGGCCGCTGTTTCTGTCCAGCACTCGCGGGAAGCGATGTGCGAGAGGGGGGCGTGGCCCGAGGAACGTATCGTCGGGGTTTCCCACAGCACCACCCTCAGGTCACCCTGGCCACCAGCCAAAGTACCACCTCTCTCAGAGACGGTAGATTGGGGTGTGGCAGAGGAGACTCTCTCTCCTCGCGGAGATCACTGAGTCTTGACCGCGACATCGCGATGGTCACGTTCCCGCAGTGGGAACATGACACATCCACAATCACTGCCCGAACGTGCTGAAGCCCAAACACGTCGAGCAGTGAATGTGCCCATAGCCCACAGCAACGGAGATAGATCGCACCTGGAAGTGCACGGGCGAACCATCTTGAAAAAGACGTGCCACGCACAAGCTCTTTTTGTGAGAGGAAACCTCGCAGTCGATGTCGAAGCGCCCAGGGAAACACACACCAGCTGTCTAGCAGACCACTGCGCAGATCAGCAGGCAGGAAGTATGCGATCACTGGAACGCGCCGTCACACCAACACCGACTGGAAAGCTGCTCGTCTCGAAGAAGCTGACAGCGTCTCAGAAGGCTTGTGAGGAGTGAAGAGGTAGGTACTCTTGGCTCCGAAAGCAGAAACATAATGCAATATTGCCACATACTTCCTTATATACTCACACGGTGAGGCGGAGATACGTATGCAAATTCCGCATGCCCCATGGCATTGGCACGCCATTGGGCGTTTTCTATATGCTCGAAGATGATAGGCTTCTAAGCGAAACCCCCATTCGTTAGTCACTAACGTACGTCGTAGTGACTGAACGAAAGGGAACTTCATTGTTCACAAATGTTCTCAAGGAACACAAAGGCTTGGCCCAATCTTATATTACATATGATACATATAGTAATGTAGCATGATTGTACATTAAGTGGCAGTAACTTGTTTTCATGATAGTTTAATAGAAGAGGCTGGACAGGTTTTCATGAGGGATATGACGTATAAGTTGTCACCTTAAAATAAAGGCAAAGTGCGACATGTAATTTACCTTCATAAATTCAATGTAATCTAACAATAATTAGATTTAGCTGTTTCATTAAATGTTTTGTGATTCATATTGTTGATATACAGCTTAAAAGCAATTAGGCAATATGTGATCATATGTGAATGATAAGCACATCAACAATGTTGTTGTGTATTAACAAATGTCTCAGGTTGTGGTCATGTGGCTTTTTTTAAGATGCTTTTGTAATGACTGAAATCGCGTTAAGATTGTTAAAGGTTTAAGGGTTTATTTCTGGAAGCCTGGTTGTCAGTGGGGTGTCCAATCCTGCTCCTGGTGAGCCACTGTCCTGCAATGTTCAGCTCCAAACCCAATTAAACACACCTGAACCAGCTCTTACTAAGCATATTAGAAACTTCAAGGCGAGCTGGAGCTAAACTCTGCAGGACCGTGTTTGGATACCCCCGTCTAGAGAAAAATCTCACTCAGTTTTGCAGAGTTTAAATATTTTTCTGTTGTTTTATTAGGGCCCGAGCACCGATGGTGTGAGGACCCTATTGTATTTGCTCAGCCTATTTTTCTTCTTCTCCCAAATGAATTAAATTTTTGAGGGCCAAAAAACATGCTTGAATACTCATGAAACTTTGCACATGCATCAGAAGTGGCGAACATTTACATCTGATATGGTTTTCAGAATTAGGTGTGGCAAAATGGCTCGATAACGCCACCTACAAAATTTCAATTAAGCGCCATTCAAGCTATGTTTCACATACGGGTATGAAATTCGGTAGACACATGTAATAGCCCAATACCTACAAAAAAGACCCTTGGTGCAAAATCTAAAAACCCAATAGGAAGTCAGATATTTGTGCAGTTTTTGCCATTTCCAGACGTTGTACTTTAACAAACTCCTCCTAGAGATTCATATTTGCAGAGTCTAATCTAGAGGCCTTAGCAATGTTAAATTGCGAAGATCTTGAGTTTTCGCTGAAGGGTGTGTCCGTGGCAAGTTGTTGTAACTCGGGCATACAATGTCCGATCTGCCCCAAACTTCACATGTTTTATTAGAGTCCTGGCCCGAAGACATTTACATATGAGTTTTAGAATTAGGCGTGGCAAAATGTAGGTGGCTCCATAGCGCCACCTACAACATTTAAACTAAGTGCCCCTCCCACTACGTTTCACGTACAGGTATGAAATACAGTAGACACGTGTAACAGCCTAATACCTACAAAAAGCCTGGTACGAAATCTGAAAACCAACAGGAAGTGAGACAAAATTGTTGCAAATTTTCCCATTTCCAGACGTCGTACTTTAACAAACTCCTCCTAGAGATTTAATCAGATCAACATCATATTTGCACTATTCTAGAGGCCTTAGCGATGTTAAATTGCGAAGATATTGTGTTGTCCCTGGAGGGCTTGTCCGTGGTGGCCGGACAAATTTCAATGTTTCGCCATGAAACAGGAAGTTGTTGTAACTCGGACATACAATGTCTGATCTGCCCCAAACTACACGTTTGATAAGAGTCCTGTCCTGAAGACATGCCAATATTCAGTTAGTCATAGCGTCACCTGCTGGCAACAGGACAGGCCATGTTTTACACTGTGATTAACTCCTCATTGAGATGTAACCAGATCAACATCTTATTTGGTCAGTCTAATCTTAAGGCCTTGGTGATGTTATATTGTGAAGATCTTGATGATCGGTTATTACATTTGATCTAATGCACCATTTCAGCTTGAAATCTAGAGGTATTATTTGCGTTTGTCTCACGTGTGTCGTCTATGACAAAGGGGGATTCCCTTTTCCTCCTGGCTGGAGGGGGGGTTCCCTCGGGTCTTTGATTCGCTGAAGGTCTGGTCATGTCTTTGATCGACGTCTTGGGAAGCCAATCACGTGGCGTGTTTGGCGGCTGGATGAAAGTCTTGTGGGCGTTGTCCGAAGTTGAAACGCGCTGTTGGAAACTTGTTGAGTAACTTTGCGGCGAAACTTAACAGAACCCGCGACTTAACGGAAAGAAAATAAACTTTAAGTAAAAGAAAGGAAAGTGAGAGAAGAGCAGATGGCCTGAATGAAATCTGTTAACCCATTTTCTCTGATGGTCTGCCACGATCGTCCGATCGTCGCTTTGGCGGATTCTGGAACCGCGCTGTGAACAGCTCTTGACTGAACAATGAACAGAACATGAACACTCCGTGAACACCAACGTGAACACGCGTGAACACCCAGCGGTGAACGTCTCACGAACAACACTGAACACAACTCTTCGTCTGTGAGAGAGGTTAAACTCAAAAACTTGCCCATCCCCTGGATGGATTCTGGCCAATTAGGGTTCAAGGGTGACTGTGCCTCCACCCCTCCCATAAAATTGGATTATCTATAGTCATTTAATTTCCTGCTCTTAAGCAGAGAGTAAAGTTAGACCTAATTTCTTACTATGAGGACATGATCGATTCTATAAAGATTTAATTCAGCTCATCTGCTTAATTATGTCAATACGAGCACAACGGTATCAAAAACAGTGTCTTGTCATCCACTCATTCAATAGTTAGTAACATAATTGCATGAATTTGGGAATGATATACATGCATAATAGTCACGTGCATCAGTTGTAAACACACTAACAAACTATGTCGAAGGCTATTTGAGTGAAAGTCCAATAATCATAATCTTATACATTCTAGTATGTAACATTTTGTGGAAGTTTGTTTGGAGTCTTAAACTGTGTCACTTGGAGTTCATTTAGCAGCCATTGAAAAGACAGAGATCTGTTTGTTTCTTTGTCTTGCGATCACAACGAGTCTTTTGTCCTCTTTGTGAAGTTTTGGTCAAAAGTCCATAGGAAATCACGTAATTGTGATGTAGACGTGGTAGCCGAGGCAGAAAGGAGCCTCGTGATAAATGATCGATTTCCTGGGGTCTGGAGCTGAATTAGGCTTTGTGAAAGGGATTGTTCATCTAATGAATCATTTGGAAGATTCATTCAATGTCTGCGACCATAATCGTTACATCACACACTCTAAAAAAAACACTGGGTCTGGGCTGGGTAATATCTGCGTTATCTACATACTGTATAACATATAATTATGTTTCTTCTAGGGCTGCAGCTATCGATTCTTTTTGTAATCGATTAATCTAGCACTTAATCGATCGATTAATCGGATATAATTTTTTGGTGTTTTTAAACAACCAAAACAAATAATGCATAACAAAAATGAAGAGGAAAAGCAATTTAATTTATTAATATGCATAACAGGTTTCATGCTGTAATTTAGCCCTGACATCAAAGTAAATATATGTTTTATGTAGATTTCTACACCTGCAGCATTTACCATTAGGCTACTAACAAATAATATATCATTTCTGGGGTGAGCCTATTTGCTATGGTAACCTAGCAACCTGTGTGTGTGCGTGTGTCAGTGGCAGCTCCAGACAATTTTGATTGGGGGGTCAATGGGGGGTCCTGGTCATTTCAAGGGGGGTCTCATGAAAACCAACAAAAAATACAGTGGACACAGCTAATAACTGCAAATTACTGCTACTAAACAACAAAAATATAAATTGAGCCAAATAATTTTTTCGATTTGGTTGACTGCATTTTTAGTTTGATGATGAATAGACTGTGAAGTTTGGATTTTCCGCTTAGGTCTATAGCAGCTTAACAACTTATAGCCTACCCCTTCATGTATGGTATTGTAGCTTGTCTATAGGCTACGTGTTGTAGGCCTAGCGTATTTGAGTTTTTTTTTATTATAAGTTGTGTCTTTGTTTATTATTATTATTAGGCTATAGGCATATGTACGGTGACGCATTGCTGCCACATACATATGATTTTTTTCACTCAATTATGTCGTAATAACGAGATGTTATGTTGTTTTAACGTCATCTTTTCTCGTTATTACGAGAAAATTATGTCGTTTTTACGACATAAGATCTCGTTATTACGAGAAAAGATGACGTTAAAACAACATAACATCTCGTTATTACGACATAATTGAGTGAAAAAAATCTTGTGTCGTTAAAACAACATATTTTTCTCTTGTTAAAACGACATCTATTTTCTCCTAATAAGGACATGTGTTGGACAATATTTTTTGGTCATAAAATATACACATTTGCTCATGGTCACATGCAATTTCTCCTGTGAGCTCAAAAAGAAGATGAGACTGTATGATATTAGTGACGTTAACACAGCTCATTTCTGACCTGTCAAACTTACAGTGTTACAACCGACCCCGTGTTACAACACTCCCCAGTCTCCCCTATTAATAATAATAATTTATTAAACAAATGTATAAATGATGGACCAAACAAAGCTGATGAAAACAGTGCTGTTTTTAAAAAATAATAATAATAATTTTCAGTAAAATTGAGTTACAGGAATGAACACTTGTAAACAGGAATGACTGTCATTATGTGTATACATATGTGGGTGCATGTGTGAGAGTGAGATTTCTGTGTAGAAGGGATGTACTAGGTGCTAGTAGTACTCCAGTGAAGGAGGTGGAAAAAGAAAGGAGGGAGAGACAAAAAAAAGGGGTGGGGGTAGGGTTGTGGGTGTTTCGCTCCTTCCCTTACAGGATGCCATGGGTGTGTGTTTCTGGCACCTGCATAGTATCGGTTTTCCATCTTTTACAAAAGAAAAAAAAGACAAAGACTAAAAGTTTAAGTCCCTTCGTGGTGGACTAGCTAATTCTAAATGTCTACAACTTAAGTAATTTCATGTAACAAATGCTAGTATTTTTAATGTTCTTACTTAGTAGTTTTATTAATGTTTTAAATGTGCAGTTAGATTAATGTTCAGGACACTTTGCTTAATAATAAAATGTATTTTGGAGTTAATTTTCATGCATATTTATACATACAATGTCCTGGGGACAGAAATGTTACCCGTTCGGGGGAATGGCTCTTCATTTAAATGTAGTATGGCACAGTAACCTCAAGATGGCACACTTACTGTATATAATGCCATATCAAACATGTTTGATGGATGTACAGTATTTATTTATTTGTGTATGGTTGTTCGATTCTGGACTAATTTATTCATATATATTCCTACATGTTTGATATAGGCTATATTTTACATATTTAATAATATATTTATATCTTTCAATATATTTTCTGCCTTTCTTTCCTAAGGATCATGTGGCACCCGAAAGATGGGAAGAGGAAGGAGGGAGGTGCAAACAATAATGTTAATATTTTAACATGGCATGCCAAGTTTGTTTCATTTCTGTTTCCTCAAACTCATCCTACAAGAGAATCCTACGGTGGCCGAGAGAGCTCAACACGCTGCAACTGAAGAAAACACATGCAAATAGAAAAAACATAAACATCTTCATCAGTTTTACAACACATGTGCTGCAAAGTTCCCTTTCGTTCAGTCACTCCGAGTAACGTCAGTGACTGATGAAATAGGGTTTCACTAAGAAGCCTATCATCTTCGAGATGTAACAAAGCGCCCAATGGCAATGAAATGCCATGGGCATGCAGAATTTTCATAGCGTAACTCCGCCCCACCTTGTGGGTATATAAGGAAGTTCGCTGGCAATGTCGTATTATGTTTCTGCTTCGGAGCCAAGAGCATCTCTTCACTCCTGCAAGCCTGAATTCGGAAGTTCTCTCTTCAGTTCTTCGAGACGAGCGGTTCTCTAGGGTGTTGGTGTGACGGCGCGTTCCAGCGATCTCACATTGCCTGCCTGTTGATCTGTGCAGTGATTTGCAACTGCTATGTGTGTTTTCCCTGGGTTCTTCGACACTCTGCAGAGCTTTCCTCTCACAAAATAGAGCTTGTGCGTGGCATGTCTTCTTTATGTCTTCTTGGGGTTCGCCCATGCATTTCCGGGTGCGATCGATCTCCGTTGCTGTCTGATGGGCACAATCACTGCTTGATGTGTTTGGGCTTCAGCACGTTCGGGCAGTGTTTGTGGATGTGCCATGTTCCCACTGCGGGAATGAGAGAGATGGTACTTTGGCTGGTGGCCAGGGTGACCTGAGGGCTGTGCTGTGGTATAAAGAACCCTGACGATCATTCCTGCCACACCCCCCTCTCGCACACCGCTACCCGCGAGTGCTTGGACTGAAACAGTGGGACATCTGTTGACACCCCGTTCGTTTCACTGAGGCCGTTGAGACAGCCCCTGCGCCACGTAGGCGCATGACTGGCTAATTAGCTCACTTTCGAGACCAGGCTTGTGGACACAGGGTCCTAGTGCTCCAGTTCCTGCCTACAGACTCTCCCCCCGTGGTCGAACCTCAGCTTTCTACGGGCCGGTGTTCCCTTAGAACGAGTTTCCAGGCATATTGTTGTGTCAGCAGATGCCTCTACCTGTCATGATCACAGAATGAGGAAACAATTGCAGGTGAAAATAACTCAGTTTTTAATGTCAGAAAGTACAACTCGGAGACAGACAACACCGCTGGCAGGTGACGCAGGGACCTCGATGATCAACAGGTGTATCTGTGCTGGTGAAGAGTGAAGCGATGGTGATGAGTGTGAAATCCGGCGTGAAACGATGAACAGGAAACAACGAACAGGAATCCCAGAACAAATATCACACGATCATCCAACGGAACAGAAACAAGGAACTCAGGACACCAGACAGCACACAACATCGACAAACGATCTGACAAAGGAGAGGAGAAACCGGTGAGTATAAATACAAGTGATAATGACTCGCAGCTGGCGCCGATGATAGATGAATGAGCATGATTGCTCCGACCACGCCCACGGATCCACGCAGCACATACCAACACAACAAACAGAGACACGAGACACAAAAGAAAGCAATGCATTCATGAACCGTGACAGTACCCTCTCTCCTAGGAACGCCTCCTGGCGTTCCCAGCCTCCCTTACCTGTCGATTGTAATCATCGATAAGGGAGTGATCCAGAATGTCTCTCGTAGGGACCCAACTTCTCTCCTCCGGACCGTAACCTTCCCAGTCCACCAAGTACTGGACTCCGCGTCCCCTCCGCCTAGAGTCCAGAATACGATTTACCGAAAACGTAGGTTCCCCATCTACGAGACGCGGCGGGGGAGGAACCGGAACCGGCGGGTTAATTGCTGATCGAAACACAGGCTTAATTTTAGATACATGAAACACGGGGTGAATTCTCCTGTACACTGGAGGAAGGTTGAGGCGGACTGTCACCGGACTAATGATCTTGGTGACAGCGAACGGGCCAATGAATTTGGGTGCGAGCTTATTAGAGACGGAACGGAGAGGAATATTCTTAGTAGAAAGCCACACTTTTTGACCAACGACGTATACGGGAGGCTTTGACCGGTGGCGATCGGCCTTAGCCTTGGTGCGCAACCCCACCCGGAGTAGAGTCTCTCGGGCTCTAGTCCAGGTGTTGTGACACCTCTGGATGAAGGCGTGGGCGGAGGGGACCGCGACTTCGGAATCCAGACTGGGAAAGATAGGTGGCTGGTAACCTACACTACACTCAAACGGAGACAGGCCCGTAGATGACACTGGTAACGTATTGTGGGCGTACTCCACCATAGACAGTTGCTGACTCCAAGACGAAGGATTCTTGGAAACCAAACACCGTAACATTCTTTCCAGATCCTGGTTGGCTCTCTCGGTCTGACCATTGCTCTGGGGATGAAACCCTGAGGAAAGACTAACAGTCGCCCCTAGCAATCTACAAAATTCTTGCCAAAATTTGGACACAAATTGGGGTCCTCTGTCGGAAACCACGTCCATCGGGAGGCCATGTAACCGAAAGACGTGATCCACGACGGCCACCGCTGTCTCCTTGGCTGAGGGTAATTTGGGCAAGGGAATAAAATGAGTCGCCTTCGAGAACCGGTCCACCACGGTTAAAACTACCGTGTTGCCCTGGGAGGGCGGGAGGGCGGTAACAAAATCTAGTGCGATATGGGACCAGGGTCTCGAAGGGACAGGCAGCGGTTGGAGTAGCCCATCTGGGGGTCGATTGGAAGACTTACCAATGGCACAAACCGAGCAAGCCAAAACAAAACTGTGAATGTCCCGGGCCATAAGTGGCCACCAGAATCGTTGTTTAACCAGAAACTTCGTACGAGTCACTCCTGGATGACAGGCTATGTTGGAACAATGCCCCCACTGAATAACGTCTGACCGTAATCCCTCCGGCACAAATAATCGATTCGGTGGGCAACCGACCGGAGGCGTTACCCCTTCTAAGGCCTTCTTGACCTTCGATTCGACCTCCCATGTGAGTGTGGAGACAAATAGGGTCTCAGGTAAAATGCACTCGGGAGTAACCAGGCGTTCGGAGCGATCAAAAATGCGCGACAAAGAATCGGGTTTGATGTTTTTGGAACCCGGGCGGTACGAAAGAGTAAAATCAAAACGACCGAAAAAAAGTGCCCACCGAGCCTGCCTGGAGTTCAGTCTTTTAGCCGTCCTAATATATTCCAAATTCTTATGATCGGTCCAGACGATAAAAGGTACCCCCGACCCTTCTAACCAGTGACGCCATTCTTCCAACGCTAACTTGACTGCCAACAACTCTCTGTTACCAATGTCATAGTTACGTTCGGCAGGTGACAAGCGATGGGATAAAAACGCGCAAGGATGCATCTTCTCGTCCGTGGAAGAACGTTGGGACAACACTGCACCTACCCCCACCTCTGACGCGTCGACCTCCACCACGAACTGACGTGAGGAATCAGGGGCTATTAGAATGGGGGCCGAAACAAAGCGGTCTTTCAGTTTGGTAAACGCGGCCTCAGCCGCGTCAGTCCACCTGAACGTCGTTCTGGGGGAGGTCAAGGCAGTCAGAGGTGCGGCTAGTTGGCTGTAGTTACGAATAAAACGTCGGTAGAAATTGGCGAATCCCAGAAACCTCTGCAGGGCCTTGCGAGAATCTGGGATTGGCCACTCCACCACAGCCTTAACCTTCTCAGGGTCCATACATACTCCCTCAGACGAAATTATGTATCCCAGAAATGGAACCGACTGTGCGTGGAACTCGCATTTCTCCGCCTTGACAAAAAGCCCATTCGCCAGCAACCTCTGAAGCACTCGTCGAACGTGCTGCACATGTTCCTGGAGAGACGAAGAAAAAATCAATATGTCATCCAGGTAAACATATATGAACTGGTCGACCATGTCTCGCAGCACGTCATTGACGAGGGCCTGGAAGACTGCTGGGGAGTTGGACAGCCCGAAGGGCATGACCAAATATTCAAAATGCCCCCTAGGGGTGTTAAAAGCAGTCTTCCATTCATCCCCCTTCCTGATGCGGACCAAATGATAAGCATTACGTAAATCCAATTTCGTGAAGATTGACGCTCCCTGCAACCTCTCGAAGGCTGAAGACATCAACGGTAAAGGATAAGTATTCTTTATCGTGATGTTGTTCAACCCCCGGTAATCAATACAAGGTCGTAGAGAACCGTCCTTCTTCCCCACAAAAAAGAACCCCGCCCCCGCTGGAGAAGAGGAAGGGCGAATGAACCTAGTTGCTAGTGAATCAGAAATGTATTTCTCCATGACCTCCCTTTCTGGAACCGAAAGTGAATAAAGTTTGCCCTTAGGCGGAGATTTACCTGGCAATAAATCTATGGCACAGTCGTAGGGACGATGCGGAGGCAGAGAAGCAGCTCGAGACTTACTGAACACTTCCTTCAGGTCCTGGTACTCCGCGGGCACGTTAGACAAATCCACTGCTTTCTCCTGTAACACAGACATAGGAACAGACGAACAGGCAGACACAAGACAGGACTCATGACATTTAGTGCTCCACTCCGTGATGGACCTCCGGATCCAGTCTACTTTGGGGTTGTGTTGAGTTAACCAAGGATGTCCGAGTACTATGGGTGCAAGAGGTGAGTCCATGATGTAAAATGAAAGAGTTTCCGAATGGTTACCAGATGTAATGAGAGTAAAAGGTCCAGTAGATAGGGAAATCATGGGAAGCTGTTGACCATTGAGTGCGTGGACAGAAATGTCCTGAGGAAGTGACTGGAGGGGAATCTGAAGGTGGTGTGCGAGAGTGTGGTCCATAAAATTACCTTCCGCCCCGGAGTCCAATAGTGCATGACAGTCGTGCTGGTGTGTTGACCATCTTAGTCTTACCGGGAGGAGGGTCGATGTCGATGAGGTCTTCTCGGCGGAGATCCCACCCGATAGTAGCCTCACTGTTACTACCGGGCGTGGCCTTTTACCGGACACATGTTCAGAAAATGCCCATCTCCGCCGCAGTATAGACAAAGGCCTTGGGACCTCCGCCTCTCCTTCTCCTCCCGGGAAAGCCGAGCTCGCCCTACCTGCATGGGCTCGTGATCGTAGGTAGGGCTGACCACATCCGTACCGCTGGACCGCGAACTCTCTGCTCCTCTAAAAGCCCGATTGGGAAGGACGCGTCGCTCGACTCTTGACAGTCGAGTATCAACTCGTAGTGCTAAGTCAATCAGTCCATCCAAGGTGTTAGGCAGGTCCAGGGTGTAGATCTCCTTCTGGATGCGGTCAGCCAGCCCATGCAGGAACATATCCCACTGCGCCTCGTCGTTCCATTTGCACTCCGCCGCGAGAGTCCGGAATTCGATCGAGTAATCCGAAACAGACCTCTCTCCCTGGCGAAGCTCGGCGAGCACCCTCGCCGCCTCTCTTCCGGAGACCGCACGGTCAAACACCCGCTTCATGACGGCGGAGAGTGCCTGGAACGACTGGCAGCATGGGTCCTGGTTCTCCCACACCGCCGTTCCCCAGAGTGCTGCTCTCCCAGTCAGTAGCGAAAGAACAAATGCGACCTTGGATCGCTCATTGTTGAAGGTTCTCGGTTGTAGTGCAAAATGCATGGAGCATCCAGTCAGAAACGCCCGACAGAAACTGGGCTCTCCGGCATACCTCTCAGGCACTGGTAGACGAGGCTCCGACTGGGAGAGTGGATCTGATGGTGTGGAAGGAACGAACGGTGTGGGTGGCGCAGTGGGAGCTCGCAGTTGTAGAAGTTGCTGGGTGAGCTCGGACACCTGCGTCACCAAAACCTGAACAGCACGGCTAGCGTTGCTGAGCCCCTCCTCTTGGGCGTCCATGCGTTGAAGGCTGCTGTTAACAAATGACTCCATGGTCATCGGAGCTCCACCTGCTGCTTCCATCAGAGGGTCAGATCGTTCTGTCATGATCACAGAATGAGGAAACAATTGCAGGTGAAAATAACTCAGTTTTTAATGTCAGAAAGTACAACTCGGAGACAGACAACACCGCTGGCAGGTGACGCAGGGACCTCGATGATCAACAGGTGTATCTGTGCTGGTGAAGAGTGAAGCGATGGTGATGAGTGTGAAATCCGGCGTGAAACGATGAACAGGAAACAACGAACAGGAATCCCAGAACAAATATCACACGATCATCCAACGGAACAGAAACAAGGAACTCAGGACACCAGACAGCACACAACATCGACAAACGATCTGACAAAGGAGAGGAGAAACCGGTGAGTATAAATACAAGTGATAATGACTCGCAGCTGGCGCCGATGATAGATGAATGAGCATGATTGCTCCGACCACGCCCACGGATCCACGCAGCACATACCAACACAACAAACAGAGACACGAGACACAAAAGAAAGCAATGCATTCATGAACCGTGACACTACCACGGGCTGGGGTGCCATGTGCAATGGACATGCTGCCGCGGGCTCCTGGACAGGACCCCAGCGCCACTTGCATGTCTATTGCCGTGAGTTGCTAGCGGTACGGTTCGCCCTGCACCACTTCCGAGCGTTGCTCAAGGGTCAACATGTTCTAGTCCGCTCAGACCACATGGCCACAGTAGCACACATCAACCATCAAGACGATCTACGCTCCCGTCGGATGTCGCAACTCGCCCGCCACCTCCTCATATGGAGTTAGAAGCATATGAGATCGCTTCGTGCCATTCACGTCCCGGGAGATCTGAACTCTGCAGCCGACGAGCTCTCTCTGCTTCAGCCACTTCCGGGGGAATGGAGACTCCATCCCCAGACGGTCCAGCTGATTTGGGAACAGTTTAGCAATGCACAGGTAGACCTGTTTGCCTCCCACGACTCTTCCCATTGCCGCCTGTTTACTCCCTGACTGAGGGAACCCTTGGACAGACGGGCCCGGCTGGACCTGGTTCTCCGAACTCATGCTCCTTGCGACAGCCCCTCCCTGGTTGATTCCTCTGAGGAAGGATCTCCTTTCTCAGGGATGGGGCACCCTTTGGCACCCGCGTCCCGATCTTTGGAACCTCCACGTGTGGCTCCTGGATGGGACGTGGCAGGTTTGAGTACCTTATCACCTCAGGTGGTGGATACCATTACTTCCGCTAGGGCCTTGTCTACCCGACACACCTATGCGTTGAAGTAGAACCTCTTCGTCACATGGTGTTCTTCTCACCGAGAATACCCCTGGACTTGCCCGATCGGGTCTGTCCTCTTGTTTCTACAAGAGGGGTTGGAACCAAGGCTGTCTCCTTCCAGCCTGAAAGTCTATGTGGCCGCTATCTCAGCCTACCATGACCTTGTAGAGACATAAACGGTAAGTCAGCACGACCTGATCACCAAGTTCCTGAGGGGGGCGAGGAGACAAAATCCACCTCGCTCTCCCCTCATACCCTCTTGGGATCTCTCAGTGGTTTTATCTGCCCTGCAGAGAGCCCCCTTCGAGCCTCTGTGATCAGTTGATCTTAAGTTCCTGTCAATGAAGATAGTTCTTCTGATCGCACTGGCCTCCGTTAAGAGGGTAGGCATTTTCGGTTGACGAAGCGTGTCTGGAATTCGGGCCAGCCGACTCTCACGTCATCCTGAGACCCCAGCCTGGATATGTGCCCAAGGTTCCCACCACTCCGTTCAGGGACCAGATGGTGAACCTGCAAGAGCTGCCTATGGAGGAGGCAGACCCAGCCTTGGCACTGCTCTGTCCAGTACGCGCCCTCCGCACTAATGTAGACAGGACGCAGTGTTTCAGGACCTCAGACCAGCTCTTTGTTTGTTATGGTGGGAAGCTGAAGGGAAGAGCTCTCTCCAAACTAAGGTTGTCTCACTGGATAGTGGACGCCATTGTTTTGGCTTACCAAGCACAGGGACGTCCATACCCCCTAGGGGTGAGGGCACACTCCAATGTAGTATACACTCCTGGGCTCTAGCGCATGGCGCCTCGCTAACATACATCTCCAGAGCTGCAGGCTGGGTGACACTCAGCACATTCGCCAGGTTCTATAACCTCCGAGTGGAGCCAGTGTCCTCTCATGTACTCGCCTCAAGCAGTGGCTGGTAGCTGGACAGGCTCAGGTGTCTTCGATTGTGCATTCCACTCCACGGACTGGATACGTGCGATATTCTCCTCAGGTGAGCTTCCCCTAAAGCCCTGAGTTCCTCCAGCCTGATCCGGTAAGACCTTGTGTTCTGGCTAGGTGCCCCGTGTGCATGGTTCCCCCGCTGGGCGACCCCCACATGTGTATTTCCACTGTAAGTCTCTCTGAGCATTTGTCTTCACTTGGCAAACTTGCCACCGCTGAGGGTAAAAGTTTTCCACCTTCGGCTGGTTTCCCCTGAGTTCTTCCATATGCAGCCCCTCTATGGGCCTTATGTGTGTCTCTATGTGTGTCTCCCCACGGGCAGGCACTTGGTGCATGTTTCCACGTGGAGTATGCTTCCCAGTGTACCTTGGTATTCCCGTGATAAGTTGGAGTCCAAATGCAACCAAATGCAGAAACGTGCTGCAAAAGTTCACAACACAACCAAATACAGAAACACGCTGTAAAAGTTCACAACTCAACCAAATACAGAAACATGCTGCACATACTCACATATACATATAGTTGTGAGTATTTCCAGCACATTTCTGTATTTGGTTGTGTTGTGTGTATTTGCAACGCATTTCTGTATTTGGTTGTGTTGTGAACGTTTGCAGCACGTTTCTGTATTTGGCTGTGTTGTGAGTTGCAGTTTGCTGTAAAAATTACAATATTATGTTTTGGAATGTTGTGAAGTAAAAGGTTCCCAAAGAAGAATGCAGCGTGTTTCTGTATTTGGTTGTGTTGTGAACTTTTGTAGTGTGTTTCTGTATTTGGTTGTGTTGTGAACTTTTGCAGCACGTTTCTGTATTTGGTTGTGTTGTTTGTATTTACAGCACGTTTCTGTATTTGGTTGTGTTGTTTGTATTTACAGCACGTTTCTGTATTTGGTTGTGTTGTGAACTTTGCAGCGCATTTCTGTATTTGGTTGTGTTGTGGACTTTTGCAGCACGTTTCTGTATTTGGTTTAGTTGTGAACTTTTGCAGCGTTTCTGTATTTGGTTGTGTTGTTTGTATTTACAGCACGTTTCTGTATTTGGTTGTGTTGTGAACTTTGCAGCGCGTTTCTGTATTTGGTTGTGTTGTTTGTATTTACAGCACGTTTCTGTATTTGGTTGTGTTGTTTGTATTTACAGCACGTTTCTGTATTTGGTTGTGTTGTGAACTTTGCAGCGCATTTCTGTATTTGGTTGTGTTGTGGACTTTTGCAGCACGTTTCTGTATTTGGTTTAGTTGTGAACTTTTGCAGCGTTTCTGTATTTGGTTGTGTTGTTTGTATTTACAGCACGTTTCTGTATTTGGTTGTGTTGTGAACTTTGCAGCGCGTTTCTGTATTTGGTTGTGAACTTTTGCAGCGTGTTTCTGTATTTGTTTGTGTTGTGAACTTTTGTAGCGCGTTTCTGTATTTGGTTGTGTTGTGTGTATTTACAGCACGTTTCTGTATTTGGTTGTGTTGTGAACTTTTGCAGCGTGTTTCTGTATTTGATTGTGTTGTGAACTTTTGCAGCGTGTTTCTGTATTTGGTTGTGTTCTGAGTATTTGCAGTGCGTTCCTGTATTTGATTGTGTTGTGAACGTTTGCAGGGTGTTTCTGTATTTGGTTGAGTTGTGAACTTTTGTAGTGCGTTTCTGTATTTGGTTGTGTTGTGAGTATTTGCAGAGTGTTTCTGCATTTGATTGCGTTGTGAGTATTTGCAGCGCGTTTCTTCATTTGGTTGTGTTGTGAACTTTTGCTGCGCATTTCTGTATTTGGTAGAGTTGTGAGTATTTGCAGAGTGTTTCTGTATTTGGTTGTGTTGTGAGTATTTGCAGCGCGTTTCTTCATTTGGTTGTGTTGTGAACTTTTGTAGCGCGTTTCTGTATTTGGTTGTGTTGTGAGTATTTGCAGAGTGTTTCTGTATTTGGTTGTGTTGTGTGTATTTGCAGAGTGTTTCTGTATTTGGTTGTGTTGTGAGTATTTGCAGAGTGTTTCTGTATTTGGTTGTGTTGTGTGTATTTGCAGAGTGTTTCTGTATTTGGTTGTGTTGTGTGTATTTGCAGAGTGTTTCTGTATTTGGTTGTGTTGTGAGTATTTGCAGAGTGTTTCTGTATTTGGTTGTGTTGTGAGTATTTGCAGAGTGTTTCTGTATTTGGTTGTGTTGTGTGTATTTGCAGAGTGTTTCTGTATTTGGTTGTGTTGTGAACTTTTGTAGCGCGTTTCTGTATTTGGGTGTGTTGTGAGTATTTGCAGAGTGTTTCTGTATTTGGTTGTGTTGTGAGTATTTGCAGAGTGTTTCTGTATTTGGTTGTGTTGTGTGTATTTGCAGAGTGTTTCTGTATTTGGTTGTGTTGTGAGTATTTGCAGAGTGTTTCTGTATTTGGTTGTGTTGTGTGTATTTGCAGAGTGTTTCTGTATTTGGTTGTGTTGTGTGTATTTGCAGAGTGTTTCTGTATTTGGTTGTGTTGTGTGTATTTGCAGAGTGTTTCTGTATTTGGTTGTGTTGTGAACGTTTGCAGCACGTGTTGTAAAACTGATGAAGATGTTTTCTTAATTTGCTGGTGTTTTTTCTATGTGTTTTCTTCAGTTGCAGCGCGTTGAGCTCTCTCGGCCACCGTATCCTATTTGTGTAACTTTTCATTTACAGCCAACATTAAATATTCTAGACCGATTATTCTGTGCTGTGTGTGTAATGTATGAAATGAAACGGATTCCATTTGGAACCCTGGGGCTATTATTTAAATGAAGGTGAAAATCCTGGCATAGAATCACACACATCAGCTCATGCTGGTTCCATTGCCTGTTGCTAGGATACCATTGAGCACCATCAGCATTCCATGTGCAATGGAACGTGCAGTGCTCAGTATACTATATATAGGCTCTCTCTCTATATATATATATATATATATATATGGGTCAAAGACGAGACGTCACAATTTTGTTGTCCGCATCAAATTATGTTTACAAAGTCATTTTATATACATAAAAAAACATGTTAAAAGCAAGTAAAGTGTCTACTTTACTATTTCAAATAACTTTTGTCAAAATAAAATGTCAACATTTAGGGGAAATAATGTTCCAAAGTGTAAAATTGTCATTCAGCGTAATGGTCCAGACTTTGATTTTGCCATTACATCTTTAAATAAATGTATAAAATAACAAGTAAAAAAACATATTTGTTTTCTTGGCATTTTCAAATATGTGTTGGCTGTGTTATATTAAAAGGACTATGTCTTATTTATTTTTTAAGTATTTAAATAACCAGGGGACTTCTGTCCCAAAAATCCAGTTTGTAAGAGATCATTCAGTGAAACAGGATCAAGAAGCCCTTCTGAAATCATATAAAAAAACAGATAGTCATTCGACAGTCTGTGACATCAAAAGGCACCCTGAAGACCATTTGGTACTGCAGAAAAGTGAATTCATTGCTCTTAAATATTTGATAATTCCACCTTTTCATGGTGTGGTATTCTAAGATACAAACCCGCATGTCATTCAGTGAAATGCCAAAAAACATTTATATTGTTAGATTTTTTTGAAAAATAAGTAGATGATGTGAATAATTGTGATTAACTTTACTGGTCAAGCTCACTGTTTGACACAGGTGGCCAGCTGATGGCCTGCAATATAAGCAGAAGTAGAAGTTTCGTCATTCAGGGTAATGCTTTTTTCATTCAGTGTAATGCAAATTCTCTGTTACACCACAGTGTCATCCATTACACTGAATGACAGTATCACTGTATAAATAAAAAATGTTTTGCACTTATTTAATTACAGATAAATGAGGAATGTTTAGCATGGACAAATATGTGTTAAACTTAATAAATATGAATATTTGAATGCATTTTTGTATTGTTAATCAGTAGTTTAATCAATTATTGATTCATTTTAGATGCCCATGACCAGAGAGAGTTGAAAGGCACTGTAAAATGCCAAAAACCCAAAAAGTAAATGCAGACCCAGTAGCTATTATCACACTCTTAAAGCTCATTCACACCAAGAACAATAACTATTATGATAATTATAATGTGACCATATCAGCATCTAAACAATAACACTGTTCATTCTAAGCATGTACTGCAGTTTTGTCGTCTGCTGCTTTAAATTCTCCACCCAAAATACCTATCCTGATTACATAATTTATGTTGGAAAATAAAAAGTATTCATAAATATAGCTGCAAGGAGTCACTTTTGGAGCAAGTCAGAAACAAGCATGGCAGAGAGCATCAGAACAGTAGAATAAAATGCTTATTATTTTTCAACACCTGCTTCTGCCATCATTTACTCAAGAATATTAATAAATATTATTAAAACTAATTGAATAATACAGACTAATACTAAATACATTGCAATTATGGGAACAATGGAGATTTTTCCCTTTTTGTCAAAATGTCATTCAGAGTAACAAACCATGGTCATTCAGTGTAACAGATATATTTATGTAAAAATTAAACAATATACTTATTCTAACCTGTAATCATTAAAATATATAAATATGTGATTATACTAATTTTTATTTTATTTTAAATGATTTTCACTTCCTTACAAAAACTTCTCGCTGGCAAATGGGTAAACCTAGTGGTTTGAAGGATAGTGGCAAAGTATAAAGATTTAAAAATTACAATTAATTAGTATTTGTGGGCTGCACTTTGATACTTAAAATAGAGTATTTTAATACGTCATCAAATTATTCCGGTTTTAAATATGCCTGATTTTCTGATGCATAAATATTGTTACACTGAATGACATTTTAGTGGGTGTCTTCTGTAAATCATGGTAAAAAAAAAATGTGAGAGTCATTATTTTTTGCTCAGAAAATTTAAAATTAAATAGGACACATTCTAATGTACAGGAAAAAAACAAAATTTAAAGCTGTATTACACTTTTTTTTTTTGATGCTTGAAAACCCGTTTCGTCTTTGACCCATATATATATATATATATATATATATATATATATATATGTGCATGCATACAAAATACTCAGCTTTGCAAAAATTGAAAGGTAATCTTTTAATATCACATTATCTTGCCATCTCTATAGTAAAAGATAAACATAATACATTTACCAAATATACATTTAAATGCACGTGAAACAAACGAATTTGAGTAGAAATGTCAGTCCACTTTGCTGAAAACCCATCCTCTCCAATACAAAATAAACCATATCCATGCGCTGCTGTAAATTACATTGGCTTAGCGGTTTAAATAGTAGATGAGCAGTCCTTTCTTCATGAAACTACCTGGTATTGTCATGATATTTCCACACGAGAATACAGTACATACTACAGTCTTATACAGTTATGAGAAACTATCATATATTTCAATTATAATACATGTTTTTTACACAAAGTTTTGACTGCCTGTGCCTGACATGAGCAATAAACGATATTTATAAAGGTCCACAAAGAGATATAAGAATGTGTTAGAGGAAGTTATTGAATTGTGCCATTGAGTTAAGAGCTAGCATCTGAAAGGTTGTACAATGTGTTGAACAATATGATGAATGCAAATGCATAGCATCTGGAGTGAGAAAAATATTTATGATGTCCCAAAACTTCATACTGACACTGTGAGAGTCAAAATTAATTCTGGTTAAAAAAAGCCATACCCTCATAATCTCGTCAATTGTCCGTTGTAGAAAGAAAAATCCATTCCCTCTTCTTGAATTTCTTGAAAACTCTCCTGAAAAAAGTCCAAATGTCCAGCATCTGCTCCTTTCTTTAAAATAATTCTTACGTTGCATTGGAAAAGTTTGACGTGGTGGAACAAGTCTGAGGTGTCTGTGTAAGTCAGATGTTCATCCTGAATTATGCATGGCTTATTTGTACAAGAAGAGCACCCTGAATCTCTGTTTTGACCCCTTGTTATCACCGTGTAGACCTGAGTAGGTCTGGCGATTGTCTCTTTCTGTTCTCAGGGGTCGATGTGGAAGGCGAGGAGTTTCTCGGAGTGCTGGTTGTTGAGGGTACGGAGGTCAGGCAGACGCAGCAGGAGTTTGGGGAAGAGCGAGCTGTCCTCTGGCCTCCGGCGAGTGATGAGAGCGCGAAGAGCGCTGATCAAATCCTCCTGGAGCTGCTCGACGGCGCCCACATCTGATATACCGGAGCGATCTGATACACAGCAAAATAATCATGAGAAACTGGAATATTGGTTGTGTGTACAAACTTAGTTCAGCCAAAAATGAAAATGATCCCTTAATTTACTCCCCCTCAAGTCATCCTAGGTGTATATGACTTTCTTTAAGACAAACACAATCAGAGTTATATTATAATGGCAGTGAATGGGAGCCTAAAACTTTATGCTCAAAAAAGTGCATCCATCCATTATAAAAGTAATCACTGGCTTCCAGTAATGGCCGTATGCAAGTCTAGTTCTGGCGGAAGTGACCTCTGACCCGACACATGAGTATTGAGTAGCGTAAGCTTAGGTGAGAGTACACATTTCTTTTTAAAAACTCTTGTTTTTGACTTCTAATTCATGACAGGTGTTTTGTTTTGCTCTATCGTCTGAGCTTCCGTCTGTCAGTTGGCCGGCCATTACTGGAAGCCAGTGATTATAGTTTATAAAGTTATAAATATGGTTATTTTTCTTACAAAAACACATGGCTCCTCTTCAGAAGGCCTTTATTAACCCTCTGGAGTTGTATGGATTTCTTTTATGATGGATTGATGCACTTTTTTGGGCTTCAAAATCTCAGTTACCATTCACTCCCATTATAAAGCTTGGAATAATCAGGATACTTTTTTATGTAACTTTGGCTGAAAGAAGAAGTCAAATACACCTAGGATGGCTTGAGGGCGAATAAATTATTAATAAAATATGAACTTTGGGTGACATTACAACTCTATTCCAAACTCTAGTAAAATGCCTTGCTAAGGACCGTTTCACACAGAACGTGTTTGTGGTTTAAAAGGTGAGACAGAGGTCACGAAAAACAGCACAAGGTCTAGAGATGTGTTTTTTTAAAAGCTGAACTTCTTTTAACCTTAGCGTGTTATGTGAGACGCTGCAAAAAAACATAGCTCAACAGTTGAAGGCATCTGTTTAGCACGTTTATATATACACATTGAAAAACAATGCAATAGTAGCGCATTGGAATGGGAAAACACGTTCTGTGTGAACGGATACTTAAGTGATGGATTTGAGGCTCTCTCCATGGGTAGAAACTTCACTACAATTGAACTTTACACAAAATGGTAATTGCATCTTTTTATCTCACATTTCTGACTTTTTCTCTCCCCATTCCAATTTTTATTTCCTGCAATTCTTTTTTTTTTTCATGGTGGAAACGAGCTTTTATAATTTTCTTCATAATATAGAGTGTTTTTGCAATCATTCCATTTTGGATGGAATTTTTGTGTCCACAAAGGACATGTGATGCTGATTTGGAATTGGCCCAAAATTCTGTATCTTTTAAAGTAGCATTATACTGTCTGAAAAGCACAGCTGTGATTACTATCTTACTAGTATTGACACACTTCAAATATTGCTTGCGTGTGATAATTACTAGGAATCCAAGGTACCTGCAGAAACTAGCACCACAGCCATGAAGAGGCCCATCTCATCGGCCTCCAGCCCCATGTTCCCCAGCTTCTCACTGAACTCAAACATGGCGTCCAGAAGACCGCCCATGCCAAGTACTCGCAGGGATGTCAACGGGTAGGTTTGGCCATTTAGGAATGTTACAGTCCGTTCCTTGGCGTCAAACAGCGAGCAGAACCTCACCATTAGAACCTGCAATGAAGAAAATGTATATTAAATAAACTGTTCAAGTTTGGGCTGTGTAAAGTGCATCACAAAAACTCTCGAAGACTTTATTCATTGTAATGTAAATCCTGCACACATTTAACGTTCAGACATTAGTTACTGAGTGTTGAAAACAAATCTGTAAAGATATTAGTATAGAGTCTTGCACAGTCTGTAAATAGTTGTCCGCAGCACCATATGATTGAAATTGAGATTCATGATCGAATTGTTCCGTTGAGTCAAATCTTTTTAATAAATCAATTAAACCAGTTCACAGAACCAGTCTGAACCGAATAAATTCTTGGGTCGTGGTCTTGAGTCAACAATATTTTGGTTCGAAATAACAGTGTTCTACAAGCTGAAAGAAACTGAACTAAGACTCTTAGTTCATCCTTGTTAATAAAACACAATCAAAATCTAATAAAGAGCAATATGTTCCTAAATAGAACAAATTATTTTAGGGGATGTGTGCCAGATTGTCAAAGGCCACATGATGATGCAGGTGGGTCATGAAATGTTTGTTAAACTGATTCTTTGAAATTGTTTGTTTGAAGGAACTGATTTGCTGAAAAATCCAGCATTGCTGGTCACCAGTTTGCATGCTGGGACCAACATGGGATGCTGGTCTCCAATCATGGGAAGCGGATGATGGTCCACCAGCCTGGACCAACATGGCAATAATGCTGGATTGTTCAGCAGGCAAGTCAGATTTCCCACTATTAGAATCTGCCTTCTGTGATTGAGCTCATGAAGGAAAGCAGATACGACCAGGCCATGACAGTCTTACTGGAACTTATCAGGGGACAGACATTGGTGTTTCTCACCTGAAAGGTTCCTGCCTTCAGCAGCATGACCTGATCATGTTGACTCAGTGCCTGAAACCCTGGAATGCTCTTGGCAAATTCAACCACTTCTTTAACAGCTGGAGTAAAGCACTGGGAGAAACTCTCCCAGACCTGTTGACTGGAGTGACTGGCTGGGGAGATGGGGCATGCATTGAGAGGACATGC
Organism: Romanogobio albipinnatus; assembly: GCA_023566225.1. Classification (NCBI taxonomy): domain Eukaryota; kingdom Metazoa; phylum Chordata; class Actinopteri; order Cypriniformes; family Gobionidae; genus Romanogobio; species Romanogobio albipinnatus. The sequence goes on from CM042254.1 coordinate 39,759,890, forward strand.
CTAGAGAAATACAGAGAGACAATTTTTCTCATTAATTCAAGAAAATTGTAAACTTAAGATGTTGTTTTGCAGTGTGCAACAAATCATATGCCCTAATAAAAACCTACCAGAACTTTAGCACCAGGACTCAGTCTCCAAGGACAAGTCGTCTGAGTGGAATAACTGTTGTGCTTAGATGGATAGCTTTGAGAAGGTGTAGTTCCCTGGTTGGGACTTGATGATTGTGGGAAGTTATAGTGATTGTTGTCCATAACCTGGATTGTTGGTTTGTTCTCGTGGTTGGCGAACGGGCATCTGGATTGGGTGAGGCAGCTTGTTGTGGAATGGACAGGATGTTCTTGAGGTGAGATGCTTGGCTGAGGATGAGACTGGGTGTATCCAGACTCTTGTATCGGATTATGACGGAATGAAGAAGGACTGTTGTTATTGATGTTGTCGTCATCGTCAATCTTCACTAACAACTTCTCTCCATTCACAAAGATGTTGCGATAAGCTTGCGAGATAGCACCAATGGCCTCTTCTGATTGGCCATCTTCAGGGCTGGTAGGGTTCTCGGTGGGTGTAGTACAGTTGATGTCCATGGACGCCGATTCATTAAGGCTGTTCATGTAACTCTGCATTTCGTCCAGTAGGCGTTGTTTCTCGCGCTTCGGAATGCGTCCAAATCGCACAGCTAGGAGAAACGGGGGAATAAATGTCACTATGTATAATCGAATCACACAAAGTTGTACAATGTAAAGATTTCTATTGTTTTACAACTGTATAATAATGCGGTAGGAGAGGCTGTGCTGTATTGTGAATATAGTCGTGGATAAAGAGGATTGTTAGGCCTAAAGTGCACTGGAAGAGCTTTATTCACAATAGCGAATTTTTGATTGCCTTATTGATTTATCCGTATTTTGCACCATAGGAGAACGGCTGATAAAACAGCATTTAGGACTATCCATTTTCTAATAGGCATGAAACAAGATTACATCACACTAATCTTTCATATCAGATTATGACTGGTCTGCAAAGCTTCTTTCTGTTCTACTTCCCCCACCTCTTTCTCATCCACCTCCCAATTATTCATAGATCATACAACTGTATGATACACCTCCCCCATCCTTCAGCCTCTCTCTATCTCTCTATCCCATTGGGAAGTGGGTCAGTGAGTCACCCAAAGCAGAGGTGATGTCATTGAGGGAATGAGTGATGGAGTAAATGACAGCAGGTGAAATAGATACAGTCATGAGTTAAAGGGTTAGCAGGTTATGGGTGAAAAGGGCAGAGGAGAAGGCGTTAGAATAGTTAAGTGGTGCAACGTTGTAGGGCAGAAGAACATGATATGATAAACTGGAATGATAAGGAGCACCTAGTGTTGAGCAATGTGGTGCCGTCAGCAAGCAAGGCTAGGTTGAAACTGCTAACACAAGCACTAATGCAAAACCAGATCTTTAGGTCTGTAATATAACAAGGGTTTTCGTGTGTCTAAAGGTGTCATATAGCACCCTCATGTGAAGGCGTTGGCCAGTGTTAAAGGAGAAGTCAAGGTTTAGCAAGCGACATACAGTATTAGTTATGTTTTGTGCACTTACGGGAATTGCAGCATTACAATACCCTGGCAAGTTAAATCCATAAAGGTTCTTTTGAATTTGAAAGTTTCTGAATATACAATGGAAATCTAGTGTAATTACAGTGCGAAAACAAGGTCAAGTACGTCATGTGACGTTGAAATATGATGGTGCATACTGTATCACTTTACTTTTCTGCTTTTTAGGTCACCTAAATATGTACACTAGCCCCAGAAAATGTGATTTATTATCAGCCCAGTTTATAAAGCTCCCCAGAGACAACAGTGTCCTGTATGGGCAAAGTGTGCTAGAGGACAAATCGAAAAGATATTTTAGTACATTTATGCATTACATTCGATTGAAATAAATGCTCTTAGCTTCTGGTTTACATCGACAAAGCGCTGTATTAAATCCCAGCTAGTTTAGATCTTAATTAATCCTGCGATACAGCAAACGAAGACCTGGAAACGCATTCAACTGCAGTGTACTAGGAGTTCGGGCCATTTGTGTCCCCAATTCCCCAAATTAACCTGATTTGCTGCAGTTTTTACATTGAGCGATGACTTGTGGGATTTCGGCGTGCCCGCACTAATAAATCAGCGGTGAAAGGAAACTGTCAGCCATGGGTGCAAACATTACAGAACAGATGGTGGTTGCTGGGTTGAAGAAATAGAAAGGAGAATTGAAAGCAGGTTTTAAATGTGCTGTGAAGATGCGGCCACTTTTGGAGCAAAAAGGTCAATTGACCATTGTCAACAACTTCCAGCTTTCTGTTGGTCAACGCATCACATTTGCGTAAAACAAACTTGAACCCGGTGCAAAATCTACATGGGGAAACGTTTTGCCTTCTCTCGAAACTTCAGATCACACAGATTCTAATTGAAATCACTGGATTAGCAAGGTGATATTTAGAATTGCTATGCAATTGCCAATGGACAAATTGCTAGGATGTTGTGTGTGTGGTTGTTAGATGGGTTCATACTGGACTAAGATCCACCAGTCTATATTCTGGTCTCCAGATAAGTGTGAAATTGCTTAGAAAAGTGCAATAACTAGGGTCTACTGGGAGGTTGCTTGGACATTGCTAGGTGGTTTACTCAACCAACAACATTCCTAACACTAAGTATGTATATTACTATTGATGTTTCCCTCAGCAAACACTGCAAATAATAGAGTCGTATCTAGAATAAGAATGTTTAAAGCTCTTACCATCTCTGGACATGCCGACAGAGAGGCACTTCTTAAAGCGACAGTGCTGACAGCGATTGCGGTTCATCCTCATGATCAGACAGTTTTCATTCTTCACACACATCTTATAATTGATGTTCTGCTGGATACTGCGGCGGAAGAAACCCTGAGGGTAAAACAAGATCAGATTGAATGTGTGTGTGAGTAAAGCATCAGGCACATGAACTGAATAGTGACAGTTTAGAGGTCACATCAGTTATGCATTTTGAGAGTATTTTATGAGTGAGCAGTCAGCGTGTCCTTACCTTGCATCCCTCACATGCATGGACACCATAGTGAAATCCTGATGCAATATCCCCACATACTTTGCAAAGCAACACCATACCTCCTGTTTCTAGTAACACAGATGTGAAACAAGTTAACAGTGGCCAGTGGACACAATAATATCAAAAATCACTCCGATAATACTCACTGGTAAAGGTACCCGTGAACCCAATGGGTCGCCTGCCAACCATTGGGTGAGAGTAGGAGCTTTGCCCTGATGACGTTACAGCCGGGGTAACAGTGTTGACAGAGGTAGCACTGCTTACTTCTGGAAATTGGAAAACCAGTTTGTTGCCCCCTGCAGAATTGCCATGGCTTCCAGCGGAATATTTTTTAAGGGCACCAAGCTCAGTGAAGGAGACCTCCTCTGGGGACGAGGGTTGAGAGGATGGAGACTGGGTCTGGTACCCACTGGATGGGCTTCCTGGACTGGGGCTGGCACTTCCTGTTGAGCCTGCATAGTGGATAACTCCTTCACCTAAGAGAGAAAGAGAGGGGGAATATTTCATGAGGGTAAGTTGGACTTGTTATTATGCATCTAGTTCAGTCATGAAACTCTAGATGGTGCAGGTTGATAGGTCCTTAATGCAATATGCCAACCATCACATTGTTCACTACATGGCTCTACAAGCTGATTGGACAAATATATGGTACAAATAGTCTGGTTTAGTGTTAACAGCCCTCCACCTTCCCCAGCTCCACCTGCCTAGATCTGCAACGGGTAATTTCATGTGTGGTATATCATGGCTACATGCTTACAGCAGCGTGTCTGTGGCTGTATTTGCAATAGCAATTCTCTGTACTTGCTCTGCAGAAGCATCAATAACAGTCTGCCAAGACCATATGCACTAACAACATGCATTAACATATCACACTATCCGGATGTTAAATATCTAAATCAGCAGAATGGAAAGGCTTTCATTTTTAGCTTTCTACATATGCCCTCCACTCTACACAGCTGTTTATTAAAGGTCCCGTTCTTCGTGATCCCACTGTTCAAACTTTAGTTAGTGTGTAATGTTGCTGTTAGAGCATAAATAATACCTGTAAAATTATAAAGCTCAAAGTTCAATGCCAAGCGAGATATTTTATTTAACAGAAGTTCCCTTTCAAAGCCTACAGCGAACGGCTGGCTTGGACTACATCCTGGTACTTCCGTCATAAATGACGTCGATAGAACAGTAGAACAGACTAACCGCCGCCCACAAGACTACGCGAAAAAAGGGGGCGTGGTCTTGTTGCTGTCCCACGTGGAGAAAAGGAAGTGCTGCGTTTGAGTGTGTTTGTCGCCATGTCGTCGAGACGCTGTTATTTTCATCCCGGAGTCAAATCACCTTTGTTTGGCTTTCCCAGGGACGCTGTAGAGATCATTAAGCGCATATATATCTCCCGTTAAGAGGCGTGACATTTCCATGTGCGCTAAGGTGCTGTCGAATCACAACACAGGAACCGTGCCACGTTTGCTAAGCTGCTATCAAATCACAACACGGGAACCGCTGGCACAATCAGAACTCGTTACGTATTTCTGAAGGAGGGACTTCATAGAATAAAGGAACTCATCAGCCGTTTTTAGGAGAGTGAAAACAGCGGTATACAGATAAGTACATTGTGTTAAAAATACTGTTTTTTTTTTACACACGAAACATGAACACATGTTATATTGCACACTGTAAACACAATCAAAGCTTCAAAAGAACACGAAGAACGGGACCTTTAAACATTGTGACTAATTTCCTCCCATAAGAATGTATGTCAAATTAACATTTTGCATGCTTAAATTCATTTCTGCAGAATTCAGCAAGTGTGTCATTTAGCTGAGACTTTTATGCAATGTGGCTAAAAGTAGCAGTTTCATCATAACCTGACGCTATCTTAAACGATGAACGAGCAACATTTTAGTTACATCTAATGAATGTTCAAAAAGCTGCCATGCCACTGATTTCTCTGAAAACTTGGGAGATCTCACATGTTTGAACCCTCCACTATTTTCAGTCTGGCTAGCTCATCCTTCATCCTGAATCACATGTTTCAAACCGCGCCATGAGAAGGCTCAGACATGTGAGAAATGTGCCAGGATGAGCCAAACTGACTCACGTGTATCGTTAGGGAATCGGATCTATTTCAGCGAGTCGGTTCACTTCAGTTATTCGATCCGTTCGTCTCTCCACAGCGTTCCAAGTATTGCGTGCTGGTTTTCACAAGTTCAGTGTTAGTTACTCAATCTGATAGTTTGTTAATATGATTGCGTTTTACGTTTAATTGTTTTTTTGCTTTTGTTTTTTTTAATGCAATTTGCATCTTGTAGTTTAATGTTGCCACCTTAAAAAGTGTTTTCCCTACGCGTGTTTTTTCTGCGTAAAAATTCGCGTTGTCTCCATCGTGTATTTCAAAGTTTTCTTACGAACTAGTACTAACCTTCACGTGTCCGAATCATTCAAAAGAACCGACTCAAAAGAACTATTTGTTTTCGAATCAGAAGCACGGAACTAACAACTCTCACACCCCCACCTCACGCGCTGCGCGCTCCTCTGACGCCGCGCCCGGGAGCGCGCTCCAGAGCTGCCAGCCACCTGACCGCCGACTCACATGGTCTCCTGACACAGTGAACGCCCCGAAAATACAAGCCTCTTTCCGCAGTCCCGTGTCTAAAACAGCCGCAGTGAGAAAAAAAGCCACGCACTCTGCCAGCCTGCTGCTCACGTTTGAAGAGGGCTTAAAAACTGTAACCAAGGCCATATTTATGCGCCCGTGTTTGTAATACTTGAGTCACCGACAACTGGAGTCCATGCATGAACGTGCACGGTCACGTTTGCTCGACATACGAGCTTGTTTTGTTTAGTTTCAAACGCAACTCATTTCACCTCTTCTCACTTGTTTATAAAACGTGAACCCTCACAAACTGCATGGAATATAGAGATTAGGCTACGAGAGCCCTTCCCAATATTTCATCCGAGTTAAACACGGTTTCCACGACCATGGTGACATTTTGTGGGACACATCATTTCCCACATGAAACACTTTCCTGTAGTCTAATGTGTCTCACATGCACGAGGGTGTATGAGGGCGAGAGAAAGAATGAATAAATGAATGGGTTACTGATTTTCAGTTATGGTCTGAATTTGTGAAACCTGCTGTTTGGGAAAAAAACAAACATCCTATTCAACAGTTCTGAACACTGACAAGACAGGAGTTTTATATGTTAGGTAGCTCGCTTGGTGACTTTAATAGGTTTTAATAACATTAGGCTATAAGGTATATCATTATACTATTGTATAGTAGCTATGCTGTATTGTATTGCATACTGTGATGTATAATAGCAACTACTGACAATGTGATATATAATTTTGTATCACCTATAATGTGATACTAATAAAAGTGAATCCTATACTTCCCCTCTGTTAGGATATTATTTGAAAGTTCACTTTGTCCATCCATGTGGATAAAATACAATGTGACCTCAGTGAATTCCATGGGTTACGTTGTATGTACAGGTGTATCAATGTGTAGTTGAACATTTCTTATCTGTGCATTATGTTGATGTTTTCTAAAGGCAGTGTTGAACGATTTTCAGAAGGACGGAACTATATTTTAAACCAGCCAAATGGACATAAACCCCCGGTTTCACAGACCATGCTCAAGTCCTACACTAAAATGCATGTTTGAGCAACTTCAGTGCCATTGTTTTGTCTCAAGATGCACACCAGTAAGGTTTTTTCTCACGTTTATAAAAGATACTTAAATGCCCTAATTGCCAGAAGGCCTAATCCTGGCTTAATCGAAGCCCTGTCTGTGAAACCAGGCCTATGTAAATGACATTTTCGCTGATTTTGTAGGTGAGCTTTACATTCAGCGGCTCAGTTAAGATTTCTTGTTTGAAGGTTTGTTCAGAGAGCTGGATGCCCTCAGACATGTACTGCTGAAAAGTAGGTCAATATTACCACAGTATATCTTCTTGGAGAAAATGCACATATGCAGCACAATCTATGTAAATGAAAACTCATGTGTGCCACAAATTATTCATTCTGGGGGTTTTTTCTTTTCATATTTGACATCAGGTATAATCAATGTGCATAATCTGAATTAAGGAATGTTACCAGATGTTGTACGGGGGCAAAGTGCGTGTGTTCAAATGTGCATGCGAGTTACATATTTGAGCTTTCTGCTTTTATCTTTTTGTCTGTGTTTACATAGGCCTTAAAAGCACATAAGGGTGTGCTTGTTATAATAAGCATATGCGTTTAATAGAGATCACGCAGGCAGAGAAGAAAGAACTGAGCTTGAATGTGTGCCTGTTTGACTTTGACCCAGTGACCAGCCTCCCTCCCTTCAGAGGCCAGATGAGATACGGGCTGTCGGAACAAAAACACAAGCAAGGAGGGGGCATGTGTGTGCCTGGGAAATCACGCGTGGCACGTGGAGTTCAGAGTTGATCCTCGTGACAGTGAAAGTGAAAGTCTGTCTGACTAAATACCACTACGATGACATGCAAAACGCCCAGCTGGCAAACCGAGTGCTTTCAAAGAAATGGCAGGGAAAAAATCTTACTGGATATGACATTGATAATACGGTTATGTGTTTCGAGAGATGTTGACATTAACACCTAGCACGCTGATAATTGCTAGACAGCAAATTTGTTTTTTTGTAATAATAATAATAATAATATACAAGAAATGGACAGTTTTGCCACTATACTGTTTTAAAGTTCCCATGTTAAGTGTTTTTAGCAGTTAATCAGTATTTTAGAATCACACCACACTGGATATGTTCAATTCTGTCCTACTAATAAATATCCAAGATTGTTTTTATATGACTTTATAATACATGACTTCAGGTTAGCCCTATAAAAAAAGGCCATGTGATGCCAGTAAACAAAACTCTGGTTTATTGCCTGAAGAGCTGGGTTTCCTTTCTTGATAAATGATCGTTTTCCTCTCACATGTTCACGGCCAGTTATTGACAGCCAGCACGTGTTTGAGTGAATGTAAAGGAGGAGCGCGTATAGATAATGACTATAGGTGAACGGCGCACGAGCGTGACTTGGTTAATAAGTCACAGTATGAACACGTTACCTGGTCGAAAGGGAAACACCTTGACAGTGGCCAAGTTTGGGGTTTTACCCACGTATGCTATATTACAAACAAAACACGTAGAATCACCCCGGATAGCCCAGAGATAGCTTTGGGGGTTTTTCAACGACAAGTCCTTTGTTGGTAGGAGGGCACACTGTGAAACAACTCACGGTTGATTTATGAGGATAGTGTGTCATGATAGTCTATTGGGAGAGCGCGCGAGCAGCTGCACGTGAGTTTGTTTACGCGCAACGCAAGACCGGAAACATTTGACAAAACATCACGCAGGCACGCGATCGAGTACAGAATGTATTTCACATAAAAACTGCAGCGTGCAGATGCTACAACTAACACCATAATGTAATTGTAAAATGAAAAAGATGTCAAACAAATAAGCTACAGTCCTAAACGTGGGCGTGTGTTAAGTGCACTAAATGACCAAATGGCACTATTTTACAGTTCAACATTGGCTAAGATAACTCTATAAAAATATATATGGTGAATTCAGGTTGAGTGGGACACTTCCAAGTCATCTCAATGGTGTCCCAATCACCCTACATTAAAATCTACATTCATGTAGAAAACCCCGCATTACTAATAACCAATATAATATTGCTTTAACTCACCTGGACTGCCGTCCATGGTGTCTGCTCCTGACGCTGATGGAGGAAATTCAGGTATAATATTCAGCGTGTTTCAAATTCCGTCCACACAGGTGAGAACTTTAAGAAGTCTGTTTGGAGACGTCTCGAAAAAGAAGAAGTCAGATGTCCTTCAGGTGCGCACTCTGTGAGAACTGTCCTGGAAGACTGTCGTGTTCATTACAGGAACGCTTTCCTTCAAGAACAAGCAGAGCTAGTGACCTGGCATCAAAGGAAGAGATGTGCATCTAGTTTGAGCCGCGCACAAGCATCACACACCAAACACGTTTTCAGGTGTCTTAGAAATGTGACCGAGCTTTCCCCCAACTAGTTTCCCCCCTCCTTTCTATGCCCTTTAAATTGTTTGTGGTATTGTGTGCCAAGGACTGTGACGCCCTCTGTCCTTCCCAGTCACGCTGCTGTAGTAACTGCTGTTCTTCTGCCTCCTCCTTTCTGTTGTTCAGTGACTGCGCGTGGACTCGCTTGACATTGGAATGCCTGGTGCATGCGCGCGCTGCATGTGAGCGCTGCCCTACTGACACACATTTTATGCAAATGTAATGAGAGGGGGAGGAGAGGCACGGGGGAAGCACATGCAGAGGAGGAGGAGCGCACCGTGACTGCTGTTTGTTTCCCTCCAGAGCTTTCTATCCTCTCCACATACGCGCTACTGATAGGCTGAGCCACCGAGGGCTTGCCCGAATGAACATCGCATCAAACGGCCTGAACGCAGTTCGGAAATGCATCATGTGGGTCTCACGTTTTTAGCTTGCATCACGCTGGCTTGGATGTAGGTCAAGGGCCTAAATTAGCAACCCATATTTTGATAAAATTATGTTCTATTTAAACATTGATCGTTTTATAAACACTGATATGAAAAGCATGTGTATATATAACACTATTACTAAAGAAAAGACCCAGGAAAACAACGTATTGTGAATTTAGTATTTTTCATGTCATTACATTGTTAGATGTAAACAAACAGATTTTTTTTGGGGTTGAAAAATGATCTTTAGTTCATATGTTATGCTATGTCCTCATAAGTAGACACCGGGACATTAAATTACATGAAATCACATGTATATGCAAAAACAATGAGATTTTTTTTTGGCAGCGGCTGTTTGCACTAATAGCAACTAGATTATTTTTACACTGAGTGAAAATAACATATTTTCGTAGCGATAGAGGATATTTACACTAAGTGCAAATAGCTGTTGATGCTATTTACTAAGTGAATTAGCATACTAAGTGAAAATAGTGATATATCCTATTTACACCATATAAAAGTAGCAGCTCTTTGCAATATGTGCAAATAGTAATTACATATAATTTATACTTTATTTTGACAGATACATATTATTTGCACCTCAGTATTGTTGTACATTAACAGGATGCAATAATAACATAAGCCCCGTTTCCACCGAAATTACCCGGAACAATTTGTCCCAGAAACTTTTTTACAGGAACTTCCCCCCAGACCTGCTACTGTCTGCGTTTCCACTGTGGTCTAAAGTACCGTGAAGATTAGGCAAATTAGACCACGCGACTGTTCCTCCCAGTCAGCAACGGACAGTAATAATTTTTGTGTGATACTGTCTACAACAATAACAAGTGTGGAGGAGATGCAAGCAGCGCTATTGGTTGTATTGGTTTACTAAAGAAGTAATTAACAAAATGGCGGAAAAGAGACTAGCACGTATACTAAAGCGTATTCTGAAAGCTCGTAAAGCTAGATTTAAAATAAGACAACGCATGTTATTATCAGCTATTACGGACATTGACCGTGCGATTGATTGCTGAGACAACGCGTGCCATCGGACAGAAAGAGCAAGACTGATATTTACTGATCGCAGAACGAACCTCGCAAAAGACTTTTAAAAATGCCGGTTGAAATAAAATGCTGCGTGAGCTCAACCAATCAGCATGTTCAGCGCCCAAGTCCCACCCCCGAAAGATCCTGAACTTTGAAAAAGTACTACCTCGTGAGCAGGGCTGATTGAAGGGGGAAATATTTACCCGGAACTTCATTTAGACCCTGGTTCCTGTGGTCGAAACACACCAAGTACCACCCCAAAGTTCCTAGTTCCTGGGGAAAGTACCTGCGGTGGAAACGCGGCTATAGAGTGTAAATTATTATATTTATTAAAGCTGCTGTCCGTAACATTTTTTGTGTTCAAGATTTACAAAAATTATATAATGAGAATGTACAACATGAATCCATTTTTCAAACTGTGTTTTTGTCTTACCCTGCGTCATTATGGTACACCTATAATAAGTGTTTATATTGGGACTATTTCAGAGCGCTGCGGAGGAGCACAGTACCTGCGTGTCACAGTGTCGGGTTTGTGTTTCCCTGGGTAGCCACTAGAGGTCCTCCTTCCCCACGGTGTCATTCACTCTTAAACTACATTTCCCATCATCCTGTCTGTCACTCATTTGATCATTGCACACAGCTGTTTCCCGTCACCTTGTTAGTATCTGTGTGTATATATACCCTGTTTGGTTCTGTGTTGTCATGGAGTCCTTGTTATATGTCACGTCACTTTCTAGATCTGGTTCTCTGTTTCTTGTGTTTGTTTTCATGTTTGGATTGACTGTTTGGAATTATACCCTTGCCTGGACTGTTTGTGAGTATGGATTACCCTATTAAAGATACTGCAATTGGACCTTACTGTTTCCTGTGTGTGATCGTGACAGAAGGACTCCATCATGAATAGGTCCAGCAGTGTGGGTATTCATCTCTCGTCCCCAGCCACCAAGAAGGAGAAGGGGAGGCATGCTCAGTATAGAGAAGTTCCGCCTCGTATGAACATTTCCGAGTGTTTCGCATTGTGGGCTCGAATCACGGAGGAGACCACTAGGCTCCCTGTGAATTCCAAAGAGACAGCAGCGTCGACTCACTCTCGAAAACAGCGGGGGAGAAGGAAGACTCCCTCTGTGACTGTTCCGGCGGACCCTGTTCCGGTGGTCCCAGTTCCGGTGGATCCTGTTCCGGTGGTCCCGGGCTCAGGGGTTCCGAAACGGAGGAGGAGGAGAAAGGTTCCCTCCATGCCAGGTCCGGTGGTCCCTGTTCCGGTGGATCGAGTTCCGGTGGTCCCTGTTCCGGTGATTCCAGTTCCGGTGGTCCGAGTTCTGGTGATTCCAGTTCCGGTGGTCCCTGTTCCGGTGATCCCTGTTCCGGTGGATCGAGTTCTGGTGGATCGGGTTCTGGTGGATCGAGTTCCGGTGATCCCTGTTCCGGTGGACCCAGTTCCGGTGGACCCAGTTCCGGTGATCCCTGTTCCGGTGGATCGAGTTCCGGGGGTCCCAGTTCCGGTGGTCCCAGTTCCGGTGGTCCCAGTTCCGGTGGTCCCGAATCCGGTGGACCCAGTTCCGGTGGTCCCGAGTCCTGACATGGCCTGGAGGGCTGTGATGGGGTTCTTCATGGCGGCAGTCCTGCGTGCCTGGGAGGAGCACAGGGTTTCCCCTGGCGTGGTCCCAGTTCTGGTGGTCCCTGTTCCGGTGGTCCCGGTTCCGGTGGTCCCGAATCCTGACACGGCCTGGAGGGCTGTGATGGGGTTCTTCATGGCGGCAATCCTGCGTGCCTTGGAGGAGCACAGGGTTTCCTCTGGCGGTGGTCCCAGTTCCGGTGGTCCCAGTTCCAGTGGTCCCTGTTCCGGTGGTCCCGAATCCGGCGGTCCCGATTTCAGTGGTCCAGAGACCATCCCGGCGGTTCCTGCCGTGTCCGATGCGCCACCCTGGCGTCCTGCTCTGTCCGCGCCGCCCTGGCCTCCCGAACTCTGCGGGCCGCCCTGGCCTCCCGAACGGGAGTCTTCGCCCTGGCTGTCGGTTAAGCCGTCACCCCCTGTTCCCCTACAGGGACCTGGCCCACCATCCCTCCCCCTGATCCTCCACCATTCCACCTCCCTCCTGGACTCTTGTTTTGTTTATAGTTGTGTCTTGGAGCGTCTGGTAGCCGCTCCGTAGAGGGTGGGTTATGTCACAGTGTCGGGTTTGTGTTTCCCTGGGTAGCCACTAGAGGTCCTCCTTCCCCACGGTGTCATTCACTCTTAAACTACATTTCCCATCATCCTGTCTGTCACTCATTTGATCATTGCACACAGCTGGTTTGGTTCTGTGTTGTCATGGAGTCCTTGTTATATGTCACGTCACTTTCTAGATCTGGTTCTCTGTTTCTTGTGTTCGTTTTCATGTTTGGATTGACTGTTTGGAATTATGCCCTTGCCTGGACTGTTTGTGAGTATGGATTACCCTATTAAAGATACTGCAATTGGACCTTACTGTTTCCTGTGTGTAATCGTGACACTGCATGACTCGCCATAGACATAAAGAGAGAGAAGTAGCTCCGGCTGCAATGTTCTTCCGCAAGATGCATGCAGTTCTGTTTATTAACCGCTAGAGCGCAAAAAATTATGGACTGCAGCTTTAAAATTATTAAATGGATGCCGCCTTAATGGGACAATAAAAGCCCTACCTACACCTACCCCTAACCAATTTTTTTTTTTATTTATTATTATTAAACATTTCGTTACATTTTCTTAATTTTTTTTTTTTTAAATAAATAAATGCCTTTCCGATGTGATTTGTGATTAGAAAAGAGATGAGAGCGAGCTCTGCGAAAGGTGGATTCGAACCCATGTCAATCGCGTCAAAACCAAGATCCTTTAGCCATACTGTCACGATTCACCAATGAGTGCCCCTGATTACCGCCTGAGGGCACTCCATCCCAGACTATCATTCAATCAAAGACTGCATTGCTCATAATCCTTTGCCCGGACTCATCATCACTCATTGTTTACACCTGTGTCTCATTACCCCGTTTATCTCACCCTATAAGCCTGGTTATCTCAGTCATTCTTTGCGAAGTCTTGTTTGTTGTAATACTGCATTTCTGAGCATTTTCCCTGGTTTCTTGTCTCTTGGTTTTGGATTACTTGCCTGTTCCTTGGACCCTTTTGCCTGTCTCTCCTGTCTTGATTGCCTGTTTGGACTGCTTGCATGTGTATGATCTTTTGCCAGTTTCTTGACTACGATTGTGGATTATCCTTTAATTAAGCTGCGTTTGGATTCTCAGCCTTTGTGTCTCAGAGCAGTAACGTTACAGAAGACTTCGCCACAATGAATCCAGCAGCAAGAATCCTGTGTCTCCATCAAGGAGATTATTCTATCGAGGACTATGTGCAAGACTTTATTGAACTGGCACATCTCTCCACGATGGACACGGCATGTCTGATGATATTTTTTTTGAGGAGGCCTTGCCGAGCCACTCAGTTCCTATATGCCACTGCACAATCTTAATTGGACTCTGAAATTTTATAACAATCTGGCACTGCAACTGTGTGGTTCTGCATTCACTGTGGGTCACAGAGGAGGAAAACCGCACTCCCGCAGTACCCGCCAGTCCAGAGTCTCCTTCTATCACAGTAACCGTCCAGCGACATCTCCAGTCAACGTCCAGGGCCCAGTGACGTCCCCTGTCTCCGTTCAGAGCCCAGTGACATCCCTTGTCTCCGTCCAGAGCCCAGTGACGTCTCCGTCCAGAGCCCAGTGACGTCCCCTGTTTTCTTCCAGAGCCCAGTGATCAGGTCTCGCGTCCAGAGATGGCTCCAGCCACTGACCAGTGTCCAGAGATGGCTCCAGCCCCTGACCAGCGTCCAGAGATGGCTCCAGCCACTGACCAGTGTCCAGAGATGGCTCCAGCCCCTGACCAGCATCCAGAGATGACTCCAGCCACTGACCAGTGTCCAGAGATGGCTCCAGCCCCTAACCAGCGTCCAGAGATGGCTTGATTTCACCAGTGAGAGTAAAATTTACTTTATGCAATTTGTGGGTAAAATGGCCATACATGGGTTTTCCCATTCAATACAATGACTCTATACGTACACTGGATCTAATGTGTTCTTGGAGCAACATTCAGCAAGGATTAAAAGGTGACAGTAAAGACTTTTATAATGTTTAATATTTTTATGTCTATTTGAACGTTCTCTTCATAAAAGAATCTTTAAAAAATGTAATCATAGATAATAATCATACATGTTTCTTGAGCAGTAAATCATCATATCTGTAGTTGAGTTTTGATTATTTTATAATTCGTATGGATTCAAACCCCTGCAGACAGTCGGTCAGAACTGTGTACTGACATCAAGTGGAGAAAATTCACTCCGCAGACTCCAGAATCTCTTTAAATGATTTTACTGATGAGTATTCAAATTGAACAGGTGTGGTTCTGGAACAACATACAGAAATATACATGAATTTACTTTAACATTTTACAAGTGTGTTTATAACACAATTATCTTTACATAGATGTGATTCAACAACAATTTAGAGCCCTTATACATTTACTAGGTAAATAGAACAGCTATTCTATAAATGCCCACAAGATGGCGCCCTTCACGCATTAATGATAACTGAACACATTCAATCCATAATAACGGTCTCTTCTATCGCGAATTAACACTCAGGAACATTAGCATGTTTCATTTTACATCGTTTGCATTTCTTGCAGTCACTATAATAGACCTTCAAGGTTATCAGGATAACAGAATTAATTAAATAATCCAGAGAATGTATGTGAATATGGCGCAATGGCGCTAGATGCATCCGAATCGCGGCATTAAAACAATCTGCATATTTTAAGAAGAACTGGCAATAAAACACTTACTTGGTATTCACGCACACTATATTACATCAGTAATATTCAGATGCCATCAACCCAACGTGCGATGAATTGGATTAATTTCAGGACAGCGTATTCACTACATACGCAGCGCACCTGCTTCTCCTTCTGCCTTTCTTCCGTGGCACATGATCTGTCTTGACGTTACAGGACGCGATTGGTTACTATCTGAAAAGCCTTTTGAACAGCCGCCCCCGAATTCAATCCTTGAATTCGCACCTCTCCACAAAAGGTCTTTACCCTGCAGGAGCTCACTCATCATCGGATATGGCTGGAAGTTTAATAAGACGAGCTACCGGGCGAGTGTATGTTCTTTTTGCAGCCTCCACCGTGGCTGACCTTACAACATCATCGGCCCCTGGAAAGACTTCTGTGACTCTCCCCACTGGCCATAAAGCTCGCGGAAGTTGAGGGTCCACGATCATCACTACCTCACCAACTCGCAGATTCTCTTTAACTGCCCTCCATTTTTGGCGAGCTTGGAGACTGGGGAGATAATACTTAATGAAATGTCTCCAAAAATGGTCAGCCAACAGTTGGCTGTGTCTCCAACGACGTCGGCTCAGTATCTCTGATTCCTGATAAACCACTTGGGGCAAAGAGGCATCTCTGCGTCCGATGAGAAAGCAGTTGGGAGTTATTGGGTCAATGTCGGAGATATCTGATGAGGTGTAGCCAAGAGGTTTTGAGTTGAGGATCCCTTCTATTTCCGTTAAGACTGTTCTCAGGACCTCTTCCGTCACAGTCTGTGCTCCAATGGTAACTTGTAGAGCTGTTTTGATTGAACGGATCTCCCTCTCCCAGCATCCACCAAAGTGAGGTGCTCCTGGTGGATTGAACTCAAACTTGATTTGTTGGGCAGCAAGGTTATTTTGAAGCTCACTGTGCAAGGCAGCAAAGGATTCATTCAACTCTCGTTCTCCACCCTTAAAGTTAGTGCCTTGATCACTCAACAACTTGTACGGTTTGCCACGTCGAGAGATGAAACGTCTCAGGGCCATAAGGAATGAGTCGGAATCTATACTTGCCAGAAGATCTATGTACACTGCTCGGGTCGTAAGACACTTGAATAATATGCCCCACCTCTTCTCATTTCGACGTCCAATCTTTATTGTGTAAGGTCCAAAGCAGTCCATGCCAGTGGAGAAGAAGGCAGGTTTAAAGAGCTGTTGTCTCGCAAGTGGCAAGTCAGCCATACGGGGAACTTCTGGCTGTCCCTTCCATCTGCGACACTCTACACAACGCCGTTGGTGTCGCCGAACTGCTTCGCGGCCTCGCAAGACCCAGTAGGTCCTCCTTATCTCTGCAAACACTCGTTCTGGCCCAGGGTGGTGCAGCTTTTCATCATAATCCTTGACAATGAGTCTGGTCACAGGATGTTGTGGGTCAAGGACAATAGGATGAATGAAATCCAGGTCTGTCTCACTGCAGCGTCTCAGGCGGCCACCCACACGGATGAGTCCAGTGGTAGGGTCAAACTCTGGAGAAAGAGACACAAGCCTGCTCGTACCGGATACAGGTTTCCCAGACTGCAATTGGGCCATCTCAGCAGGGAAAGAATCTGTCTGTGTTTGACGAAGCACTAATAGTTCTACCTCTTTCCGTGTATCAGTGCTTGTGATGTTTACCGTCCCATGAAGCTGCTGACTGCATGCCTCCACGAATCCAGGGAGTGTGTCATACTGCTGCGGATTCGGCAACGGTATCGCTGTAGTTGATCCACAGAAAGCAGACTGACGTAGCTCGTTACTTTGCCCATCAGTTGGTAAGGAAGGTTGCTTGGGCCAATTCGCTGATGGCAGTTGAAGGAAGGACGGCCCTTGATCCCACTGGCTCCCTTTCATTAGGTCACGGAGATGTTTACCTCGTGTTATTTGGTCCGCAGGATTGTCTTCAGATCGTATGTACTGCCAGGTTGCCGATGCTGTGAGTTCTTGTATTTCCGCTACCCGAGTCCCCACAAACACCTTGTAACGACAAGAGCTCGACAACAGCCAGGCAAGCACAGTCATAGAATCTGACCAGAGTGTTAAGGAACAGATGGGAATAGTGAGTTCAGTGACAAGGACTGAGGAGAGCTGGGCACCACTGAGAGCTGCACATAACTCTAGGCGCGGTATGGACTGCTGCTTTCGGGGAGCGACACGGGACCTAGCCGCTAGGAATGCAACTTCAACTTGACCCACTTGATCCTCAGTTCGCAAATAGGCCACAGCCCCATAGGCCTTCTCAGACGCATCACAAAACACGTGTATGTCACGCCTGCTAGAAGGAAGATCCATATGTGGACTGGAATAGCATCTCGGCAGCGAAATTTTCTCCAGATCACTTAGCTCTTCCTCCCATGATCTCCATAGCCTTAGCAGATCTTCTGGCAGCTGTGGGTCATCCCAATCACGCTTCTTATCCCACAAGCATTGCACCAAAATTTTCGCCCTGGTGGTGTATGGGATAATGTAGCCGAGCGGATCATACTGACTAGCCAAGACCCGATATATGCTGCGCATAGTTACTTTAGAGCAGCTCACATTTCGATGTTTGTAGTGCAAAGTGTCAGAGTGACAATGCCAATGCAGCCCAAGTGTTGACTCCGGGGTATCTTGCTGTCCTTGCTTAAGCCAGAGCTCACAGCTGTTAGATCTTAATTCAGGTGGCAGGTGAGCGATCACAGATGGGCAATTGCTGGCCCACTGCCGCAATTCAAAGCCTCCCTCAGCTAGGAGGGAACAGAGTTGAACGACAAGTTCTTTGGCGGCATCTTTTGTAGTGAGACTGTGTAGGCAATTATCAACATAAAATGCCTTCTCGATAACTTCTCTCACCTGGTCACTTGGTTGACTGTGGTCTAGTACATGTTTCTGCAGGGCGAACGTGGCGCAACAGGGGCTACATGTAGTGCCGAAAGGAAGCACCTGCCATTGGTACACATCTGGTGCTTGCTCTAATGCCATGTTTCTCCACAGGAACCGAAGTAATGGTTTGTCTTCAGGGAGCAGCCTCACCTGATGAAACATCCCTCGGATGTCGCTGCTTATGGCTATGGAGCGTTCCCTGAAGCGAAGTAACACAGCTAACAGGGAAGGGCTTAAGGTGGGACCTGGAAGAAGCAGCTCGTTCAAGTTCTGGCCATTGTACGGGAATGAGCAGTTGTAAACAACACGTTTCTTGCCGTTATGCTCGACCATGTGGTGGGGGATGTACCATGATTCTTGGGAGCCTTCCACTTCACATGGCTGCAGTTTATCTACATAGCCAGCACTCGTGAGCCTTTCGATCTCGGCCGTGTAAGCATGGGCTTGTTCCGGGTTCTTCATTAGCTTTCGCTCAATGCTTCTTAGCTGTGGCAGTACAGCTTCTTTAGGCATGTGCAAAGTTGGCATACTTTGCACGCGAAGGAGCGGAGTAGCATACCGCATGACCCCATCCACATTAACTCTCAATGTTCTCTCCTGTAGGAGTTTGATGGCCTCCTGATCCAACTTCGAGCGTGTCACTACTTTCTCACTGCGATAAGGGATTACATCCATCTGCCATAGCTTTTCGACTTGAGCAAACAGATCAACGTTGGGTGAGATGGCAGTAAAGAGGCACTGATGAGAGTTGAGCCCATGTTTGATCTCGTGGGTAGGGCCTTGTAGAGTCCAGCCCAGTTGAGTTCTAACGGCAGCAGGTCCACCTGGTGGGCCTAGGCGGACTGGCTCAATGGGAGTAACAAGATGTGGGCAGTCTGATCCAATCAACAGTACAGGCTGTACGCGGTCCAACTGCTGTAGCGGCAGTCCTGCTAAATGTCTGTACCTCTTTTGAAGGGATGCAACAGGGTAAGATTGCTCAGCAAGACCAAGTCTGTCAGCGGTGAAGGCACCTCGAATGGGAAATGTTTTGTGTCGATTAGTGACAGGAGACACAGTAAATGAGACTGCCGCCCCGTGGAGAACCTGTTGGTCTTGCTTCACCGTTCTCAATATCAGGTCCTCAGGCTGTCCCTTGAGGTCTAACTTCTGTGCTGCTGTATGGAGCAGGATGGTTCTCTCAGACCCATCATCTAACACAGCATACGCTTCAATTGATTTGTCACCATTGGTAATGACTACTTTGCTCACCTTGAGTAAAACCTTGCGGCTGTAGATGGGACGATCTACATACAGGATGTCCTTGGTGGTGTTAACCAAGCAGGAGCTTTCTTTTGCATCTTTCTCTGTCGTACCCTCCACAGTCCATTCGTTTACATCATGAAGTATTAAGAGATGTTTCCTATGGCACGTCTTACAGGGAGTTTTCAGGTTGCATTTGGAGGCATGATGATTACGTCCGCAGCACCAGCATCTATTGTTTTTACGGATCCAGCTTCCCTTTTGGTCTTTGGAGAGCTCTTTGAAATTGGCACACCCATTCAGAAAGTGATTGACACTGTCACAGTAGGGGCAATATGCTTGTGTTCTCCCTTTAAATCTGGCAATTTTAGATGTTACCTCTGTAGCAGGTGCCCGAGTTTCACTATTGCTCAAAGGTTTCTCTGTGCCCAGCAGGATAGATGTTGGTTTCCTAGATGATCTTGGGTCATGGCGGCTCTCTCTTTTCTTACTGCTGAATTCTGGTGGAAGACTTGTCATCCTGGTACCATCATCTTGCACTTGGAGCTCATACTCTAGCCAGTTAGAGAAATCCAGGAGGGTAGGTATGGTTACTCTTAATGGGTGTATGTATCTCTTGAAGCTCGTTTTCAGCTCATGAGGGAGTTTGGTTTGAAGTCTTGACACATGCGACCCACAGTCTAATTCAACAGTCCCCTCAGGCCCCAGTTGTTCTAGCATGCTCACCAGTGAGCGCACACGAAGTGCAAACAGCTTAAAAGCCTTTACGTCTCCAGTTCTGATACTTGGGCCGTCCATGACTTGAGCAATGTTCTGCAGGACCAGCTTCTGGGGCTGCCCATACATCTTGATGAGGGCTTGCATTGTATCAGTATATGGGTGTGTCGAGTTGCAGTAAGAATCTGCCACTAGCAGCGCTTCCTCTAACTGCAAATGATCTGTAAGGATCTGATACTTGAAACGTTCGGTGGCATCATTAGGAAGGAGGTTTTCTACTGCCATGCGCAACCTTGAAAACTCTCTTGGATCTGCTGTTGTCAAGGTGGGTATAGAAGGCTGAGGTCCTCTGTAGGTCCTCTCCTGGAAGCATGGCGCCACAGTGTGTGATATATGTTCAGATCGCGGTATAGGATAAGACTCACTGACACCCCTGTGAGGATGATGGTTATCTCTGGAAGCCTTTTCATCATAGTGGATAGGTTCAGCATACTGATATAGATGAGCATACGGATGCGTACCAAGACTCTGTGTAGGCATAAAGTAGCTTGATGTTGCTTGAGGTTGGTCATCTTGTACGGGTGAAAGAGTGCAGTCCCTCACCTGCTCAGTTATCTGCCTGATCTGTGCAGAAGGATATTCATGGAAATCTCTGCCATGTGTAGTGAGTGCTTGCTGACTGCGGCCTGCTTCTGGCATATGCAAACGAGGAGCTGGCACTGGGGGTACTGCACTGTGTGTAGTGGCCACGTTTGTGGCGAGCTGCTGAATCTCACGTTTCATGATAGCATTCTCTGCTTTCAGTCCCTGTAATGTGGATAGAATCTCTGGCAGGTGTTGAATGCAGCTGCGAAGCTCATCATTCTCTCTTTGCACCTCCTTCCATGAAGGCTGTCGGTTCCGAAGATCCACCTCGTCATCCTCTCTGTGTGAGGCTCTCCGTGTATCTTGCCATTCATCTTGTACCACCTGGTCACTGAAGCGTGAAGGTTGACTTATTGGGGTGGAGACACACGACTCACGTTCTGCAACCTCATCTTCACTGGAACATGCGGATTGCTGGGATCTCCTCTCAGATCCAGGTTGTGGTACTTGGTAGTCTGCTAAATATGCAGGTGGCTTTACAAGTCGTCGGGGGCGGACAACTGGAGGCTCTGGACGGGATGTCATTCTTTTCTGCAGTAATTCGATATCCGGCTCGAAGGACCACTTTGTAGTTGAGTTTTGATTATTTTATAATTCGTATGGATTCAAACCCCTGCAGACAGTCGGTCAGAACTGTGTACTGACATCAAGTGGAGAAAATTCACTCCGCAGACTCCAGAATCTCTTTAAATGATTTTACTGATGAGTATTCAAATTGAACAGGTGTGGTTCTGGAACAACATACAGAAATATACATGAATTTACTTTAACATTTTACAAGTGTGTTTATAACACAATTATCTTTACATAGATGTGATTCAACAACAATTTAGAGCCCTTATACATTTACTAGGTAAATAGAACAGCTATTCTATAAATGCCCACAAGATGGCGCCCTTCACGCATTAATGATAACTGAACACATTCAATCCATAATAACGGTCTCTTCTATCGCGAATTAACACTCAGGAACATTAGCATGTTTCATTTTACATCGTTTGCATTTCTTGCAGTCACTATAATAGACCTTCAAGGTTATCAGGATAACAGAATTACTTAAATAATCCAGAGAATGTATGTGAATATGGCGCAATGGCGCTAGATGCATCCGAATCGCGGCATTAAAACAATCTGCATATTTTAAGAAGAACTGGCAATAAAACACTTACTTGGTATTCACGCACACTATATTACATCAGTAATATTCAGATGCCATCAACCCAACGTGCGATGAATTGGATTAATTTCAGGACAGCGTATTCACTACATACGCAGCGCACCTGCTTCTCCTTCTGCCTTTCTTCCGTGGCACATGATCTGTCTTGACGTTACAGGACGCGATTGGTTACTATCTGAAAAGCCTTTTGAACAATATCAGAATGATTTCTGAAGGATCATGTGACATTGAAGACTGGAGTAATGATGCAGCTTTGATCACACACAGAAATAAATTACATTTTGAAATATATTCACATAGAAAACAGTTATTTTATTAGGATGTTTTCACACTTTAGACCCCCTCTCTGAGTGTGGTTCCAAACTATCTCAGACCGCTTTAAAGCGAACCGAGATCATCTTGGTAGATGGTCTGTGTACGGTTCATAGACTGAGAAAAAAAGATGGACGACATGCCTCCACTCTCTTCCATTGTAGTAAGTAAAGCTGCCAGTGTCCAGATATGGCACTGACATCTTGGGTCTCGGTGTCTGCACAGCAGTGAGCTCGAAGTGGACCACCGATATAAAGGTCCTGCCCACTGCCTAATCAATCAAACGGAAATGTAGAAATTAAAGTTAAAGCTCCAATCTCCTCCCGAAGTTCCCGAAAAATGTCCATTGGTGCCTCAGTGATCACTTCGTTCAGAGAAGCTGTCAATCTCAGCTGTCAATCATAACGCCACACCCCATTATTATAGCATCAAAAAACTAACTGAAACCAAACTTATTTAAAGGACAAACATTTAAACTGAAGCTCTACCGTAAATTCTGCCAGGAAGATTCATTATTACGCCATTTATTACAATCAGACCTAACCAATCATGTCCTAATACTCGGAGTATAAAAGATCGGGACTTACACATGGCTGAGTTCGCAGATGCTGACGCCAACACTACACAAATGTAGAGTAAAAACATTAATAAAGTGAGTTATATTACATTTATTAAAAAAAAATTCACTTTGATGTTACAAAATCATATTTTATGGTCTAGAGACCCCAATGTCACAGAGTCTCAGACAACACCCACCAACACACCTGCATCGTCACCAGATATCCACGCTCCGCCCACTCATTCACAATCCCCAGAATACTAATCACCTGCACCTCATCATTACAGACACTATATAAACACTCACTCCCTTCACAACAGTGTCTGGTCTCGTCATACGTACCTGGACTCCTTACCCATTACTCACCAGAGCATCCTATGTCTGATTCCTTGTCTTCAGTCCCTCGTTCCTTGTGTACTCCATTTCCTGCAATCGACAAACTCCATTATCCACAGCTAAGTGACTGTTCTGAAGTGCTTGATCTGATACGCCTATATTCCTAAGTTCAGCCTGTGTTCGTGTCTCTGTCAATAAACATAATTTTGAGTTCACCTCATCCTCTGTCTCTGTCCATAACCTGACACCCAAACACCCTGAGTGTGACTTTCCTCTTTTCCACAGGGATTAAGATCACAGTTACCCCCAATTTCCACCGGCTGCGTTACGGCTCCGGCACGGCGGCGGAGTCAATAGGTTTCCATTAAAGTCAATGAGTGTATTTCCACTGAATGCGGTACAGCTGCGTTCCGACTCCGGCGATCCGCAGCCCTCCGGGCGCAGATACGCAGAGCTTCTATTTTTGCCGGATGCCGGAGCGCTCCGCAGCACTACAGGGCAGAGTACGCAGGACAGGAAGTCGAGTGACAAAACAGAACAGCCAGAAACAAAATAAAAGATCCGTTTAATTTTCAAAATAAAATACACCGCGCTCATATTTCCTCATATTTCCGGTAGGTAATTCAGAAAAGAGTTCTATCCTATACTCCTCCGGATGGAAAACTGTTCCTGGTTTGGTAGTTCTGTTTATAGAAACTACATATCGCGCGATCACACCAGAATTCGCGAGATTACATGGGGCCTCGTGACGTCAGCTGTCAGTCATGACCGCAGCCGTTCCGCAACAAATCCGGACCTGGTGGGTATTGACGGACGACGGAACACGGAGCTGTCACGCAGCGGAGCCGTTCCGCAGCCGTAACGCAGCCGGTGGAAATTGGGGGTCAGAGTCCATTACAAGAAGGGTCGGAGGCTCTTCCGACACAGGGTTGTCAGAGAGTGAAGGGTTTTGCGCTTCTGACTCTGTGACTACAGGTACTTGAGCAGTTATTGGAACCAGGGTGCCTTCCTTGGTACAGGTGTATTTGTGCAGCAGACACTGCATCCAGGCTGGTATGTGGTCACTTAGATAGGGTTGTAAGCGATCATGACGCAGTACATTCTCACTCCGCCTGTCCCTGACTCGATAGAGCACCAGTCCAAGGCATGCTGTGACAATGAATGGCCCTTACCACGGGGCTTGTAGTTTTGGACTGTAGCCCTTTCTCCTGTGACTGACCCTGACTAAAACAAGATCACATACTTGATAGGACTTCTCTCTGGCTCGTAAGTCATAGACCTTCTTCTGCCAAGTCTGAGCCGAGTGAAAGTTCTTGCGCGCCATTTGATGAGCCTGCTGCAGGTTAGCTTGCAGTTCCTGGACAAACTCAGATGCACCTGTAGCTTCCCTTGTAACCTCAGCTGTCCTTAGCCAGATGTCATGTGGCTGGAAAACTTCTCGCCCCAGCATCAGCTGATTTGATGTGAAGCCTGTCATTGAATGCAAAGTGGTCCTGTATGCCACAGGGAGTAAGGGAAGATGTTCATCTCAATTTTGAGACTTAACTGGTATGCCATCAACAGTCAGCAAAAGCATTAAAGGTGCCCTAGAATTAATTGATATCTCTAATATCTACATAAAGGATATGTGACTTATTTAAGGGCAAAAAAAGTCCAGATACGGTTTTACAGGTCCATTTACAACCCCAGAAATTGTCCCTAGAATGAAATGGTCTGTTTTTGCCTTATTTGGAAGGGTCATGAATATTAATGTGGAGTTCTGCTCTGATTGGCTGTTTCACTGTGCTGCTAATTTCAGTAGCTTTAGTGACAGAAACACATCTATACTGTCCGTCATGAAAATGGAGATATTATGCATTCAACCTTATATGTTTGATCCTGTTTCTGACGAAGATGCAGATTTTGAAGATGCAACCAATTGTTTTGAGATTGGAAATGAACTTTATTTTCAGTAAGACCTGCAAAACGTAACATCAGTATTTTAACTTCAGCCTATAGAATACAATCTGAAATTTAATCCCTGAGCTATGACAGTATGGGCAACACTGCATGAAAAGTGGGATTTTCGTCAGTATGTGGCACTGTAGATTGCCGTGAAACTTCAGGTTTACGACTGTGCACGGCAATTTGCAGGCAACTCCGAAAACTGCGGTAAATTGACGGAAATTGACGTGGGCCTTGCTTGGCAGTTGTCCCCCCATGACCCCCCCTCCCCTTAATTCTAGGGGAGGCTTTATCATGTAAATGAACATGCTGTGAGCTACACAAATGCAAATCAGAGTAGCAGCAGGGGGAGTTTTATCTAGGTTCTGAATTTTTTTAACTAAAACAAGTTTAAAGTTTAAGTTAAAATGTTAACTTAAATTTAAGTTAAATGTACTCGTTTTAGTTCACATTACTAAATTTTTAGGGCAACCAGTTTGCTCCAATTTTTTAAGTAGATTCAACTTGTCCGGGCTCACAGTGTAGATTAATTACTCTGTATGTCATTAGCAATGACCAATGTTATGTAAAAAAATATATATACAGGACAGCAGTTCATGTCTTCAACCTTTAGAGAGGTTATGTGATGCAACAAGACAATGAACCAAAGCACACAAATAAATCAAGTAAAGCATACAGTTTACAAACCAAAATTAATTTTTCCACCCTGCACTGTGAATGATTTTTTAAATGGCTATTAATCATAAATGTGAAAAGTACAAGTTTGTGTGTTTATAGTTAAGTCAGATTGTGTTTTTCTGTAATTGTCATTTAAATTGAGCTCACACCACATTTTATGAATTATCAATGCAGATTTTCAAGAGGTGGTTTCCTGGACAGGGTTTAAATTATGCCAAGAGTAGGCCTAATCTAGTAAATCGCGAGTTAAAAAATTGTTGCCTGGAACAAAGATTAAGCACAGATTACTAACACCTGGACTATGAGTCCTGAACTAAAATAAACTGGATTCATTTACAGTTTTATCTAATTGCTTACACACAATTTCTGAAAATATGGCTCCATTTCTTGTAACTCTACACACAAAACACACAACATGCAAAACATCAGACATCGCTTGCAAAAGCAACACTTTGTGCAAAACTATTTTAACTCTTCCAAAAATGTTGTTTTTGCATATATCTAACTACACACAAATATGCACAACTGAGGAATTTACAGTTGAACTGAAATCAGTTGAACTGAAATCAACTGAACTGAATCAACACTGAAGTCACTTGAGCTGAATATTGACACTATATTGGCTTGTTAGAGCCGGTTTACAGCAGAATTTGTTTTGAACTTGTTACTGAAGCTGCTATGAAACAATATATTTTGTTGTATGCATATTCTTTCTTTCTCAAACCTTAGTTTTGATTTCTAAGTGATCAATTTATGTATAAGTGTTTTCACACATGATCATTGGCTGTATGGGTCCTCAGTAAATTAATGTGGCATTTAAATGGCAAAAGTTATTCTTGTCTCTATAACTTATGGCTTCCTAAAGACACGTTATGGGTAAATAAAATATTAATAATATAAATAAAATGTATATCAAAACATATTTTAAATATAATGAAGTCATTTTATTATAGCACTCATCAGATGTTCCTGGAAACAAAACAGAGACAGAACAGTATAAACAAACTAAACACCAAATTACAAAAACATTATTATGTGAAAGTGAATAAAGTTGTGTGTGTGTGTTTTCAGTTATAAATATGTGCTGTGTAAATTAGCCTATATATACTTTTAGAAATTATATATAGCTAAATTATAATAATTGTATAATATTAAGCATTTACTTAATATACATTGTAACATCAGGCTACTTTACTCTAGCACAGTAGTCAGTTAAGCAATTAATTAATATCTTATATTAATATGTATGTAGCCTAGGCTACATCTAAAGGTAAGTCTGCTTTAAAAAAAAATATATATATTACACTTCGACATGTACAGAATGTGCGCGTTAAGAAACACGTTCAAATGTGTCTTCTTAACATGTTAAAACTGTGCGTCGACTGTGTGTGTATGCCTGTTACATGACCAGAATGTGCGTGTCTACACATACAAAAGAAACACGTAAAAAATTGCTGCGTTGACGCGGACAAACAGTGCGTGTTGAAACAGTCATAAGTCACGCGTTTCGTATAAAGAGATTTGGCCCCAGGCGCGTTCCATAGTAGAGCCCTAGTCCAATGACATGTGAGGTCGAGGTCATGGCCATGACGCGTAGAAGACGAGAAGACCTTTTTTTTTTTGCTGCTTTCCTTTTTCGTGATCAACAATGACAGGACGCCGTCTTCAACTCCTGGACGCGACCAACTTTTTCGACTCCTTTTCAGGAGGCTGTCTTCGTCTTCACAGCTCTGCAGGCGCTATGAACCAGAGCATGGGTAATGTAACGTTACGATTTAAAGAATATGCTTTTATTCAGCTGTATAAGGAAATGGGTGCGTTAATAGATCCGAGCTTAAAACTGCACATTTTGTTTACACAGACTATCCTCGCCTCATAACGAAGCCGTGAGCTCTTATCTGCTTGGAACGATTTCCAAGAGTCCAGATTTAACCGCTGATCACGACGAAATTGTGTGTAAGTAACTTCTAATGTGTTTCTCATTCCTAGTTTAATCTTACCGTGACTGTTTTTATTAATACCAGTCTCATGTAATTGTTTTCCAGCTGCCTGTAAGACGTATTATGAATCGACACGCCGCAGCTTCAGATACAAACAACCTGAACTTTACATAGCAGGCGGAAACTGCGAAGTTTAGCTCGAAGTTTAGAGTCGATCAAGAAGAAAAAGGGTAAGATTTATTATATTAGATCCGTTTTTTGTCAATGTGAGTATTTTTCAGGTTGCTTATTGTCTTTATGGATTGTATTACAGTTGCTGGAAGCGAGAGTGTGCTGGATGAGGTGGACATGTGGAAGTCCGCGACCATTGAACTCATGTTTGACGAGGAAGACGCATTGTTGACGGGGTCCTGGATGGATTGTGCGGCCACCGCTCTCGCAGCCTGGAGCACGCTGAACTTTACATTACATTACTGCTGCACTGTACATAGTTGTGTGTTTAACAATAAAGCTCTTTCTTTGAATAAACAGCTGTGTTTTATAAATGAAGCCCTTTCTTTGAATGAACAGCTGTATGCTTATAAATGCCCTTTCTTTGAATAAACGGCACGGTCCGTATAATTTTCCCATATATTCCTTGATGGTATGAATACTTCATAGCACAATAACATTAATATAAAACAAATTATTACAACATAAATTATATATTTATTTATATTATTGGGGTTTACATTTATAATGAGCCATGGGGACCAATAATGATTGGTTTGCTGTGATCTGCCAACCAATCACGAGGGATTTTTCTTTTTTAAATGTAGTGGCTTCAGCCAATAGTGAGTGAGTAAATTCAAGTCTGGCCGTTGACTCTCTGGTTTCGCTGCTATTCATATGCAAATTAGAGGCGTCGCACCTCCGCGCGGTCTCTCAGAGGGGGGGGGGGGCTCTCCACCTACGTCATGGTTCGTTTACGACAATTTGTGGCACAGACGAACGCGACGTTCGCTGCCTGTAAATTGTCGAAAACTGCCGAAAATTAGGGAGATTTTCGGGAGTATACAGGCGTTTACGGGGTCGAAAATCTCACTTTTCATGCAGTGCAAATTGTCAATCTTGGTGGGCCTAAACCGACCCAGACCAACCAAGATTGACAACTTGCCCATCCTGTCAGATCCAGGGAAATACATTATTATTTTTTTAATAATACTATTTTCTAACGTTTATAAATTCTTTAATAATGATTTTAAATGTGATTATTTGTCATGCGGTTCCTCCGACCCGTCCAGCACCAGAATCTCAACAGTGGGCCAGGTGACTCATTCAAAATGCAACAATTACATTTGTATGTATGGGATTAAGACATAATTTCTCTTCAACATATACACAATCATTTGACCACCTGGTTTATTTAATTTCAGCACTGAGGGACCAAGGTGGACCTCTTTAGTCCGGGTGGAGATGATCAAAAACATACAACTGATCACCCACTTCTTCATGGATTTAATCAACGTGCACTTCAGACATGTGCACCTGTGATGTTGGACCAGAGGAGGACAGACATGCTGTCTGGATACACAACCTGGTATGATCACACACCTTTACATTGTTTTCCATATCTTTTGTTGTTTGAGTTTTTAACCCTCTGGGATTTTGTGGCCCTGAAGAAGATTGACATGCTCTGACATTTGTGTTTTTTACAGTTGCTTTAAAGCATATTAATGGCTAAAGTCTGATTACACTGTATTCAGCACAAACATGCTGTAAACCCGCTGAAATTATTCCAATGGAGGCTGACGATTGCGGGTGAAGGTCGCTGTGCGTTCAGTCTTTTCAGCTGGGCAATTGACTCCATTTTATCATAATCTCGAATTTAGGTTAGTTATTTGGTTATTTGGTCATTTATATTTAATAGTTAATCACACATTTAATTAGTTTGTTTAAACCTTTGTTGAAATTATACCCATTCATTATCTACTAGAGATGGTTAATAATTAGTAAATCAGAATAGATCAAAATGTAACAATTTATTAACAGTCAGGTAAATATATAATGGCAATTACATAATCAGTTCAAAGATAATCCATGCATAACATCAAATAATCTGAAGTAAAGAGTTAAAGATGCATACCTGACTTCTGCTGAACAGTAGGCGCTCAGGATTACGGGCCAAACTTTTTACTATCGCGACCAGAACCTTTTGTCACACCTCCTTATATGCTCAGACCAAGACAGAACTGTATTGACAAAAGACCAAATGATTGAAGCCACACCCACCATAATAAACCAAATTTCTCTAATTCTTAAAACCTTTATTATCTTCTTGTTTACTTCTGTTGTGATGAGGTCTTTGCACCAGTCGCACTGAGACATTTCAAACACTATCAAACACGTATAATACTGTATGGTGAGAATTGACATTAAACCATTTCGATTTTGGGTGAATTTTAGGTAATCTCAGCATGAGAGGGAGTAGGAGTTTGGGGGAGCTGGGGTCAGCAGAGAAAGATGTAGATTGGGTGGTAATGAGGTGAGACTTGCTTCTCGAATGGTGTGTAAGAAATGTTAATGTTCAGATGTTACTTTCCAGAAAAGGTCCTTTGTCTTCTTGGGGAGTACTTGTTCTCAATTCAGACATTCTGGCACGCCAGCTTCCCACAGTTTTACAGTTTCCACCTCTACATGGCTACAGTAATATGTGAGCAACATGTACATAAAAGTTTGTAGTTTTGAGAAAATAATGTTTATACATAGTTTTTGAAAAAAATGAAATGTTAAATCACTAAAATAAAGCCATCTAACACACTTTAAACATTTGTTCACAAGGCTTTTCAGAACTGGATGTTGTTGCCTAGCGTTATTTCTTCAAAACAATGTGAAAACCATTTTGATCACTCATTCATACAAAACAATATAGTCATTTCACTTTTGTAAGACACTTATTGTCAGAATGGCTGTATGTGGGGAGGGTGTGGATCATCATGGATAATGCAGTGATTCACACCTGAGGCGTCAACGACTCCTTTCCTGAATATCAATGATGTGAGATACCTGCCTTAAAGGTCCCATGGCATGAAATTTTCATTTTATGAGGTATTTCAACATTAATATGAGTTCCCCTAGCCTGAATATTGTCCCCAAGTGGATAGAAATGTTGATCGGTGTAAACCCGAGTTCTGGCTGTCTCTCTCTGCCTTTGAGAAAATGACAGGCCAGACGAGCCAATCCTGAAGTCTCCTGTTTTGACGTCCAAGCAGGAGCGGTTACCTCCCTTTCCTCCGCCCAGAGAATCTGGCACGCCCATGCAAACGCTCGAGAGATCATTAACGTTCCTTGTGAACGCAGGCAGTTTCTCAGTGTTTGGATGTACAAATGAAAACAGAAGTCTTTCTTCAGTTCCTTCTGATCTGTGATCAGTGATCTCTTATGTGAAGCTAATTATTTATTATTCGTGCACACGCAGCGGCTTCTCTCTCTCCCGACAGAAGGTGTTGTCGTGTTTTCTATCTTGTGAGTCAGTGTTTTTGTATGTCCTCGTCGCGTCTACCGGTTCTAAAATGTGCATACAGTCGTGAGTTTCTGCTCAATATCGGCCTCACACACGCCGAAGCTCGGGCTGCACTGGCCGTTGGCCTTCAACATCCCAGACCCCCAGTACTGCATCTGGCCCACAGCGGAGGCACCAAACGCGGCGTGAGATTAAGCAGACGGGGGGTAAGCATGAGCATATCTGGGCTAGGCTAGCCATCTTTCCCCACAATAAACTGGATTACATTCGATTACTGTTGTTGTGTCTTTGTTTGCGCTGTGTAACGTTACTCAATGCGCGTCACTGACGCTATTCATATGATTGGAACATATCTAGAAATAATGCTATACTCAACACTTACTAACTCGTTCATCTCGCTGTAATGGTACATTGCATGTGTTACAAAGTTGGTAGAATAATGATGAATACGGACTCGGTGTGACTGGGACTCGTGTTTATTCAGAACTCTCAGATACAAACACAGTAAACTCGCGCTGACTGACAGCGCTCTCATAACTCAGAAGTTACTATAAATAACTTTGTTAGCAATCGCTCCGTCTCCATGATGTCCGGTTCACGAACGAATCATTTTTTTGAATCGGTTCTTTTTAGTGAACCGAACCAGTTCACCAAATCGGACTGAATCGTTCTAAACGGTTCGCGTGAATCCGCTGATCCATCATTTACTAAAGTTACTAACTTTCTGACATGAGTGACAGCCCCTCCGACTAGAAATAAACTAATAACCTGAAGTATATGCTGTAACTACAACAGTTCACCCTGAACTGGGACTGAGAACTGATGAGAAGTGAACTCAGGTCCATCCGTCTCTGGCAGGCTCGTGCCTCGTTAAACCACGCCCCCTCCGCTCATTTAAAATGCAAAGATGTCAGCCAATCACAACAGTGGGCATTTTTACTGAAGTCTCACAGCAGACACGCCTCTTGAAGCAGGGCATTCAGCCACAGGGCAAACAGCAGTATTGAAAAAATGCCTTTTATTTATAAATTATGACATTTTATGATGTAAAAATCATACTAACAATATAAGTACACCTCAGGAAACATTATAAAATAATAGAAAAATGCCATGCCATGGGACCTTTAAATAATGAATGTGAGGAGACTTAATGAATTGAATGTGTTGTTTGTAGCTTATTCACAAAGTCACGTTTAATTTAAAAGAAGTAATCTGACTATACATTTGCTTTACATAAAGACTTTAGACCTACAGTCAAAAGTTTTAGATCTGTATGTAAAAAAGTCTCTTCTGCTCACCAAGGCTGTTATTTGATCCAAAATAGTAAAAGCAGTAATATTGTGAAATACTATTTAAAATAAATGTTTTCTATGTGAATACATGGTAAGGTGTCATTTATTCCTGTGATGTCAATGCTGAATTTTCAGCATCATTACTCCAGTCTTCAGTGTCACACGATCCTTCAGAAATCATTCTAAAATGATGATTTGATATATATGCTCAACAAACATTTCTTATTATTATGAATGTTGAAAACAGTTGTGTAATTTTTTTCAAGATTCTTTGACAAATCAAAGATTTAACCCAGAGGGGTTTTTTGTTTTAAAAAACAAAACAAAAAACAGCAACAAAAGAAGTTGTGGCGAGCAGCGAGGCCGAGGGACCGTGAGGGCGGGACGAGGCGGCGCTCATCAGGGAGGATGCAGCGATCTCGGCCCTCGCGGAGGAGTGAGGGACTATAAAGGAGGAGCGACGACAGTGAGGGACGAGAGAGGACCAGGCCTGGATTTTGTGTTATGTTTTATTTTGTGTTCGCTGCAGTCGTCCGTGAGGGGCTGCAGAATTTTATTTTCATTTTGTGTGTGTTTGTGTGTAGGCGGCAGTCGACCGCGAGGGGCTGTCGCCGCCATTATTATTTTGTGTTTATTTATTAAAAGTTCTTTTGATTGTGTAAAGCCGCAATGAATTCGCTCCAAGGATCGGTAGCGAACCGCGGTGAAGGCCGCACGCGTTCAGTGTCTCAGCTGGAAGAATGGATTTGATTATAATATTCTTTATCTGACTCCATTTATCATAGTTATCGCATTTAGAAGAGAATCCCAACCGATTGTTTGGTCATCTATATTTGATAGTTAATCATACATTTAATCATTCCGTTTTAACCCTTTGTTGCAATTATACCGTCCCACATTGGAGATAGTTAATAATTATAGATTAATTCAGAAAGGATCAAAATGTAACAATTTATTAACAATCAAGTAAACGTAAAATGTCAATTACATCATAGACATAAATCTCTTCTAAAAGGAAACACAAATTCTAGTTATGGTTACACTCTAAATAGTTTCAAATAGATGTAAACATAAACCATTAATTATGCTCTGTGGGCCTCTGCCTAGAATGTTACCTGTGAGATAGAGAGAGAGAGAGAGAGAGAGAGAGAGAGAGAGAGAGAGAGAGAGAGAGAGAGAGAGAAAGAGGGAGAGAGCTAAAGAACAGCTCTCCCCAGAGAAAGCCAGAGAATCCAAAAGAGCGCGAGCTACAGAATCAATTCTCTTTTATCCTCTCTCCTGAAGTCACCAAATTCAAATCTGACTCTTGTACCAATCAGACTAAACCGTGAGACATTTGAAAGTAACCAATCAGACAAAACTTCCCCCATTGTATCAAAGGTGTTAACCATTTGGCCAGCCGGCCAGTCATTCTCTTGTCTTTCTAACTCAACCTGGCCCTTCTGATGGCGTTAAGGGGGAGGGGGTTGAGTCAATTTCAATAGCTTGGTCACGACGATGGCAGTTAACAGCAGAACAGATGATATCAAATATCTTTGATTATTTTCCACCTTACAGTTCCCCGTTTGGCACCATTGGCCACAACCATTGAGTCCAAAGGTGGCATTGTCCACAAAGATATGCTTTCTGTTGTGTGTAGATGTTATTCTTCAGACTTCTCGTCCAGACTTGTTGCAAAAGCAGCTGATCAGTTTTCAGCCTTTGTTGTTCTTGTAGCCCTGCATGAGAACTTCATCATTGATATGCAAAACGTCCATTGAATACTTCACACCTCAAGAACAGTCACTCTTTTTGAGGCAGGACACAGGAGCGAACTTTTGCTGCAGGTATTCTGTGATTAAGCACAACAAAGAACAAAAGCATACATGGCATTTTTCAGTGGTCAGAAGTCTGATGTGGTCATATCAAAATAGTCTCTGGCAATAAGCCCTTAAATCAATATACTTAATAAAGTGGTCAGGGTTTGAGAATAAAAGAAGATTCTGCAAGCTTGTACATTGTTTCTGGGAACATTGAAATAAAATGCATTATAACAAAACAAAATCATTGTTGATTTTAAGTCCCCCTTTTCATGAGGACTATTAGCAAAATTTTCAGTGTAACCAAGACTCGGAAATCAAAACTCAAAGTTCATCTAACTTTCCACTATTTTGGTGGTAGTGGAATTTAAGCATTTTGGTCTGAATTTCTCAAAGGAAATGTAGCAAAAGTCAGTGCAATTGATACATTAAAAAAGATGGTACGCATCAATAAACCATAAAAGAAAAACAACAAATCAATCACATTTATGAAGGCATATATATAATAACCACTGTATTTGTTCAGGAGTCTTCCAATGTAATTAATGTAGATCTAAATATGTGTAGTCATACAATAATGGGTATTCCTGGTAACAGTGTGTGTGTGTGTGTGCGTGTGTGTGTGTAGTTATCTGGATCTGTTAGTGTGAAAAGATGAACAATAGATCTTTAGTGAAGTAACACTTTTAGACTCTATGTCATCTTTGTCGTTTATGATGTGTAGTGTTCAGCCTGAATAGATTTGGTTTATTCCAGGTGATGTTGTCTTGAGTGTAGGGTGTGTTCTGTGTTAATGTTTTGGAGATGGGTGGAATCTAATCAATATCAATCTGTGTTGCATAATTTAATTCCAGTTTTTTCACTGGGAGGTCATGTAGACATATTGTGAGGTGTGATTGACCCCATCAAATATATATAAAGATATTCGCACCCATCTCTCACATCTCAAGTTTTGAGATGCAGGGGGAGGGGGCCTTTTGGCCGTCCGTCCTCCAAGGAATTGCCATCCTGAGATAGAAACAAATTACAAATTTAAAGAGAAACAAATTTAGAGAGAAACACAGTTAATTGCTGCTGTTGTTTCTGTGTATTAATACTTAAGACTGTTCTGGCAGTCGAGCCTTCACAATCTGAGACTTCATTACAGTCATTTTGAGTGAAGGATGAATTGGTTATGAATTGGTTTTCTATTATCTGTGCCACATTTAACTGTACAAGCCACATTTAACAGCACAATTCCCCTCCTTTTTGGCACTGGGAATTGAACCAATGAAAAGTATTATAACTTGCTCAAATTAGAAATAGCAAAGGTCAGAGTTATTGAGTCCTGTTGCGATGAAGACATTTTCATGGTTAATGCAATTGTAATTCACACTGTAGCCAGATGGCAATTCTATGTTCCTGTTTATGGTTTACTGCAGCTATATGGGAAATAGCAGAGCTTGCATTATAGGAGACAAACAAATTCAACATTGACACATGCAACTTGAAATTGCTGTACAATTCCAGTATTAAAGTTATTCCGATTTTCACAAGATACATGGCCTAGAATGCGCAGCATCTATAGCCGTTATCCTAAGTGTTTCCTCACTTACAGTAACGCAATCATGTGTTTTTAAGAATAAACTTGAGTAGTCTATGTGCATCTAGTAGCACAAACAACTATAATGTGTGTTCAATGCGCACAATGTGTTATACAATTACAAATTTGAAGATACAAACAGGATTCTTGCAATCTGGATGTTTTACTATTAACTCCTTGCTAAGAGGCTGCTAGCCCGCTCGCAAGTGAAGTTAATAGCTGAAGGCCTTGCATGAACAATGCAGTTAGCTCACTGAGAGTTTTACCTGCAAATGAGCGCTGTTCTTTGCCTTTAGAAAGTGATTTCCTATTTTTCTGAAAATACGGCGGAGGTCGCCCGTTACCCAATGACCAGCATTTTCCCTCGGCATGACCGATTTTCTGACAGTATCTGCAAAACCTGTTCTCTTTGCCATTGGGTTGTCTGCTACGTTCTCCTGGAGTTTTAGTATATTCATGACTCGATGCTTGCAAATCATCCTGCATCTCCTTAAGAGCTGAGATAGACACACTTTCTTGTGCATTTTCATCTACGAAGTGAACATGCTTTTTAATCCCATTGCTGTTAAGCATTATGGGAGTCATGCACTTTTCAGCATTTAGTTTAGATTTCCATCTATTTTCTATTCTTGAGCCCCAGTCTACTATTGATTGGAACGTGTTTTTGACTGGATCGACACCATTTGACAAAGCCCGTTGGATTGGGATGCCAGCATTATTTTTCACAAGTTGTAATAACGCGTCATGGTCTCGATCTGCATTTTCTAATCCTGAGTGTTCTTTGTACGTTACCCATAACCGCTCGGCGTATGTCTCAAATGTTTCATCACTCGCCTGTTGGATTTCTAGTATTTTGCTCCAATCTGCGTGTGTCGGTCCCCTCATTTCTAATAATGCATGTTTTAGTCGTTCATATATGGCTTTGTCCGTTTCGTCACGGATTCGGTCTATTATGCTGCCAGATTTCATGCCTTCGGTTAGTTTTGGTCTGAGCTCTTCAGGGATAGTGAGAAGTGCTATTTGCCACACGTCTCTAACTTCTAGCTTAAACACAGTGGCCTGTAACATCAATGTTTCCCAGTAGGGTTGGAACGGCCCTTTTCTTGGCATTACTCCAACGACTTGTTTGTGTCTAGAGCATTCTTCGCAGGTTAATGGGCGGCTGATCGTTGTGATTTCGTCGTTCGCATTAGTCATAGTTTTAAGCACGGCGACCTTAACAGATTTCTTAGCTGTGTCGTTAGCTTTTGTGCGAGTCTTTATCAGGCTTCGTTGTTTTGGATGTTCAGGCATTAACACAGGGGCTCGGTTACGAGTCTGTGGCCTGTATCCTAACGCAGCGTCATCACTATCATTTGGCTTTGCTAGCTCAAAAGTTTCATCCAGTGCTGCTTGTTTTACTGCGGCCATTGGAAATCCTGCATTATCACAACAGCCTTCGAGAGCAGATATGTAATTATTGCCGGTTTGAAGTTTTCCTTGTAACTGATCAATTTTTTTTGCCATTTCTTCACGCTGCCTAGCCCACTCAAGTTGCTCGTATGAGACTGATTCGACTTTTGATCTTAACTTTTGTAATTCGTCAGATCGCAATCTTTCAATTTCTTTGATATTTGCTATCGTTCGTTCGTTTTCGACCATTGTCTTGAGATCGTTACGACGAAGCAAATAAACAATTGCAGCGGGGATTTTCTTGTATTTTGATTCAGATTTTAGTTGTGCGCCCTTAGCAGAATACCAGGATATAATTTCGTTGTTACTCCATGTCAGGTTCAATCCTTTATCGCTTAATCGAACGAAGAGATCTTGTAATTGTACGCCTAAAATTGCCATAATTTCCTCATCTGCACTGCTGCTGTTATTTCCCTGAAAAGTCATGTTTCACGTCTAATTCTTACACAATATCGGATTTCTACGGTTCCGATCTATAGTGGGCATACCGACCCGTTCTAGAAATGTGTCTATATGTGTGAGTTGTAAATAAAACTTTCCCTCAACAATTCTAAAAGGCAAAGAAGGTTTACTTACTCATTCTCTGGTCTGAGGGTCAGCTTTAATCCATTCACAAGATCAACAGAACAGCTGAAAAAGAGAAGCTCAAATCTCTTGTTGATTTTAAATCCAATACTTCGCTGAAAACACGTTGCTCGTCTGAGTCGCAACATCACGTGTTCGGGGTCACCACCTGTAAAGCCGCAATGAATTCGCTCCAAGGATCGGTAGCGAACCGCGGTGAAGGCCGCACGCGTTCAGTGTCTCAGCTGGAAGAATGGATTTGATTATAATATTCTTTATCTGACTCCATTTATCATAGTTATCGCATTTAGAAGAGAATCCCAACCGATTGTTTGGTCATCTATATTTGATAGTTAATCATACATTTAATCATTCCGTTTTAACCCTTTGTTGCAATTATACCGTCCCACATTGGAGATAGTTAATAATTATAGATTAATTCAGAAAGGATCAAAATGTAACAATTTATTAACAATCAAGTAAACGTAAAATGTCAATTACATCATAGACATAAATCTCTTCTAAAAGGAAACACAAATTCTAGTTATGGTTACACTCTAAATAGTTTCAAATAGATGTAAACATAAACCATTAATTATGCTCTGTGGGCCTCTGCCTAGAATGTTACCTGTGAGATAGAGAGAGAGAGAGAGAGAGAGAGAGAGAGAGAGAGAGAGAGAGAGAAAGAGGGAGAGAGCTAAAGAACAGCTCTCCCCAGAGAAAGCCAGAGAATCCAAAAGAGCGCGAGCTACAGAATCAATTCTCTTTTATCCTCTCTCCTGAAGTCACCAAATTCAAATCTGACTCTTGTACCAATCAGACTAAACCGTGAGACATTTGAAAGTAACCAATCAGACAAAACTTCCCCCATTGTATCAAAGGTGTTAACCATTTGGCCAGCCGGCCAGTCATTCTCTTGTCTTTCTAACTCAACCTGGCCCTTCTGATGGCGTTAAGGGGGAGGGGGTTGAGTCAATTTCAATAGCTTGGTCACGACGATGGCAGTTAACAGCAGAACAGATGATATCAAATATCTTTGATTATTTTCCACCTTACAATTGTGCGCCGGTTCCCGCCTCCTTCTTCCCGTATGAACGAGATTTACTACAGTGGTGCCGAAGCCCGGGAGGAAGGAGGGACATGCTGTCGAAGAGCCCTCGCAGTTGAGGGGGATCGCGGTGCTGAGGAGTTCGGGCAGCGCGGATGAGAGAAGACCGCGAGCGGCTGAAGCGGTGGTGCTGGAGCGGATGAAGGTCGGTGGGACGGAGAGCTCGCTGCCGTGCCCCTGGGTCGAGGTGGGGTGGCTGCCGTCCTAGAGGGAGCGCGGAGGAGTCACCGGCGTTCGCCGTGGGCCGGAGCCTGTATCCCTCCGCCGTGTAGGGGAGAGGCAGGGAGCGCGCGGGACTCGCTGCCGGCTGCCCTCGACAGGAGGAGCCACCGCCGGCCGCCAGGGGGCGGAGGAGCATTGAGCCGTCCACCGGCTGTCCAGTACCACCGCATGGCACCGCGAGGAAGAGCCTCTCGGCTGGCTGAGGACCGAGCGGCAGTGTGTCTGGGAACCGGACCAGAATTTTTTTTTTCTTTTTCTTTTCTCCTCTCTCCACTCTCTCGTCTCTGTCGCTCCTCATGTTCCTCGCTCCGTTCTCTCACGTCGCTGTTCTTACCCCCAGGTCCCCCAGGTCCCGCGGCCGCCGTGATCGCCGAGTAGAGCGCAGGCTCGGGAGTACCACCCGGCCTGCGAAGGGCGTTGGGGGTATGTGGCGAGCAGTGAGGCCGAGGGACC
Organism: Romanogobio albipinnatus; assembly: GCA_023566225.1. Classification (NCBI taxonomy): domain Eukaryota; kingdom Metazoa; phylum Chordata; class Actinopteri; order Cypriniformes; family Gobionidae; genus Romanogobio; species Romanogobio albipinnatus. Next base: position 39,799,720 of record CM042254.1, read on the forward strand.
GTGAGGGCGGGACGAGGCGGCGCTCATCAGGGAGGATGAGCGCCAGCTGCGCGCCGCAGTGATCTCGGCCCTCGCGGAGGAGTGAGGGACTATAAAGGAGGAGCGACGACAGTGAGGGACGAGAGAGGACCAGGCCTGGATTTTGTGTTATGTTTTATTTTGTGTTCGCTGCAGTCGTCCGTGAGGGGCTGCAGCATTTTATTTTCATTTTGTGTGTGTTTGTGTGTAGGCGGCAGTCGACCGCGAGGGGCTGTCGCCGCCATTATTATTTTTTGTTTATTTATTAAAAGTTCTTTTGATTGTCCGCCGGTTCCCGCCTCCTTCTTCCCGTATGAACGAGATTTACTACAGAAGTAAACTCTTACTGAGCCCAAACTTTTTAATGGTAGTGTATAATGTTAAAACAGATTTCTATTTCAGATAAATGCTGTTGTTTTTAACTTTCTATTTATCAAAGAATCCAGAAATAAATTGTTTGTAACTGTTTTCAATAATAAGAAATATTTCTTGAGCATATATATCAAAACATCATATTAAAATGATTTCTGAAGGATCGTGTGAAACTGCAGACTGGAATAAATTGCATTTTAAAAATTTATCCAAATAGAAAACAATTATTTTAATTTATAAAAATACTTTGCAGTATTACGTTTTTTGCTGTATTTTCGATCAAATAAATGCAGCCTTGTTAAGCAGAAGACATTATTTTGAAAACTTTTGAACAGTGTATACTTGGATTTACACACAAAAACAATACAGAGCAGTGGTAGAATAAAAAAATAAAATAAAAAATACAGTGCAAAAGAGACATTCAGGGCAAAAGTGCAAACAAGGATAGTGTAAGATGAACGAAAACTAATTTGTTTCTCTATTTGAGCGCACAACCCTACTTTTATTTAATGCTGTGTTTAATATTATAGAGAATAAAAATATCCCCATGTTGTACGTGTATCTTTATTTAGCATTGAAAGGTTGCTACCCATTTCATATTTCAACATGTTTCCGTTGATTTCACACATTTTAGTCTGGCAATAGTTAAACTAGCCTACAATGTCAAGTTTATGCATCAATAACGCTAATATAAGTGAGAAGAAATGTTTTACCTTAACAATCTTAAAATCACGTACTTCTTATTCTGATTCTCATTCATTTAAAACGAGACATTCCAAGCTTTATAAAGAGAAATCTGTTGCAAGTTTTCTCTGAGTTCTGAGTATATTTTCACACGCATTTCAGAATAGACATCACAGGGAGACAGATGGGAGAACGCGCATATCCTGTTTGTTTTCTTTATTTAGTGAAAAGCACAACATTTCATTTTTATTTTGAGTGTACATAAATAAGAGTAGACACTTTAAGCTTTGTAAAGACATATTGTTCATGTCTGTGAGTTTTTTTAAGTTGTTTCCCAGGTGCGTTCTTCGGGTTCAGAGGCTTAATTTTTATTTTTTTTTGTTCGTTATTAACATTATTTAGACAGTGAAGGTAGCAGCCCAAGCTGATGCTCTCCGTCCCTGGCTTCTCCGTCCTCGCCACCCTCAACAAGGCCGGCTCTTCTCCTGTGCTGCAGACTCTCCCATACCCCTTTTCCACCAGAATGAACTGGGTGCTAGTTCAGAGCCAGTGCTAGTGCCAGTTTGTAGTTGGTTCCACTGACGAGCCTTCTAAGAACCGGTTTGCCTTTCCACATGCTAGAGAGCCACAACAGAGCCAGGTCTTACTTTACTGTATAAACTTTCTCATCTTTCTCAGCAACGCTAGCGAGGCAGCAAGAAACACAAACACACCAGGCTTGTTCGAGATGCAACAGCGCTGCGCAAACCGATCCGCATATGATATCAAAACACTGCATGAGTGAATCCAAAGCATAAGCAGTCATATGCTCACGCTGGACTCGTTGTCCTACATCGGCATCAAAACACAGCGAATCCAACGCATTCGTGCAGCTTGCCGTAATTTGTATAGACGGAGATTACAAACGAGCAGCAGCTGTTAGCTCCATTAGCTGCTATTTAAAAAAGGGCAGTCACAAGTTTGTGTTCGTCTTGTTGGTCACGATAACACTACCCCCAGCTCCCAGCGCAATCGGTTCTTACTTCTAGCCCAGCAATGCTTTGGTGCTACTTAAGAACCACTTCTCCTGATTCGGAGCTGGTGCTTTGGGTGGGGAAAGACAAAGAACCGATTTGAAACTAGGCTCTGGCTCTGAACTAGCACCAGCACTGCCTTGGTGGAAAAGGGGTACCAAAGGCCTTCAGGGAGATGCGCGGTTCTCCTGGATGCAGACGTCCCAAACCCTCACAGAGAGAGAAGCTCCAGTAGGACAGAGCACCTCATTTATTTATGCTCATTTGTTTTATTTAAAGCTTTCTATTCTTTTTATTTCTGCTTTCCCTAGTGGAAAAAAAGAATGCGAAGTATACTTGCAGCCAGACTAATTATCAGTATACTTCAAGTGTGTTTATGATTAGTTAACTTGAAGTGTGCTATTTCGGAACAACTAAATTTGTACTAGGTATATTTTAGTTGTAAGTTTTTGGTAAAAGTTTATCCAAAATCAATTTGAGCAAGTACACAACAAGCCAGTATTCAAAACTATCTCCTTACCTTAGCCCCATTCACAACAGTAAAGCCCAATTTATACTTCTGCGTCAAGTGTACGACGTAGCTACGTTGTTGGCTGTGTGTTGCACAGGTAGCCTACAACATACCCTGATGTGCAACTCTCCAAAAATGTAACAACGTGTCAATTCTACGCGGACCGCAAAGGCACTGTGATTGGTCTGCCAGAACCCCTCCCTCAGGGGTACACATGCTCCCTCTGAATGTGTAACTGCACGTCGACACAGCCAAGGATGCAGAAGTATAAATGAAAAAAACGACACGTAGCCCATGGCATAGAGGCTACGGAGCAGGTCCGACACAGAAGTATAAATCAGCCTTAAGCATGTAATAATGTGTTATAATTAGAGTGGTATAGTTGATTTCCTCTGGAAATTCAAGCATGTCTTTGCGTCATTACGTCACGTCTGTATACATAAAGAACGAGTAAGGCTAGTAGTAGTAACGCACGTGAGGAGCATGTTCTTCAGCAGATCATGGATTCTAGCCTTTACTCACAGCAGCTGAAGTAATTAAATATATAATTTTGATGGCAGATAGTAATCCAGAAAGTCCAGAACGACAATAATCAGTTGCAACTGGAGAGTCACCCGTAGTCAAAAGCAAAAGAATAGACTGTATACAGAAATTAAAATCTACAGGTAACGCTAATACACACTAAATACACGCAATGCTAATGCTGTTAACATTAACAATTTGAGAACAAAGTTTAACAATAATAATTTGCACGGTTTGATGTTATATGAGCAATCGGTAGATTTAAGGGTGCACTTTGTAAAAATGTTTCAGTAAAATATCCAAAAACCACTAGGCCAGTGTTATATATATATATTTTGTTCAGTTGAGTACTTACAATATCCCAAATGTTTCCAACTATTTCTAAAATTGTGATAAAATTGCTATTTTAACCAAGGAACCGGGATGTGTGAGGAAGTCGCCGGTCGATGGCGTCATATCTGCGTTCCCCTCAGTTTCCGGTTATGCTTTTTCTCTTACTACAATGTGCAACAGGTGTCATAGCAGCCGCCGAGCGAACGCAGTAACGTCATAACATCATTTTCAACACACTCAGATGTTTCTAATATGATAAACAGAGCTACGTTACCTCATACTCATGACCAGAAAAGCGGAAATGGTCGCTGTTCGCGAGACTTGTGTTGTGGGCTTCTTATTAACAACCGCTCCTACTTCTGCTTCATACTACAGTAACGTTAATAATCACATCCACTAACATGATTTCTGCCCGAGTCCTATCCCGATTCTTTTCCACCGGCTGTGAAGTGAAGACCACGTCTCAAGATTCTACGCTCAAATTACGCCTTTGTTTTGGATAGGTGACTTCTAGTGGACGGAAAAGTTACATAGTGCAGCTTTAATCACCGTTGGTACTTGGTAGCGCGATTTGTTGTAATATTTTGTTCACAAAAGTGGCAGACATGTTACTTACTTGTTCAGATGACTTTTTCCAGTGAACATTTTTATTTAGGTTATACTCCAAGACATAGAATCTGTGATTCTGAAGTACAGTATCCACACCGGTGCGATGACTGACAGCAAAGCCGCACAAACTCCTCATAACATTAGATTCATCCGCGCTGAGGAGCTGATGCACAACTCACATCCAGATGATAACTTCGCAAATAACTGCAATTGTATGTTTCAAACAGAGATGGCGACACGGACTGCAGCACAGAGTCCTGCATGGGTTGGGTACCGGTGACCCGCGAATATTGCTGAAACGGGTGAAAAACATCCTGTGTCGGATACAGGTGCGGGTTCGGGTCGGACAAGGGAGAAACACGGGTCTAAAACAGTCACGTGCAAACGTAAAAATAAATGCATGTATAATGTAGATGTGTTCCTAAAAATATATATGCATTTTTAGGAACACATCTACAAAAATATGCCATGCCTGCATGTGTTGTGCCCGCGCAGCGTGTGCGCACCCTCCCAGGAGAATCATAACCACGCCCGCGCGATCTGCCTGCACTGCAGTGCAGTCGTCGAGATGGATCCTGAGGAGTTGAAGAAAATTATAGCTAGTGGAGATTGTAAAGTTGTCAACAATACGTCATCAAAAATCAAGTCCAGTGTGTGGGAGATGTGTGGAGAAATTTGGAGTTATCTCAGAAGAAGAAAAAAATATTGTGAAAGGCTTTGCTGCATGCAAAACCTGCCTTAAAGTTTTCGTATTGGATAGACGCAAATGTGGAACTTCATCGCTGAGGAAGCACACAGATAACTGTGGTAACAAACCAAGCACAGTTCTATCGAACATTTTTCAAAAGGGGACAACTGAAGGTGCCTCGTAGAGATGATAAGGACACATACCATGGTCTTCATGATGTAGCCTTTTGACAGCTTCGGCTGAAGTTGTCCTTGTGTTAATGGTTGTGTAATAACTTCTGCATGCTGGCAATAAACATTTTTGTAAGTGTGTCTATAATGTTATATTTTAATCTGATTTTATTGCGGGTGCCGGTCGGGTGTCGGTTCTATTTTAAGCAGGTTGGATCGGGTGCAGACGTGAATTAGTGCTGCTGTCAGAAAATGGGTCGGATGCGGTTTTAGGCACTGCGGATACGGGTGGGTGCGGATTTACAAAACCATGCTTCAAAATGAAAATTTCCTGATAATTTACTCACCCCCATGCCATCCAATGTCTTTCTTTCTTCAGTCGAAAAGAAATTACTTTTTTTTCAAGAAAAACTTTTCAGGATTTTCCCTCATACAATGTACTTCAATGGCAACCAAAATGTTGAAGGTCCAAATCAATGCAGTTTCAAATAGCTTCAAAGGCTCTGAACGAGCATTAAAAAAAAAAAAAAAAAAAAAAAAAACTTGAATGTACAAGTTACATTACACACACACACATTATATATAATTAAAACATTCAAGCAAAGTGAGTACATGCAGTAGTGGTTCTTCTGCCAGAGTCATAGCCAAGGCAAATAAGGCTGCATCGCTTGCACGTACTGGCATCATTAAAGGAGAAGGAGTAAGAGCAGATGATTAAGAGGAAAAAGGAGCAACTGGAGATGAAAGCAATGCTAGCAAAATCCAATGCTAAACTTGCTTTAACTTGTTTTTTGACTTAATGTAAGTAGCCAAGTCTATTACTTGTTATTCACTGCAATTCCCAAACACTCGTTAATATGCTCACAATCGTAGATTTATTTTACTGTGACTGTGACTGTCTTCATTTTAGGTAAGCAAGAATCCAAATAAACAGTCAATAAATCCACAGTTCCTGTCCTTTACCGGTACAGATTTCCACTTTCATAGCATTGCATAGCAACAAAAAATAATGTGCACCTTTACTCCAGCAACGCCTGTTACCTGAAGGAAGGTTCCCACCTTATTCTGTACCCAAGAGTAACCTCTACTGGACACACACTTACATGACAGTTTAAAATGAAGACAAAATGGTTCTTACAGGGTTCTTGCATGTGTGTTAGGTCTCACCCCTTTCCCCTTCATATGAGCGTTCATTTGCGAAATTCTAGAAAAAAGCTGTCTGTTGTGGTTAAACCTGTTTGTGAGTACCGGTGAACAGGAGATTTTGGCAGACGATCGATGATCAACGGAGGATGGCAGACAGAAGACAGATCGGGATGGACAGGTAAATTCTCAGGTGAGTGAACGGGTAGAGTCTGTGGGGCTTGTCGTAGACGAGACCAGACACTGAAGTGGAGGGATGGGTGGCAGATAAAGGGTGAGTTGATGAGGGTGTGCAGGTGCAGGTGATTAGAACTGTGGTGACTGTGAACGAGTGGGCGGAGTGTGGTAATCTGGTGCTGATGGCTGGATTGATGGTGTTGTTGAATTCGTGACAGTTCCCCCTCCTCCATGACTGGAAGCTGCGACGACGGGGACGACCTTGAGGATGTTCGTGGTGGAACTGGGTCAGAAGTGATGGGTCGAGTACATCATCTCGAGCGACCCAGGAACGTTCCTCTGAGCCGTAGCCCTCCTAGTCGATCAGGTACTCGAGTCAGTTTCCCCGTTGTCATGAGTCGAGGATGGACCGGACCTGATGGAAGATTTCCTCGTTGGTGTCTTGTGGAGGAGGAGGTACGCCATCATCGCCAGATGCTGTTTGCGGAGACAACAAAGGTTCAGTGTAAGGTTTAAAGATGGAGATGCAAGGTCCATCCGTTAGCCCAAAAACATAATCCAATGGCTTGGTTGAAGGAATTCTGTGTGTAAGCCTTTTCAGCATTTCTGGTAAATTCACTTAATTTATTGACATCTAATTCATTATGTTTGTAACTTAAAGGTGCACTATGTAAAATTTTTTCAGTGAAATATCCAAAAACCACTAGACCAGTGTTATATATTTTGTTCAGTTGAGTACTTTCAATATCCCAAATGTTACCCTCGGTTTCCGGTATTATTTTGCAGAAGCACTTTACTCTTACTGCAGTGGGCAACAAGTGTCATAGCAACCGCCGAGCGAATGCACAGAGGAATAATGAGAACGCACAGAGTTTATCTAATATGATAAACAGAGCTGCGTTACCTCATACTCATGACCAGAAAAACGGAAGTGGCGCCAGCGACTGTGGCATAATAAAAGTCCCGCCAAAGACTATGCCATAATAACAGTCTCACTGCTCGCGAGGCGGGTGTTCCGCTCTTCTTATTAACAATCGCTCCAGCGACCTTGCTCAGCTCCCACAACACTCGGTCCTGCTCTGCTTCTTACTACAGTAACTATAATAATCATATCCATGAACATGATTTCTGCCCGAGTCCTATCCCAATTCTTTTCTACCGGGTGTGAGGTGAAGACCTTTGGCCTTTGTTTTGAATAGGCGACCTCTAGTGGACGGAAAAGTTACATAGTGCAGCTTTAACAGCTGAACATAATATTAGTTGTGATTTAATTTAGATCATTGATTTTTCTTAGTATCACTTATTTTCAAATATTCGTTCCACCATGGGACCCGGAGTCGCACAGAGACTTAAAGCTCGTGAAATTACATTAGCTCACGGAGACAAATTAGCCAGTTCTGTTATTACAAAGGATTACAGAGTGAACTATTTTACCTTTAAGTGAGTAGCACATGCTTACTCATAACAAGAAGTGTAATTTTAGTAATAGTCATGAAAGCTGTAACTTGCTAATAACAGAAATCAGATTTTCCCTCATGCTATGCACCCTCATGCTGAAACGACTCAAAACAATGTAGTATACATGCCAGGCCAGTATGTGGCGCTGTAACTCTGCCACAGAAATACACTAAAAACTGAGATGAAGAGTTGAGGCGAGAAGGGGTACAACAATGGTAGGAAGTGAGGCAAAATCTAAAATAACAATAAATAAATTTGGTACTTACCAGATTGAGTTTTATTAATGCCTAAACCTACCCTTACAATAATGCAAATACAGTAATTAAATGACACAATATTGATGTGCGCATACCCAGTGCCCATAGTTGTATTCCTTTCTAGTCCTCTCGTGCGGGACGTGGTGTGATGATGTTGCGCAATCATAAATTGATAGATTGAATATTGCACTCCAGTAATATGAGCCTTGAAAGACCATTGATTTATAGTTAACTATAGTGTTAAAATGTTAGTCTCATAGAATGCCAGCAGGAGGCGGTAATGTTGCATGGAGTGGTTATGACCATAGACCGTAAAAAAATATGGACGACGCGACTTCATTGACTTCCGCTGACCAGAGTTGAAGCTTTCGTAGGCCCGCGAACTGCGCTGACATCTTGGGACCGAGTCTGCGCAGTAGAGAGCAGGAAGTAGAGGCGCGATTATCAAAAGCCCGCCCACACTCTTACAGATGCAGATCAATTCATTATGTTGGTGTGAAATAAACAGTTATGGAAATGTAGAAATTAGAGCTATGCTCCAACCTCCTCCCAAATATCCCGAAAAAGGCTGTTAGTGGCTTAGTGACAACTTCACTCATAGAAGCTGTCAATCTCAGCTGTCAATCATGACGTAACACCCCCGTTTTTATAGTATTAAATAACTAACTAAAACTAAACTTATTTAAAAAACAAACACTTAATCATCGTGATAAAAACGGCCTAAAATGACAGAAGCCATCTTTAGGAAACAATTATTTGAAGTGTAATTTGATTGTTTAGTGTGTCTCGCGTCCATTCTAATACATGGAGAGGTGGAGTTTATGAGCTATACTGGGACCAACCACCGGGGGGCGAACGAGGCGCGGAGTTTCTGAGAGGAGTGCTGCAGGCTTGGTTATGACCATAGACAGTAAAAGAAATGGACACAGCGACCCCATAGACTTCCACGGGGAAAAGTGAAGTCAGTTAGAAGCACTCACTTCCTGATGGCTGAGCGTACTGCGCAGCTTCAGACTGAGCTTGACGACGTAGATGTGACGTGAGCAACCAGTCTGACAGTTGTAAGTCTTCTAGTAGTTGTGCAAAGTGAAATGTGAATCACAGAATCTTGCAGAAACGGAGAGCGTGAGCTTTTGGTAAGTATTCTGATTAATTTGTTTGTCATTTTGCATAGTATTTATTTATTTTAATAAATTGCCTCATAGACAGTAAAAGATTGCCTGCGAGCTTCTCCTCCTGTCTATATGGTCATTTCTCTACTGTGTGCCGGTTGTCGCGTGGTTATGATGCAATCGTTAGCCTATTTTTACAAAAACGGCTTCTACGAGGCGATAGTGTAAGATACAAGGTAATGGAGACTTTTATACATTGTCGTGTTTCTTTAGAAATAAACAATGGACAAATGGAGTCTTTAAATGCCTCAGATGTAAAGTTATTCGCTGTGTATAAAATAAATGGGAGTCAATGGGATGCTAACAGCAGGTGATGGCTTGGTTAGCAATGGCTGCCCCTATGGAAGGTACGCTTTCTGGGTGCTGGATTACCCCTTTGGTTATGACACTGAGTTTGAAAGCAAGATCTCCTCGTGTCCTAATTTCTGTTTTACAGGTAAGCTGGTGTGGAACTTGTGTATGAATGCTTATGATGTTATCGTGTATGTTCCTGAAGTGTTTACATAGAGTGTGAAGCATGTATGTGTTCTTTTAATCGTGCTATGTGTTTATTTAAGGTTGAATTTGTGTGATAACACGAATGTTGTTTAAAGAGACTAGAACAGAGATATTGTTACAATGATTTCACACTGAAATAAGGATATTTGCATGTTAAAAAGCAATGTTTGACACTGAGTTTGAAAGCAAGATTTCCTCGTGAGTTATACTGTGTGGTGTTTTGCACTGCAACTAACACCGCTAATTTCTGTTTTACAGAATATATTCGGACCCACTTTATATTAGGTGGCCTTAACTACTATGTACTAACATTTTAATTAATGATTTGATACATTGCACTTATTGTGTACTCTAGTAAATTTTAGGTTTTTGTGAGGAAGGAAGAAGACAGGGTCGGCTTGCTGGGACTCGTGTGTTTATTTTCTCTTTCTCAGTACACAAAACAAAAGGGCGCGGTCTGTGCATTCAACTCAGTTCTCAGTCTCGTTCCAAACAATGGATGCGCTCTCCAGAGCTCTCAGAACGTCAGCACACGAGTCCTCAGCTGCTCTCTCTCTCCCTAAGCCTCCTCTCTGGCGGCTTTTAACGGTCTCTCCACGCTCATCACTGGAACAAGACACAGGTGTTTGTTATTTGCACTTGACCCACTTACGGCATACTTGTCTCCCGACTCGCTCTCCCGTCACAGACCTCGCTAAACCACACCCCCCCTGCCACATACTCCCACCGCTCGACTCAGTCCGGGGAGCCGTCCGAACTGCAGCCCCTCCCCCCCTGGAGAGGAAGTCGGCTACAACCATCTGCGTCCCCGGCCTGTGGATCACCTTGGACTTAAAAGGCTGTAAAGCTAGATACCAACGAGTGATCCGTGCGTTGGTATCCTTCATGCGGTGGAGCCACTGAAAGGGGGCGCGGTCTGAACAGAGGGTGAATTCCCGCCCCAGGAGGTAGTATCGGAGGGTGAGAACGGCCCATCTGATGGCAAGACACTCTTTTTCGATGGTGCTGTACTTAGTCTCCCTCTTCGAGAGCTTTCGACTAATGTACAGCACCGGCCGATCCTCCCCCTCCACCTCCTGGGACAGTACTGCTCCCAACCCCCTGTCCGACGTGTCAGTCTGTAACAGAAAGGGGAGAGAAAAATCAGGAGAATGCAAGAGTGGCCCACCACATAGAGCAGCCTTTATTTGAGTGAGGGCCTGCTGACACTGCTCCGTCCACAGGATCGGGTCTGGTGCTTCCTTTTTAGTGAGATCAGTCAGCGGGCTAGCGAGCTCAGAATAATTAGGCACAAACCTTCTATAATACCCCGCCAGCCCCAGGAACTGTCTCACCTCCTTTTTGGTCTTTGGTCGTGGACAGGTTGCAACTTCTGCCATCTTATCAATTTGGGGACGCACCTGTCCATGACCTAAGTGGAAGCCCAGATACCTGACCTCCACTCGCCCAATCACGCACTTCTTCGGGTTGGCCGTCAATCCAGCCACCCTCAGCGCTCTCAAGACAGCCCTTAAATGCTCCATATGTCGCCGCCAATCATTACTATACATGACTATGTCATCCAGATAGGTGGCGGCATACGCCGCATGCGGCAGTAACACATGGTCCATGAGACGCTGAAATGTGGCTGGAGCCCCGAACAACCCGAAAGGAAGCGTGACAAATTGGTGCAATCCAAACAGTGTGGTGAAGGCTGTTTTTCCTTGGATAAAGGTGATAAGGGGATCTGGCAGTATCCTTTTGTCAAATCCAGTGTCGAATAAAATCAAGCTGTGCCGAGCCGATCAAGCAATTCGTCAATCCTCGGCATTGGATACGCATCGAATTTCGACACAGCATTCACCTTGCGGTAATCAACACAGAAACGCACCGTGACCCGCCCCTATCCGTGCGCACCACCTCATAATTAAGATCCCCGACTCGCTGTGTAACCTCAAAGGGTCCTTGCCACTTCTCAAGTAATTTTGAGCTTGATGTGGGCAGCAATACAAGGACTTTATCTCCCGGTGAAAATTCTCACAGTCTAGTTCCTCTGTTATATAGCTGGGCCTGTTTGTCCTGAGCCTGCAACAAATTCTCCATTGAAAGCCGCCCCAAAGTGTGGAGTTTTGTTCTCAGGTCCATGACAAACTGAATTTCGTTTCGACCATCAGAAGGACCTTCCTCCCAAGTTTCCTTTAGGACGTCTAACACCCCGCGTGGGGTTCCATTTATCCCAATTTTTGGCGTCTTCGTGAACGAACTTACGAATCATGGTTTTCAAGTGCGATTAAAACGTTCCACCAGTCTGTCTGTTTGTGGGTGATAGATGCTGGTACGAATCGATTTAATGCCCAATAATTCATACAGTTCGCTTAAAGTGCGTGACATAAACGCCGTGCCCTGATCCGTGAGGATCTCCTTCGGGATCCCCACGCGGGAGATTAAACAAAACAGAGCGTCCGCAACACTTTTTGCCGAAATGTTATGGAGCGCTACTGCCTCCGGGTATCGTGTTGCATAGTCTACTATTACTAATGCAAAGCGATGCCCCTGTGCAGATCGTTCTAATGGCCCGATGAGGTCCATCCCAATTCTTTCGAAGGGGACCTGCATAATCGGAAGAGGGCGCAATGGTGCTTTTGGAGAGGCCGGCGGATTCACCAGCTGACATTCACGACAAGACGCGCACCACCTGCGCACGTTCTCGTGAATGCCCGGCCAAAAGAAACGGGCCATTAGCTGATTCAGTGTTGTTCCCTGTCCTAAGTGTCCAGCCATGGGATTACAATGAGCATTTCCCGGCGGCTCTTTGGTACTAACATCTGGGTTGTATTTTCTTTTGTCTGAGCGTCTTGTGTCACTCTATACAACCGGTCTTTTATAATAGCAAAATAGGGAAAAGACAGCAGGCGGTCAGGCTGGACAGACTGGCCGTCAATGGTACAGACCTGTTCAAAGGCGTGTTTCAGAGATTCATCCTGAGACTGTTCCAGGGGAAAGTCATCGTGGTCTGAGAGAATCCGTCTCTCAATCCCGCTCGTTTCCCCTGAGTCAGTACTCAGTGGTCCCGGTTCAGTCTCCCACCTGCACGGCCACTGCCCCCTCCCGTTTTCCTATTTTACAAGAGACATCCGCACATAATTGTCCCAATAATTCCCTAAAAGCTGGCCAATTGGTTCTCAGAATCAGTGGATGCCTGAGGTGCGGATTAACGGCCACCTCTACACTATGCTTTTGACCCCGAAACTGAATCACAACTGACACTACAGGATATTTCACCACGTCCCCGTGCACACACTGTACCTGAACCATGCGGCTTGTATCCAATGCCTCGGGCTGAATCAGGCTTTGGTGGATCAAGGTTTGCTTACATCCTGAATCCACCAGAGCCGGATAGGTACCCCCCTTAATACTCACAGGTATCTGGTACCAGCCAGCTTGACCGGGGGCAGCCTGCGGGACATCCGGGACCCGGATCATTGTCCCCACTTCCATCATTGAACATCGGTCGATGAAATAGTCCAGGTCCCCGCAACGTCAACAGGCCGGCCCAGACCTACCCGCCACCCCGGTGGTGGTAAGTGGGCCCAGCGATGGGCATGGAGAGAGCGGACCAGAAGCTTCGCCAAAGCTGGGCACCCCGACCTCGACGTCGCTTCCCTCAGCCAGTAGTCATTTGCGGCAGGAGTCCCAGAGCTGTTGGGCCATCATGAAAGGTCGGCCACTTTCGCCCAGCTCCAGCGACCGGAACCACTGGCGGTGTTGACCCGGTTTCAAAAGATATCGGATTCATGCTCCCAAAATGCCGGATCCGTGTGGACAAAACGCTGATACGGTACAATTTTCTTTTACGTATACAGCTAAACGCGTCTCCGTGTGGACGGGGCCACAGAATAAATCAAGATTAACATTTATTTTGGTCAGACAGAACTTAAATAAAAAAGAATTAAACACAAATACATGGTACACAACTTTCGGGATAAAAAATATAAAATACAATTACAAAGTAATATGAAAATAATTTCAAAGAGTTTTAAAGTGAAAAAACATTTTTCGCTTTAAAGGGTTTGTTGATTATGATTTAAGTTAGTTAGTGCTGTTTGAGCATAAACAACATCTGCAAAGTTACGATGCTCAAAGCAAAGGGAGATATTTCATTTTAAAGAAATCGCTTTTTAAGGACTACAACAAACGGCTGGTAGGGACTACGAGTTTCTTCCCGGGTTAGTGACATCACAAACTGTAACATTTACATAAACCCCGCCCACAGAAACACACAAGAAAGGGGGTGAGATTATCATGACAGAATATGCTAATCAATGACTTGAAGATAGTTAACTCCACATCAGCCACATAAATTCATCAACTAACCATTCAGAAACGTCCTGTCTCATTCTACATGTTGTCACTTCTTCTCGAGTCTCTCCATCATTGTCCAACTCCGGTTTGAACATAAAAGGCTGAACAGTTTCATTGCCTGTCTAAATGTTGACGTCAGCAATCTGCGAACTCAGACATGTGTAAGTCCCGATTTTTTATACTCCAAGTATTCGAACATGATTGGTTAGGTCTGATTGTAATAAGTGACGTAACATTGAATCTTCCTGGCAGAACTTACGCTAGAGCTTAATTTCTTCATTTCATTTGGCTCTTAGTGATGCCATTATTGATTACCTAACAAGGAACTATCTTAGTCCTAAATGTGATATTACCTACTGATTAGTTCAGCTTGTTTCTATATTAGTTCATAGTAGTAGCTGAAGTGTTAATAGCTTACTTCTCATTAGTCCTGCTTTAGGTTGTGTAACACGTTTTAACCCTTTCCACTAGGGGTGGCACAGTACATGGAAAAAAACCGAACCGTTCGGTTCGCTTGTCTCGGTTCGGTGTGTGTGCGTCGCACGGTTCGCGCATGCGCAATGTATCCTTGTGCCCGTATGTTACTTCAGACAGTGGATGTCCTTTTCGCGCAAAATAAGAGGTTTGTGTGGACATACAGTAAAGTAAAAGTGGAGTGCTATAGGTCACGTCACATGTAGAAATGAAAGTGGGAGAGATAAGGAAGGCTGCCCGGAGTTGGTGGATGCGCATCGTATATCAGGGCAGATGCAGTGCGAGAGCGGGTGCCGCGCCGCTCGTGCCCGTTGCGCATAAACACACTGGCAGGTTTGTCTCGCGAGTCGCGCAGCTGAACCGCGGCTCGTGTATTGCAAATACAGGCAAATATAGTCCATTCTGTCACATTTTCCGGTGTTCTCCTCCGACCCCTGTCTGTCTCATGCTTTGATTTATGATGGGCAACATATATATATCTGCTGCAAGACCGTGTTCCCCTCTGTCTCATACACACATTCATATGTTGTATATAAGTAATTCACATGATAAATGTAACATTTAAAAGTTAAGATATGCTTCTAGTTTTAATAATTTAAACATGCCTTTGAAGTTTGGGCAAAAACTTCTGGCAGTGTTGTGTTTTCGTGTATTTTATTTTATTTTTTCACAGTGCTGGATGTCATATAGTGATTGTGAAACACACAGAACACTTCATGGTGAAATGTGTTAATCAGGTCAGCTGAATTAAAGCCACAGTGCATTGTTCTGATCAAAATTGATATGATTAACATGAAAAATGTTATGCCAATGTGTCGGACTCGGTAGACAGCCAGTTAGGAAACAACTTGATATTACAATTTTTAATACTGTATCCTAATTAGATTAGATTAGATTCAACTTTATTGTCATTACACAAGTACAAGTACAAGGCAACGAAATGCAGTTTAGGTCTAACCAGAAGTGCAATAGCAGCAAGTGCAGGATATACAGTGGTTGCGTAAGTGCAGGACATGGAAATGTACTGAATATATATAAATATGTATAAATAGAGAGACGGTTATTACTATAAACAGAATTGTGGATGATTAAGCTATATATCATATGCTGAAGTAAATAAAAAACAACAACAACAAG
Source organism: Romanogobio albipinnatus (assembly GCA_023566225.1). NCBI lineage: Eukaryota > Metazoa > Chordata > Actinopteri > Cypriniformes > Gobionidae > Romanogobio > Romanogobio albipinnatus. The sequence goes on from CM042254.1 coordinate 39,815,297, forward strand.
AACCGTACAGAACCAAAAACCGTGACCCTAAAACCGTGATACGAACCGAACCGTGGGTTTTGTGAACCGTGCCACCCCTACTTTCCACACATGCAAAGAAGACTAAACTTAGTGTATTTACTAGTTGCCATATCAACATTATTTAGAAAAAAATAGCACCAAAATTAAAAAAATCTTTGGAAGATATCACTGAACATTTATTTAACCATAGCAAAAGTAAATTTCTTACTTAAGTTTATTTTTCATCTCTGTTTTTTGTGTTTATTTAAAATAAGACAAATCTGATATTATTTTAATCTTATATCTGTTATTTAACAGTTGAGATAGTTATTTAATGCTGATCTAACCAGCAGAAGACACAAGCCGCAGTTTAAATCCCAGTTGCTCAGGTGGGGTGCGTTGTAACACTGTGTTACAATGAGCCCCTATTAGAACTACGCTATTACATTCTATACTTTTATGAATTCTTTTGAGAAACCATGAGAAAAGGGTGAATAATGACTGAGAGTCAATGTTCAGAAATTATTCATTATCATTATGTTTTTAACTATGCTGTATAGCTGTATTTAGCAATGTGTTTGTTGTCAAACTCAAAAATCAGTATATTTTTAATGATTAAAAAATGTCATTATTTTATTTAAAAAATTTAATAATTGTATTTTAGATAAAAGATAAAAGTATACACTGTATTAATGAAACAAAACCACATAATTGTACTAGACATGTGTGCAATTAATGTGAGAAAAAAATAAATACTCAGAATTTACACAAACTGAGACAGTCAAAAAGCGGTAGGTTGTGCCACGCTCTCCCCTACTTATTAATGATGGACCATTATTCTTAAGTGTTACCGAAGGTTTTTACTCTGTTATTGTCACATGCTGGTTGCAGAGACGAGGAGAAACAGGATCTAATCGCAGCAGTTTTCAAGTTATTTGAACAAAACTCAGGGTACTCAGGATACAGAACAGGGGTCCGTTTTTTGTACCTCGCTAACTCAGTTAGCTGGATTTGATTGTTGACGATTTGGCATGATCTTGGATTGTTTGGTTCTTCGACACTCATTCTGGACTTGCTGTCATAGCAACAGGTCTGTAAGCTTAAACCTGCTCGGGAGCATCTTATTTCATGTAAACAGGATTAGATTGCCTCTTGAGGGCCAGTTGTTCAAAACATTTAATCTGGATCAAAATGATCTGGATTTGGAAATCCCATGTTGTGCTATCCAGGATCAGGTAATCCATCTTACTTTTGTGCCGGTTTTTCAAAGCAAAATTGGATTGGATCACCCTGATCCAGATACACACCTTTTCAGATTACCAAATCTGGATTACTAGTGCTCTACGGAGCCTCTAAAGGGACATGGTGATGGAAAAAAATAAGAATTGGGGAAAAAAAAAATTAAAATGCTTTTGCATTCTCTCAGAAAAGTTTTGCGTAGCATTCACCCGAGAAACCTTGCGTTCGTTCGTGAAGAACTTTTGACTGATTCATCTCTTATAATTGATAAGAAGTAAAAAGTTTTATAAGTGATAAAAAACACTTTAAATTTTATTTCACGAGTTCGTTTACCCATATACTCTTTAGCTGATAAGGTTTTTAGCGTATTTGGCTTGCTGTCCGCGGTGGAGGGGCTCGAGGAAGCCGCTTCCACTCAAGCTTAGATTTACCCCCCAGGGACTACTAGTGCTAGGAAGAAGAGAAAGGTAAACATGAATGTAAGTAGGTGGAGTTGGGGAGGTGGAGGGATGATGCAAACGCCTGAAGGAGGTAGGAGGCTGCTTATATGCTTAGCAGTTGATTGAAAGATTAGATGGGTTCACTCCTCCCGAATTTGCGTTTGTGTACGTTTCTAATTGAAAGATTACATGGGTTCACTCCTCCCGAAATTATGTTTTGAACTTCACATAATATTTTTGTTTGATATTTACAGCTGTTTGGGGATTATTTTATGGCGGCTAAATCTTTTTTTATTTTGACTGTAGGCTACCGAAAGGCTTAATAGGTAGCCTAATGTCTACTTCTCATTTATTACTTTAACAATTATCCTAACTAATCTAGAGCAAAATAAAATAATATGTGTTTGTGTATTATATGATACAAATGTTGTATTTTTTGACCAGTTTTACTACATTTTCTTCCTGGAATCCACCTTGAAATCCTACCCCCTGTTGGGATCAAGATAATCCTGTTTTTTTTAATCAAAGTTATCCAAATCCTACTGACAAGTTTTGAACAACACAAACTGAAGGTTTGATCCAGATTAAAACCAGGATTGGATTCCGTGATATTATCTGATTTCAGATTCCTTCTTTCCCTTTTGAACAACCCATTTTCAAGATTTGATCCAATCCGATAACCAAAATCCGATCAGTTTACCTTTGAACAACTGGCCCAAGGTGATACTTAAAATCTGTCCCAGCCACTGCTACTTTATTACAAGAGTTAATTACTGAACCAGGGGCAATACTAATTTTAAATAATAATATAAAAATGTATTTGAAAATAATATTATGTTGTGTAAAAGGTGTATACTATAGACACAGCCACTTGATTGAGAGATTTATTTGTAATGGAATAATTACTTTATAATTTTATCTGAGCTGTGCATTAATTTCCGTGGTGATGGATATTATGGGAGTGGCTTGATGTGGCACAGGAGATGCAGATAACTTAAGAAAATGAAGCTTGTGCGCAAGTTCTGGCAGGAAGATTCAATGTTACGTCACTTATCACATTCAGACCTATCCAATCAAGTCATAATTCTCAGAGTATAAAAGATCGGTAATTAACACATGTCTGAGTTCACAGATGCTGACGCCAGCATTACAGTTGACGATCCGGACGTTCCGTAGCAGTCGATCGCTGGTCCTATTATAAAATTAATAATGTGCAATACAGGGAGTGCAGAATTATTAGGCAAATGAGTATTTTGACCACATCATCCTCGTTATGCATGTTGTCTTACTCCAAGCTGTATAGGCTGGAAAGCCTACTACCAATTAAGCATATTAGGTGATGTGCATCTCTGTAATGAGAAGGGGTGTGGTCTAATGACATCAACACCCTATATCAGGTGTACATAATTATTAGGCAACTTGCTTTCCTTTGGCAAAATGGGTCAAAAGAAGGACTTGACAGGCTCAGAAAAGTCAAAAACAGTGAGATATATTGCAGAGGGATGCAGCAGTCTTAAAATAGCCAAGCTTCTGAAGCGTGATCATCGAACAATCAAGCGTTTCATTCAAAATAGTCAACAGGGTCGCAAGAAGCGTGTGGAAAAACCAAGGCGCAAAATAACTGCCCGTGAACTGAGAAAAGTCAAGCGTGCAGCTGCCAAGATGCCACTTGCCACCAGTTTGGCCATATTTCAGAGCTGCAACATCACTGGAGTGCCCAAAAGCACAAGGTGTGCAATACTCAGAGACATGGCCAAGGTAAGAAAGGCGACCACCACTGAACAAGACACACAAGCTGAAACGTCAAGACTGGGCCAAGAAATATCTCAAGACTGATTTTTCTAAGGTTTTATGGACTGATGAAATGAGAGTGAGTCTTGATGGGCCAGATGGATGGGCCCGTGGCTGGATTGGTAAAGGGCAGAGAGCTCCAGTCCGACTCAGACGCCAGCAAGGTGGAGGTGGAGTACTGGTTTGGGCTGGTATCCTCAAAGATGAGCTTGTGGGGCCTTTTCGGGTTGAGGATGGAGTCAAGCTCAACTCCCAGTCCTACTGGGAGACACCTTCTTCAAGCAGTGGTACAGGAAGAAGTCTGCATCCTTCAAGAAAAACATGATTTTCATGCAGGACAATGCTCCATCACACGCGTCCAAGTACTCCACAGCGTGGCTGGCAAGAAAGGGTATAAAAGAAGAAAATCTAATGATATGGCCTCCTTGTTCACCTGATCTGAACCCCATTGAGAACCTGTGGTCCATCATCAAATGTGCGATTTACAAGGAGGAAAAACAGTACACCTCTCTGAACAGTGTCTGGGAGGCTGTGGTTGCTGCTGCACGCAATGTTGATGGTGAACAGATCAAAACACTGACAGAATCCATGGATGGCAGGCTTTTGAGTGTCCTTGCAAAGAAAGGTGGCTATATTGGTCACTGATTTGTTTTTGTTTGGTTTTTGAATGTCAGAAATGTATATTTGTGAATGTTGAGATGTTATATTGGTTTCACTGGTAAAAATAAATAATTGAAATGGGTATAAATTTGTTTTTTGTTAAGTTGCCTAATAATTATGCACAGTAATAGTCACCTGCACACACAGATATCCCCCTAAAATAGCTAAAACTCAAAACCACTTCCAAAAATATTCAGCTTTGATATTAATGAGTTTTTTGTGTTCATTGACAACATGGTTGTTGTTTAATTATTAATGTTGTAAAATTAATCCTCAAAAATACAACTTGCCTAATAATTCTGCACTCCCTGTACAGTGGCGTTCAAAGTCCATGTCAGCCTATCATTCCGTTCATTGGGCTGTCGCAGCAACAGCGTTTAGATCCGAAACAATCACTTTCAATGGAGGACTATCTGGGCATGTTATCAAAGACTGCTGTGATCTTCATCATCATTTTGGCGTCATCACTTCATCAGCATTCAGCACAGTGATATGTATATGATTATGCATTTCCGATATCGATCTGGTGTAGTATTTTACTCTCTCAAATTGTCGCAAGCATGCATGCACGAGATGCGCACCTGCTTGTGCAACGTTGCTTGTTATCGCTTGCTCGTGTTGTAAACTAGCAACAGTGCCTCGTAAATGATTCGCATGACACCGGTTACCATTAACGATTGTATTTTGTTTAGAAAAGCTGAAACAGAACAGATGGCACAGCATATTAGCCTCTATCATTCTACCCACGAATGCAAGGAAACCAACATGGGTTTTAAAGCAACATGCACCCAGTTAATCGGGGCTTCATGATTAACAGAAGTTAAGCTGAAATCGCGAATGGGTTCAGTGTTATCAGATCGCTAAAGTTGAATTAACTATGCTAATTTGCTCAGCATAGATTTTACAGTACAGCACTGACATCAGTGCTTGATCCGTTCTCATTCATTCGTGCTATTCATCTTGCAAGCGCTGTGAGTTGTCACATACAAAATGCAATTGAAACTGACACAATAGTTTCAAGCTTAGAAGTGTTTTGGGCCTGTCATCCAGCAGAGTACATATTTTGCTCAAACATACGGGGCACCCAGTGTTGAAATGGCTTCCTTGTGTGATTCGACATGGCTTCCTTTACTATGAGGAAGAACCGTTCTGTGCTCATATAAAGGTGCCGTTGCTTATTGCTTTATAAATGCGCTACATATTAATAAATTAGTTAATTAAAGCAAACATGTATAGTAATTGTGCTTTTGTCTTTGCGTTACTCCAGTTAATTTGACTCTATTCGTGTTTTATTCCGCTACTGATATCTGCATGCCTCTGTCTATTTTTAGGAACTTTAGAATTTAGTGTTACGTCTCATTTGGTCCTTCTGTACTACAACGCCATGGCTACAATTATGAATTAAACAAAGTGTATCTCGCTAGTACTCAAAAGCACCATATGTCAAGTAAGGTTTGCATAAAAAAAAACAAGGTTTAACTGGATATTCATTAGCAGCAATAATTTAATTCCGTACTCAATCCGACCCATTTTACATAAAGATTGCATCCTGTACAGCAACTAAAGCACAGCATGGGAATACAATTATTCAAATATTTTATGAATATAGTAAGTGAGCAGAGTGCGTTCCCTTTATAAACGCATGAAACCATCAAATGCTTCAGTTCAACTAAACTCGGACACTAGTGGAAACCGTTTCGGTCAATCTGACTACACCAAATCATGAATCTATAGCATGTTCTACTCTTCGTTGGTCAAACGTATGCACTAGAAGGCAGAATTGGTCAGTGAACAAGCGCTGAGCCATTCAATCCTGATTGTGTATGTTCCGTGTTGTGTTGGCTCCTCCAATTGGCCATTGCATTCAAGCGCTCCACAGACATTTACATTTACGCATTTGGCAGACGCTTTTGTTCAGGGTGACTTGCATCGTATTCAAGGTGCACATTTGGTCTTTTGTTGTTTCTTTCTTTCCCTGGGAATCGAACCCATGGCTTGGTCAAATCAAAATCAAATCAAATCACTTTATTGTCACACAGCCATGTACACAAGTGCAACAGCAGGTGAAATTCTTGGTGATGTTCCGAGCAACATAGTAGTCACGACATGACATGTACAACATTTAAAGCAGCATCAGATTACACATCTGATGCGCCCACAATTACTCACAGCACAGTAAACTCTACAATAAACAATAAATAATTTACACAATGTGAGTGTAGTTCTCACAGCTTTAACCAATATACACATACTTACAATATACATATACTTTAAACAATATACACTAAACATACATTAAACAGTATACATTAAGCTATAGTAATAATAATATACAATGTACAGTATACATTATTATTCACAGTAGAGATCCAATGTACAATAGGTGCTATATGATAAATAATAAATGATAAATAAATGTGTATATAATATGTGTGTATCTACAGTGGGTTGTGCTGAGTGATATTCTGTCCAGTGTGTGTTATGATCCTGATGGATCAGGAGTTAAGTAGTCTGATTGCTTGTGGGAAGAAGCTGTTCTGGAGTCGGAGTTGGTGTTGCTAGTGCTACGCTCTACTGTTTGAGCTTCAGGAAAGACGTGTCTGTGATTGGCTACGCTCGCATTGTAAACACCAACATTCGTCAGTCTATCGAGACTAACACAATATACAGGGGAGTAAATATAGTGTGACTGTTTGATAAAGTCTGCACATGCGTACTGATTCCTGCAAATTACGAGCTCTCTCGCAGTGAGCTTTTTTCTCTTCACCAAAGCTGGCACACACGGTGTGGCTTATAATCATTGTGATTCGTTGTTTTTCAGACTGTGATCCTGATGTCACAAGAATTTGTCTGGAGGTTACATCAACCCACTCACATTTGTTTAATTTACTTCAGGTTACAAATTTTATCATGGCTGTTGGTGAGTATGTCAAACATGCTATCAAAGACAAAAGATTTTAACCTATGGTCAAAAGAATTTAGGATTGCGATATTGGTCTCAGACTGCCAAAAGTGGACCCAAAAAAAAAAAAATTCATACAGTATGAACCTGGCTCAGGTTATCAAACGATGACTCTCACATTGATTATTGTTTTTCATTGGTTCGGTTGCTTTGCAGGGTTCTATAGACAGCTATGGTTTATTAGCTAGTAAAGCGTCTTATAAAACATTCTTATCCTTCCGCAAGGGCATTGTTTGGTTTTCAATTGTCGGTTATGTATTTGTCATGCTGTTCTGGTTTATTTTCTTCTGGGGGTTCTTTCAACAGGTTCTGATGGTTAGATGGTGTTCTATCTAGCTGTGAGCTGGAGTCACACCCAATGGTTTCAAATCCTCCAACTGCAGATGCTAAGAACTGCAGTTCCCCAACTCCTCTATGCTAAGGTTATTCTTCGGATTGGGGCTGCTACGAACGCAGCTCAATGCGTGGAGTCCGCATACTCTATCAAGGTGCTGTATACATGGTCATCCTCAGCATTATAGTACAAGCAAGATCTGACTCAAACACTCAGCAACTTCAAGTAGTAATTTTCATGCAAATACTGGTGGTGGCATGTTTTCTCCTTTATTACTACTCCTCAATCCTGTTTTCGTCAGTCTCTATAAGCCTTTCATGAATTTCTCTGTGACCTAACGTGGTCTCTGTCCAGGTGGCCTATTGTAGCCTTCATCTCTGTGGCCTACTGCGGCTTCATTAGCGTGGCCTTCGTCTCTGTAAAAGCGTGGCCTTCGTCTCTGTAAAAGAGGATATCTCTAAGCACATCCCTGCACCCCTAATCATTCTGCATTTTTTATATTCCCCAACGGGTCTCCCATATCAAGGTGGTTAACTCACCTAGAGACCTACAGAACTGCAGACCATCTCATCAGTATACCGGACATTCATTCAGGGTTATGTGCTGCTACAACAGCAACTGAACGCAGGATTGTTTGGTGGTCAAGATGGTCGTCAGCATTCTAATATTATAGAATGCTCAAACCTTCAGGTAATCTAAGATTACCTATGTGTCTTAACAAGCATCAGGTAAGTTACAGTTTATCATTTAACTCCTAATACTTTTTCATGGGGTCTATCGAGACCAACTCATGCACCCACGCTGTCTTCTCCTCACTATGGGCTATCGCAGCCTTCTCTGCACACAGGCTTATCATTCTCAGTCGCCGCGTCTTTCTTGTACCCTCTCCTATCAAGGCTGTATACATGGCCTAACCTGGCAGTCATACAGCCTACGTGGCTTTTCGTACCCCGGCCTATTGAGGCAGCATACACGGCTAACGTGGCAGTCATACAGCCTACGCAGCTCTCTGTACTATGGCCTATTGAGGCAGTGAATATATGGCCAACGTGGCAGAACATACAGCCTACGCAGCTTTTCGTACCCCGGCCTCTTGTGGCAGTATATACGACCTAATGCGGCAGTTCATACAGCCTACGCAGCTCTCCGTACCATGGCCTATTGAGGCATCGAATATATGGCCAACGTGGCCGTCCATACAGCCTACGCTGCTTTTGCAGTAGCATAACAATTCCCTCTGTTTATTGGTTAACACCTATGTCAATATCCATATCTATTGCATGTTCAATGTCCATATTCTTAGTAATTCTTATGCAAATACTGGTGGTGGTGTCACAGCGTCACATTCTCAGATTATTACTCATCCCGTTTGTCAGTCTCTATAGCTCTTATTCTTCGTCAATTGCCTAACGCGGCCTTTGTCTCCAGGTGGCCTAATGTGGCCTTCATCTCCAGGTGGCCTTCGTCTACATGCGACCTAACGTGGCCTTCGTCTCCAGGTGGCCTAATGTGACCTTCGTCTCCAGGTGGCCTTCATCTCCAGGTGGCCTAACGTGGCCTTTGTCTCCAGGTGGCCTAATGTGGCCTTCGTCTCCAGGTGGCCTTCGTCTCCAGGTGGCCTAACGTGGCCTTCGTCTCCAGGTGGTCTAACGTGGCCTTCGTCTCCAGGTGGGCTAATGTGGCCCTCGTCTCCAGGTGACCTTCCTCTCCAGGTGGCCTAACGTGGCTTTCATTTCCATGCGGCTGATCAAGGCTCTGTCTCGTGGCCGTTCAAGGCTTTCGTCTCTACCTGGCTGATCAAGGCCCGTCTGCGGCCGTTCAAGGCTTTGTCTCTACCTGGCGTTCAAGACCCGTCTGTGACCGTTCAAGGCTTTCGTCTCCACCTGGCTGATCAAGGCCCGTCTGCGGCCGTTCAAGGCTTTTGTCTCTACCTGGCTGATCAAGGCCAGTCTGCAGCCGTCCAAGGCTTTCGTCTCTACCTGGCTGATCAAGACCCGTCTGCGGCCGTTCAAGGCTTTCGTCTCTACCTGGCTGATCAAGGCCCATCTGCGGCCGTTCAAGGAATCTTTAATTAATGCTGTCACATAACAAATCTGCTTCAAATTGACTTAAAATGACATGAATTGCTAATTACAACATTGAAATAAAAATGTAAACGGTGTACAAATACTATAAAATCTCGAACATAAATAATTGTTTTTTTTATTAATATATTAAAAAACATTTATCATTTATCTATTTTAACTTTTATGTTGGTTTGGTCGTTTGGCTGTTTCCTTATAAAGGTCCAGAAATTCGTAGGTTTTTTTTGTGTCATTTGTCAAGATTTTGCCAGGTGGCTTTTTAAATTATGCATGATGTCATTACGTTGCTTGATGCAATTGCTGCATTACTGCACTCAGAGGAAAAGGGTGTCAAATTTGTACCTTTTTTCCTCCTAAAAGGTACTACTATAAACCGGTTTGTGATAAAAGAGGTGCAAAGAGGTCCTTTTAAGGTACTGCCCCAGTGACAAGCTGTTGTACCCCTAAATGTACAAATTTGACACCCTTTTTCTCTGTGTGTGATCGTGGTTTCGAGTATCGATGCATCTGCCCTCTTCAGTGAACACAAGAACGCGCAGTAATCTTAGATAACGTAATCCAGATATTTTAATCCAACACTCAAATTTGTTTGAAGAACCAAATTAGCTAGAGATCAGTTATCACGATTAAAAGATCTGGGATTTGTCAAATCTCAGATGTAGGCTATTAAGCGAGGTACGAAGAACTAACCACAAAACAACCAAAAAAAACAGTATTAGTTAACTGGGGTCCGTTCTTCATACCTCGCTTAATACATCTGAGATGATTTGACAGATCCCAGATCTTTTAATCATGATAACTGATGTCTGACTAATTTGGTTCCTCAAACGAATTTGCGGATTGGATTTAAATATCTGGATTAAATGATCAAAGATCACTGCACGTTCTTGTTTTCCCTGAAGAGGGCAGATGCATCGATACTCGAAACCATGATCAGCAATGCAGCTATTGGCTGGCGTCAAGACAGCAATGTAATGACATCATATAATTAAAAGAGCCACCTGGCAAAAAACTTGGCAAATTACACAAAAAAACCCCATGAATATCTGGACCTTTATAAGGAAACAGCTAAACGACCAAACCAACATAAAAGTTATAATAGATCAATGATAATTTTTTTTTTTTTTTACATGATTACCAATTATTTATATTCACGATTTTATACAGTATTTGTACACCCTTTAAATTTTTATTTCAATGTTGTAATTCAATTTGAAGCAGATTTGTAACGTGACAGTATTAAAGTTTCTTAAGGGTCAAGATCAAATTCTCTGCATCTCCTGCGCTGCATCAAGCCATCCCATAATATCCGTCATCACTTAAATTAATGCACGGCTCAGATTAACTGTACAACATGTGTGCAAACCTCCAATACAATTATAAAGTAATTATTCCATCACAAATAAATCGCTCAATCAAGTGGCTGTGTCTATAGTATTATACACAACATTATAATATACAGTCTCATATACATTTACAATTTAAAATTTGTATATTATTATTATTTAAAATTATTATTATTGCCCCTGGTTCAGTAATGAACTTGTAATAAAGTAGCAGTGGCTGGGACAGATTTTAAGTATCACCTCAAGATGCAATCTAATCCTGTTTACATGAAATAAGCCTGCTCGCGAGCAGGTTTAAGCTTGTGGACCTGTTGCTACGACAGCAAGTCCAGGATGAGCGTCGAAGAACCAAACAATCCAAGATCATGCCAAATCGTCAACAATCAAATCCAGCTAACTGAGTTAGCGAGGTACGAAGAACGGGCCCCGGAACGGAACCAAATACAGGGCTTAAATACACAGAGCATACAAAAGAGCTAATGAGGTAATTAAAGGACAACAGGTGAACAGGATTAATCGATACACACTGTGAAATTAAACAGGCAAACTGAACACAATGAAAACTAAATCAACACAGAACCTAACCATGACATTATCGAGGATTTGGAGATGTGTTTGTATTCACTGTATGTAGTTACTATTTTAATTGTATTATTTTAATTAGCCTATTTGTACTGTCCTCCAATTGGTGTTCTTAACCAAAATTAGACAGTCAGCCAAACTCCAGACATGAAAAACATGTGAGTCAGAATATAGCTTCTTAGCTCTGTTTAATTGAGACTCTTGAGCATGAAGACATGAACAAAGGAGTACAACTGAAAATAAGCACAAAAAATACAATAAGGCGAAATTGTGCCTCATACAAATACTAACAAAGCTTAATTACAATTAAATATAATCTTCTCAGTAAAGTGTCTCAGTAAACAATCAGTTCACGAATTGAAATCAAAGATTTATACTCAAATATAGTTTTAAATCAACATGAAATTAGTACAAATCAATTATTAGAAATACTGTAAACAGAAAATACAGAAACTACTTACAGGCAATTCTTGCTTAGGAGAAATCGAAACATAACAGGATTATTGCAGCTGGAACGATCTTCACCATGTGCTTTGACTAATAAACTAACTTCCTTATTCAGCCTGCAATACCATACATGACCGCTAGAGGTCCTACTTACTCTAACAAGGAGAATACCCAAAGGGCAGAACACTCCGCGCTTGGTGTTTATGACACCACAGTCCATATTGCTACAATTTAGCATAAACTTTCGGTCAGTCGACGGTAAAAGTAAGATGACTTCTGTAACAGGCCTTGTGAAGGTCTTTGGAGTACCTTGAGCAGTGGTCCTTAAACTAACTGTTCGTACCTTTCCATCCTGGCTATGAATAGCAGACGTGACCACTGCCATAGGCCAGTATTACGAGCAGCTTGTTTCAATAAGACAACATAACCTTCTTGCAAGTTGCGACGCGTCTCATTCCATTTTCTGCGACTCTGTAGGGTTGGAAGGTATTCCCTTTTCCAGCGGAGCCAGAACTCATTGGCCAAGGCCTGTACTTGTCTCCACTGCTTAAGAAGAAGATCCTTGTCACCAAATTCTCCTGGAGGAGGTGAGACTGCTCCCTTCTGGGTAAGCAGCATTGCTGGAGTCAAGATGAATGGAGACTGTGGGTCACTTGATACAGGAATGAGAGGTCTGGCGTTGATGATGGCTGAAACTTCAGCCATAAGCGTGCACAAGACTTCATGGGAGAAAGCAGTATGTTCTCTTAGTAGGATACAATCGAGAATTCTGCGGCCACTCCAATCATTCGTTCCCATGAACCTCCTCTATGTGAAGAATGAGGAGAGTTGAACTCCCAAGAACAGCTCTGCTCCCTCAAATATCCAGAAACATTTTCCTCCTGTGCCAGCTTGCTTAGTCCTACCTCTTTACTTGCTCCTACAAAGTTCGTGCCACAATCAGACCTCAGCTGCTTTGCAGGTCCTGGAATGGCGAAGAATCGCCTCAGAGCATTGATGCAGCTGGAAGCATCCATTGATTCGATTACCTCAATATGCACTGCTCTCGTGCTAATGCAAGTAAACGGGGGATTTATGTTTAGGCGCTCAGGAGGTAAGTCTGCCATGATTTGTTCCTCCATTTTCCCACGGAGATTACGGCAAATAACGCAATGGTGTAAGACTGAGCTAATCAGCCTTTTCCCTCCGATAATCCAGAAACCAGCCCTTCTCAAGGCTCCCTCCGTAAAATGACGCCCTTGATGTTCTACTTTCTCATGGTAGTGACGCACTAACAGGATGGAGATGTGATTGTGCTTAGTTAGAACCAAGGGGTTCTTTTCATTGGAGCTTAATGGAGAATTTTTTTATCTTCCTCCAATTCTGATCAACCCTTCTTTGAGAACGGGATCAAGTTTTACGAGAGGGCTGTTCTTTGGTAGGGCTTTCTTTTCGGAAAGGGCTGCATATTCCATAGGAAAGCTCTCAAGTTGAGTTGCTCTTAAAATGGCGTTCCAGGCTAGTGAATACTCTTGTGAGGTTCGAAATTTGTTGCACCAATGCCACCCTACATGTTCTTTACAACCGCTCTTGGATTTGATTGTGTGAACGACGTGTATCAAAAGAGCAATGGCTCTTACAAGGGTTAACCAGGTAGAGAATCTCTTGAATCTTTCTGTCCCTAAGCCATTAAGTCTAATTTGTGTGCAATAACTGAGGACATCACGTCTTATCTCAACATCGTCTTCTGGACAGACAAGTTTGTAGGATTCAGGCTCTTCCTGCAAGCATGTATTTGGTTTGGAGAGGAAAGGAGGTCCCCTGAGCCATGCTGTATTATTAAGTTGAGATGCGGAAACTCCTCTAGAAGCATGGTCCGCTGGGTTGAGTTCAGTTGGTACATAAACCCATTGATCTGGCCTTGAAGATTGGCGAATTCGTTGAACTCTGTTATGCACATACACATAAAACCGCTTTGTCTCGTTATGTATGTACCCTAAAACTACTTTGCTGTCACAGTAGAATCTTATAGCATGCAATCTGAGATCCATCTCATGGCGAATCAGGTCAGCAATTTCAACTGCCAATACTGCAGCACAGAGTTCGAGACGTGGAATATTAGGTTTGTGTTGTGGTGCTAGTTTGGCTTTACCTAAGACAAATCCGACATCACTGCTACCATCATGATCAGTGACCCTGAGGTAAGCCACTGCACCGATCGCTTTAGTGGAGGCATCATAGAAAATGCACAGTTCTGCAAGTTTTGCTTCAGAGAGAGAAATTGAGGAATAGATTCGAGGAATATGAAGTTGCTTCAGGCCCTGGAGGGAGTCTTGCCATGTTTCCCATTCTGCTCTCTTTTCTTCAGGAAGTAAAGCATCCCATTCTGAGGTGAAATTTGAGAGGTCCCGTAGCAGAGCTCTGCCTTGTATGGTGACTGGAGACACTATGCCGAGTGGATCAAAGATACTGTTCACAGTTTAGTGAATGATTTGCCGACAGATGACACATCGAAGGTGAAGGTGTCGCTTGCTATCTCCCAGCACAACCCAAGAGTCCGTTGTATAGAAGGAACATCTCCACTAAGGTCTAAGTCCTTTATAGTCTTGGCATGTTCCTCTTGAGGAAAGGCTTGCATAACAACTGGGCTATTTGAGGCAATCTTGTGCAAACGAAGGTTCAATTTGGCTAAAGATGCTCGTGTTCTTTGAAGGAGACTCACTGCCTGCTCATCAGTAGGTAGGGACACAAGCCCATCATCCACGTAGAAGTGTCTTTCCACGTACTGTCGAGTATCTGAGCCATGTACCTTCTCACCCTCGCCAGCAGCTCGTCCTAACCCGTAAATGGCAACGGCCGGAGAAGGGCTATTGCCAAAAACATGTACCTTCATCCGGTACTCTATGACATCCTTTGTTGGGTCGCTGTCTCGAAACCAGAGGAACCTAAGAAAGTTACGATGGTCCTCTCTGACTTTGAAACAATGGAACATTTGTTGGATGTCAGCTGTGATGGCTACAAACTCCTTACGGAATCGAAGGAGGACTCCCAGCAAGTTATTGTTCAGATCGGGCCCCGTTAACAAGACGTTGTTGAGGGAGATGCCATGATGTTGGGCACTGGAGTCAAAAACCACCCTGATTTGATCTGGCTTTTTTGAGTGGTAAACTGCAAAGATTGGTAGGAACCAACACTCCTCTCCCTCCTTGAGTGGTGGTGCAGGTTCAGCATGGTCGTTCTCCAGAATTTTCTTCATGAACGAGACAAACTGTTTTTCCATCTCTGGTTTCATTTTTTGCCAGTGAGCGATTACTCTGGTCGTCGAGTACTGCATACATTTTGACAACCTTCTCAGGTTGATTCTGAGGGAACACATCCACCAAGCAAATTTTAGAGCATGATTTCCCAGGCTGCTCCTTTCCACAGATCTCGGTACAGTGTGACGTCACTGTGGATGTTGACAATTCACTGTCGTCTCCTTCTCCGCAGCTCAATTGTGGGGTGGAATACTCAGGTACTTGACAAGGTGGACCAGGGTGCATGACTGTGACATGACGATTACTCTTGCATTCACTACACTTGACAGTTAACTTACAGTCTTTAGCCAAATGAGTAGTGGACGTGCAACACTTGTAACATATTCCATTGTCACGAAGGAAGGATTTTCTCTCCTCAATAGGTTTGGCTCTGAAAGTGTGACACTTTTTTAAAGGGTGTGGTCTATGGTGTATTGGGCAGTATTTTCCAGGATCCTCTACTTTCTTTTCACTGAGAACATCAGTTTTATGAGTTGACAATGGAATTTTTGCCGTCCTTAGAATTGATCTATCCTTAGAATGGATATCGCTAGAACGAGTGAGTGAGAAACTAGGGTCGTTCCTGATGCGTGCCTCATTGCAAATAAACTCAGCAAAGAATGAGAAAGGGGGGAAAAGACCCATTGTGCTCTGCTTTGAACCTGGATCCTTGGGCTACCCATTTTTCTTGAAGAGGGTATGAGAGCTTTGCTACTATAGGACTGATTCCTCGAGCGGTATCTAAAAAGGCCAATCCAGGCAGATATCCATCTTGCTTTGCTGATAAGATCTCCATGAGGAGATCTCCAAGTTCCCTAAGTCTCACAGGATCGTTGTTGTAAATTTTAGTAAACGTATCCAATTTCTTGAACAGCGCATCTTCAATTATCTCAGGTGAAGCATAGCACTCGACCAGCCTGTCCCAGGCTTTCCTAAGAGCAACCTGAGGATTGTTAACGTGCATGAGACGTATTCTGTTGACGTAATGGCCTGATTCCTTGCCTAGCCACTTACTTAAAAGGTCCAACTCTTCGCTAGCTGAGATGTCGAGCTCATTTATGGCATTTAAGAATGAGGACTGCCACGCTCTAAAACTTTCGGGTCTATCGTCAAACTGACGGAGCCCTGTAGTCACCAATTCGTGTCTTGCCAGAAACTTTACGAACTCTGTCAGTGGGGGGTCTTTGACCGATTCAGCCTGGGAAGCATAGTGAAGAGGTTTATAAGGTTTAGCTGTGACATTCAGACTTGAACGAACACCTGAGTGAGGATGTGGCCAGTGTTCGTTATTAGTCTCTGCTATGTTCGGGCTAATTTTGAGAGGTGAAAAGTAGGAATCAGACATGGTAAGGCAACTTTTTGGTGGATTACACTGGTTTTCTTGATGAGGGCTAAGTGGTGACGATTCAAGTTGCTTGCCCCACGCTTTCCTCATGCTTGACAGGTGCAAAGTCATGACAACGCGAATGTGTTTGTAACTCAGATTGTTGTATAACAGTCTTTTGTGCGCTGCATACTTTCTTACTTTCCTTTTATATCTTCGAGTACTTTTGTCATCCTTTACCTTTAACTGTTCCTCGGCTGCCTCTAATATTTCTGCCTGTGCTACAGCCGCTGCTACCTCCCTCTGGAGTGTTAGAGCATTCAATTCAGCTGTGAGTCTGGTTTTCTCAAGAAGGGCTTTTGCTTCCTTCTCTGCTTGTTCAATTTTTAACTTCGCTTCTTTTTCAGCAAAGGATGCACGGACACGTGCTGCTTCTGCCTTCGCACGGGCCCTCGCTGCTGCGCTAGCTGTTGAAACTGATGTAAGACTGCTGCCCGCGCTCTTCTGAGAAGCTCTGTCGCCATCCTTATTATCATCCATGGTGCTCATTCATACTTTGCACATAATCAACGTCGTTATTTTTCCAACTAAAGTTGCCTTTTTACTGTACTGTCCTCCAATTGGTGTTCTTAACCAAAATTAGACAGTCAGCCAAACTCCAGTCATGAAAACCATGTGAGTCAGAATATAGATTCTTAGCTCTGTTTAATTGAGACTCTTGAGCATGAAGACATGAACAAAGGAGTAAAACTGAAAATAAGCACAAAAAATACAATAAGGCGAAATTGTGCCTCATACAAATACTAACAAAGCTTAATTACAATGAAATATAATCTTCTCAGTAAAGTGTCTCAGTAAACAATCAGTTCACGAATTGAAATCAAAGATTTATACTCAAATATAGTTTTAAATCAACATGAAATTAGTACAAATCAATTATTAGAAATACTGTAAACAGAAAATACAGAAACTACTTACAGGCAGTTCTTGCTTAGGAGAAATCGAAACATAACAGGATTATTGCAGCTGGAACGATCTTCACCATGTGCTTTGACTAATAAATTAACTTCCTGATTCAGCCTGCAATACCATACATGACCGCTAGAGGTCCTACTTACTCTAACAAGGAGAATACCCAAAGGGCTGAACACTATTATTTTTAAATAATTATTTGCAAAGAACTTGCAGTTGTGCTCATATGAAACACAAGATGGCGCTCTTACTCAATAAAAGATTTTAGTTAATGAGATGGAATTCGAATCGAAATGCATTAGAACGACAGAAATAGAATTTAAAGAAACAACACAGGTGACAACATGTTGGCACATGAGCTGTTCATCCACAAAAAGAAGCTTCATTTAAAATGAAACATAAATTTAATACAATCTGGCTGTCTGTTGTAAAGTCTATGAAAGCCTAAATGCTTTATTATTATTTTTTTTTTTAAACAAAGTATTGCCAAACTAATATCTAAAGTTTGTCTTGACAATCTTTCCTTTTCTAGTTAACTAATCAAATCTGTATTTTGTTTGTCACCTCAATTCAAGTCAACCTACCACAATTAAACTGGTATTTAAAAACATTGTCGCACTGAATATTTGTAGACATGTCAATAACATTAACATCCTAAAAATATAATAAATTAATAAATATATTATTAATTTCTAAGCTAAACACTATCAGAGATTTGTTTTAAAACAGATCAACCCATTTTAATGAGCATTCTGTGTGCTATTATTATAATCTTGCATAGAATCTGTTTCTATGCGCACTCGATCCATTAGTAACTCTGGAAGAAGCAGTTAGTTTCACTGGGTCAGTTTCTATGGTTACTAACATAGTACCCTGCCAATTAACCTGATTTTTGGAACCTTAAACTGAGGTTAACACTATTTGCAAAATATAATTTCACTGTACTAGGGAAGAAAAGACGAGCAAGTAAACACGGCGTTTAAAACTACCTCCTTGCCTTACCCTGACTCAAATTGGTTAAGATTGTGAGCTGTAGAGTTGGATTATGCGGGAAATGACGAATTATCTGCGAGTAACTTGCAGGTGTACACCTCAGCCGCTAGAGGGCCGAAACTTCCGTACTTCATCGTCAACAGTTAAACTGCTTTCACCTTAAGATTTTTTTTATTTATTTTTTTTGATAATGATGCTAGTGATGCTCAGAATACAACATAAATGTAAATACACACGTTACAATATGTCTGCATGTGTTGAGGTGAAACTGTATACAGAAAGGAAGAGGGAATTAAACAAGGAAGGATCCAGAGAAGAAAAAGGGTTTTTGTCAGGACATGTTGTGGTGGGCATGTTGGTAATTACAGAGTGAGTGTGGTGTTTGGAAACTCAGCATACAGCTCTGCCAACGAACACTTGCAAAATATCTTGAGCCTGGAGCATTCAACGCCCTAATTCATACAGACACTCTTATAAACACAAGCATATGTGCACTCACACACACACATGAAATCAGCATTATTGGCAAATCACGTTTAGTCAATGTATATGCAAGCACACTACAGATTTGAACTGCCCGAAAGTTGATGAATAAATTCCAAAAACAGCTTGTATGCGATTAAAGGAAAATTTGCATTTTTAAAAGTGTTCATGTAATACTTCTGCTCTTTTGTTTTATTTTTATGGTTTGATCTGGAAACATCATAAACAAAAGGTTGGAGTCTGTGGTTACGGTCAGTTGCTCTGGTGTATGATGGCTCACAATTGCCCTACTTGCTTTCAGTAGCATCTGTGAACTGAGAGCTTTATCTGATGAAATGCCCACAATTCAAATTCATTCAAAGTGCTGTCATGAAACTGTAGATGGCGTAGACTGATAGGTCATTAACTGAATCTGCTTGCAATCACATCATTCTCTATAAGGCACAGCTGATTGGTTCCTGCTGTATCAGTAGCCAATGAACTCGCTGCTCAATCCTCAGATACTGGTCAGCATTTTCTGTAGCAGTTTGCAGCACGCTTTCAGAAACCCTCGACGTTCCCCAGCTCCACTTGTATAGATCTGCTACGGGTCATTCATGTATGCTATATTGTACAGCAGCAGCATGTCTTACTTGCTCGCAGCAGCGTTTCGTGTATGTATTGACAGTAGTAAGTGTCGTACTTGCTCTGAAGCAGCAGCAATAATAGCAGCAACAGTAGCAATAACAGCAGCAGCAATAACCAAAAGCAGCAGCAATATCCAACAGCAGCAGCAACTAATAGCAGCAGCAAAAGTCAACAACAGCAGCAGCAACAACAACTAATGGGAGGAGCAATAACCAGCAGCAGCAATAATAGCAGCAGTAACAATAACAGCAGCAGCAGCAATAACACCACTAGCACAGCAATAACCAACAGTAACAGCAATAACAGAAGCATCAATAGTAGCAGCAATAACAGCAGCAGCAGCAGCGGAAACAACAGTAGCAGCAGCAATAACTAATGGGAGGAGCAATAACCAGCAGCAGCAATAATAGCAGCAGTAACAATAACAGCAGCAGCAGCAGCAATAACACCACTAGCACAGCAATAACCAACAGTAACAGCAATAACAGAAGCATCAATAGCAGCAGCAATAACAGCAGCAGCAATAACAGCAGCAGCAGCAGCGGAAAGAACAGTAGCAGCAGCAATGACCAACAGTAACAGCAGCAATAACAGCAGAGGCAGCAGCAGCAGCAATAACAACAACAACAGCAACAACAATAACCACAGCAACAGCAATAACAGCAGCAGCAATAACACCACTAGCACAGCAATAACCAACAGTAACAGCAATAACAGAAGCATCAATAGCAGCAGCAATAACAGCAGCAGCAGCAGCGGAAACAACAGTAGCAGCAGCAATAACCAACAGTAGCAGCAGCAATAACAGCAGAGGCAGCAGCAACAACAACAACAACAACAACAACAACAACAATAACCACAGCAACAGCAATAACAGCAGCAGCAACAATAACCACAGCAACAGCATTAACAGCAGCAGCAACAATAACCACAGCAACAGCAATAACAGCAGCAGCAACAATAACAATAACAGCAGCAGCAACAATAACAGCAGCAGCAATAACAGCAGCAACAACAATAACCACAGCAATAACAGCAGCAGCAACAATAACAGCAGTAGCAATAACAGCAGCAACAACAATAACCACAGCAACAGCAATAAAAGCAGCAGCAACAATAACAATAACAGCAGCAGCAACAATAACAGCAGCAGCAATAACCAAAAGCAGCAGCAATATCCAACAGCAGCAGCAACTAATAGCAGCAGCAACAACAACTAATGGGAGGAGCAATAACCAGCAGCAACAACAATAGCAGCAGCAACAATAACCACAGCAACAGCAATAACAGCAGCAGCAACAATAACAATAACAGCAGCAGCAACAATAACAGCAGCAGCAGCAATAACAGTAGCAACAACAATAACCGCAGCAGCAGCAATAACAGCAGCAGCAACAATAACAGCAGCAGCAGCAGCAGCAGCAGCAATAACAGCAATAGCAGCAGAATAACAGCAGCAGCAGTAATAACAGCAGCAGCACCAATAACAGCAACAGCAATAACCAACAGTAGCAGCAGCAATAACAGCAGCAGCAACAAGAACAGCAACAGCAATAACCAACAGTAGCAGCAGCAATAACAGCAGCAGCAACAAGAACAGCAGCAACAGCAATAATAGCAGCAGAAGCAGAAGCAATACAGCAGCAGTAACAATAAAAGCAGCAAAAGCAGCAGCAATAACAGCAATAGCAGCATCAACAACAGCTGTATCAATAACAGCAAATAGCAGCAGAATAACAGGGCAGCAGCAGCAATAACAGCAACAGCAATAACCAACAGTAGCAGCAGCAACAATAACAGCAGCAACAGCAATAACCAGCAGCTGCAACAATAGCAGCAGCAGCAAAAATTACAGTAGCAGCACCAGCAGAAATAACAAACAGCAGCAATAACAGTAGCAAAAGCAGCAGCAATAACAGCAATAGCAGCAGCAATAACATCAGCATCAATGACAGCAATAGCAGCAGCAATAACAGCAGTAGCAACAATAACAGCAGCAGCAGCAGCAGCAATAACAGCATCAGCAATAAAAGCAGCAACAGCAATAATAGCAGCAGAAGCAGAAGCAATACAGCAGCAGTAACAATAACAGCAGCAGCTGCAGCATTTGTTCAAATGCAGCACCACCTTCCCAGAATGCTTTGTGGGCGCGTTAAAGTTGCTTGACGTCACCCATAGGAATAAAATGGAGTGCGGCGCGACAGAAGTGTTGCACGGACAAGTGGATCAGCACCTTAACAATAGCAGCAGCAATAATCAACAGTGGCAGCAGCATTAACAGCAGCAGCAATAATCAACAGTAGCAGCAGTAATAACAGCAGAAGCAGCAATAACAGCAGCAACAATAACAGCAACAGCAAAAACCAACAGTAGCAGCAGCAAAAACAGCAGCAGCAACAATAACAGCAGCAACAGCAATAACAGCAGCAGCAGCAGCAGCAGCAGCAATAAAAGCAGCAGAAGCAGAAGCAATACAGCAGCAGCAGCAATAAAGGCAGCAACAGCAATAACAGCAATAGCAGCAGCAGAAATAACAGCAATAGCAGCAGCAGCAGCAGCAATACCACCACCACCACCACCAGCAGCAGCAGCAATAATAGCAGTAGGAGCAGCAGCAATAACAGCATCAGTAACAATAATAGCAATAGCAGCAGCAGCAACAATAAAACCAGCAGCAGCAATAACAACAACAGTAGCAATAACAACCGCAGCAATAACAGCAGCAGCAGAAATAACCGCAATAGCAGCAGCAGTAACAGCAGCAGCATCAGCAGCAATAACAACAGGAGCAATAACAGCAGCAGAATCAGCAGCAGCAACAAAAACAGCAGCAGCAATAACAGCAACAATAACAACATCAACAATAACAGCAGCAGCAACAATAACAGCAGCATAAATATTTTTTTAAGAGCTAAAAGAGTTCTGTGTGATCATCTCCTTATTTGTGTATTTACCGGTAAAGTCATTCTGGTAATTATACAGTAATTTACCAGGATTACTTTGAGAAAGGGGCTTAGACACAGTTTTCTTCTAAATTAATTCTGTATTTAAATTTATATATCATTCTAATGATGCTTCAAATTACTTTGTCTCAGAAATAACTTTAAATAAAACAACAAAAACAACAACAATAAAAAACAAATAAAATTGTTTTGGATCAGAAGGCCTGAGGCAGTCGTTAATGGACTAATGGATTAGAGGACAGCGTCTCTCTAGTGGTGATTTTAAACATGCTCCTGGCAGAAACGGCAGAAATTGTACAATTGTTTCCATATGTGCATCAAACTGCTTTTCCATTATTCAAACTCCTCCTTGTCCTTTTTTGCTCTCTCTCTCTCTCTCTCTCTCTCTCTCTCTCTCTCTCTCTCTCTCTCTCTCTCTCTCTCTCTCTCTCTCTCTCTCTCTCTCTCTCTCTCTCTCTTCTAATAATTTGGAGTTTTTAAAACTTTTATGATGTCTGTCTTAATCAGAACAACCTGGCACATTTTGGCATGGCTACAAACTTATGGTAATTCAATCATTGTGAGAGAGACAGAGAAAGAGAAAAAGTTACACAGAGAGAGAGAACGAGAAAAAAGAGCAGAGTAAAAACAGAAAGACTGCGGTAACCATCTTTCTCTCGACTGTGAGGCGACTCGGGCAAAAATAGATGTTCCATTACAGATGGAGGAGTGGAAAGTAATAGAGGCTTAGGTGAGGGAAAATGGCAAGAAAGAAGAATGACTGCAAAGCAGACGGGAATCTGACAGTAATGGTAGTTGACAGACGTGAGTTCATGGCAGGTTTGTGGTGACATCATTGGCTAATTTGAGAAAGTTTTGTCTCACCAAACACATGTAGTTACACATGTACATGTAATACCCATGCTGAAATGTAAAATGAAAGCTCTAGCGTAAAGTTCTGCCAGGAAGATTCAATGTTACGTCACTTATCACATCCAGACCTAACCAATCATGTTACAGTTGTCTGAGTTCACAGATGCTGAAGCCAACATTTCAGTTGACGATCCGGACGTTCCGTAGCGGTCGATCACTGGTCCTATTATAAAATTAATAATGTGCAATAAAGTGGCATTCAAAGTCCATGTCAGCCTATCATTCTGTTCATTGGACGAGTTAACAAGAGCAAAATCTCGCGTTTAGATCCAGAACAATCACTTTCAATGGAGGACTATCTGGGCATGTTATCAAAGACACGGCTGTGATATTCATCACCATTCTGGCGTCATCACTACATCAGCATTCATCACAGTTATATGTATATGATTATGCATTTCTGATGTCGATTGGGTGTAGTATTTTTATCTTTCTCAATTTTGTCGCAAGCATGCATGCATCGTATGAGACGCGCACCTGCTTGTTCAACGTTGCCCGTTATCGCTTGCTTGTGTCGTAAACTATCCATTGTGCCTCGTAAATAATTCGCATGACACCGGTTACCGTTAATGATTGTATTTTGTTTAGAAAAGCTGAAACAGAACAGATGGCACAGCATATTAGCCTCTATCATTCTACCCACGAATGCAAGGAAACCAACATGGGTTTTAAAGCAATATGCACCCAGTTAATCGGGGCTTCATGATTAACAGAAGTTAAGCTGAAATCGCGAAGTGTTATCAGATCGCTAAAGTTGAATTAACTATGCTAATTTGCTCAGCATAGTTTTTAAAGTACAGCACCAACATCAGTGCTTGATCCTTTCTCATTCAATGGTGCTATTCATCTTGCAAGCGCTGTGAGTTCGTCATTTGTGTCATATGCAACATGCAATTGAAACTGACACAATAGTTTCAAGCTTAGAAGTGTTTTGGGCCTGTCATCCAGCAGAGTACATATTTTGCTCAAACATACGGGGCACCCAGTGTTGAAATGGCTTCCTTGTGTGAATCGACATGGCTTCCTTTACTATGAGGAAGAACCGTAGCGTTCTGTGCTGATATAAAGGTGCCGTTGCTTATTGCTTTTTAAATATGTGCTACATATTAATAAATTAGTTAATAAAAACAAACATGTATAGTAATTGTGTGCTTTTGTCTTCGCGTTACTCCAGTTTATTTGACTCTATTCGTGTTTTATTCAGCTACTGATATCTGGATGCCTCTGTCTATTTTTAGGAACTTTAGAATTTAGTGTTACGTCTCATTTGGTCCTTCTGTACTACGACGCCATGGCTACAATTATGAATTAAACAAATGTGTATCTCGCTAGTACTCAAAGCACCATATGTCGAGTAAGGTTTGCATTCAAAACAAGGTTTGACTGGATATTCGATAGCAGCAATAATTTTATTCCGTACTCAATCCGACCCGTTTTACGTAAAGATTTCATCCTGTACAGCAACTTAATCGCAGCACGGGAATACAATTATTCAAATCTTTTATGAATATAGTAAGTGAGCAGAGTGCGCTCCCTTTATAAACGCATGAAACCGTCAAATGCTTCAGTTCAACTAAACTCCTACACTAGTGGAAACTGTTTCGGTCAATCTGACTACACCAAATCATGAATCTATAGCATGTTCTACACTTCGTTGGTCAAACGTATACACTAGAAGGCAGAATTGGTCAGTGAACAAGCGCTGAACCATTCAATCCTGATTGTGTATATTCTGTGTTATGTTAACTCCTCCAATTAGTCATTGCATTCAAGCGCTCAACAGACATTTACATTTACGCATTTGGCAAACGCTTTTCTCCAGGGTGACTTGCATCATATTGAAGGTGCACATTTGCCATTTTGTCAGATCTTGATTTCCCTGGGAATAAAACCCATGGCTTGTCGTTGCTAAAGCTACGCTCTACTGTTTGAGCTACAGGAAAGACGTGTCTGTGATTGGCTATGCTCGCATTGTAAACACCAACATTTGTAAGTCTATTGAGACTAACACAATATACAGGGGAGTAAATATAGTGTGACTGTTTTACAAAGTCTGCACATGCGTACTGATTCCCGCAAATGACGAGCTCTCTCGCAGTGAACTTTTTTCTCTTCACCAAAGCTGGCACACACGATGCTGCTTATAATCATTGTGATTCGTTGCTTTTCAGACTGTGATCCTGATGTCATACTGTGGGAACTCCGCTGCATTAATGTCAGACTGTATGATAATCAAACGCACTATTTGTCTGGAGGTTACATCAATCCACTCACATTTGTTTAATTTACTTCAGGTTAGAATTGTATCATGGATGTTGGTGAGTATGTCAAACATGCTATCAAAGACAAAAGATTTTAGCCTAGGGTCAAAATAATTTAGGATTGCGATATTTGTCTCAGACTGCCAAACGTGACCAAAAATCATACAGTATGAACTTTGCTTAGGTTATCAAACGATGACTCTCACACTGATTATCGTTTTTCATAGGTTTGGTTGCTTTGCAGGGTTCTATAGACAGCTATGGTTTATTAGCTAGTAAAGCGTCTTATAAAACATTCTTATCCTTCCGCAAGGGCATTGTCTGAGGTTTTCAATTGTCGGTTATGTATTTGTCATGCTCTTCTGGTTTATTTTCTTCTGGGGGTTCTCTCAACAGGTTCTGACGGTTAGATGGTGTTCTATCTAGCTGTGAGCTGGAGTCACGCCCAATGGTTTCGAATCCTCCAACTGCAGATGCTAAGAACTGCGGTTCCCCAACTCATCTATGCCTAGGTCATTCTAAGAACGCAGCTCAATGTGTGGAGTCTGCATCCTCAATCAAGGTGCTGTGTATATGGTCATCCTCAGCATTATAGTACAAGCAAGATCTGACTCAAACACTCAGTAACTTCAAGTAATAATTTTCATGCAAATACTGGCGTTGGTATGTTTTCTCCTTTATTACTACTCATCGACCCTGTTTTCGTTAGTCTCTATAAGCCTTTCATGAATTTCTCTGTGGCCTAACGTGGTCTCTGTCCAGGTGGCCTATTGTAGCCTTCATCTCTATGTGGCCTACTGCGGCTTCGTCAGCGTGGCCTTCGTCTCTGTAAAATAAGATATCTCTAAGCACATCCCTGCACCCCTAATCATTCTGCAATTTTTATATTCCCCAACGGGTCTCCCATATCAAGAAGGTGTGTAAAACTCACCTAGAGACAGACCTACAGAACTGCAGACCATCTTATCAGTATACCGGACATTCATTCAGGGTTATGTGCTGCTACAACAGCAACTGAACGCAGGATTGTATGATGGTCGTCAGCATTCTAATCTTATAGAATGCTCAAACTATATGGGCCCTATTTTAACGATCTGAAACGCAAGTGTCAAAGCGCAAAGCGCAAGTAACTTTGTGGGCGGGTCTCGGCGCTGTTGCTATTTTCCCGGCGGGATAAATGGCTCTTGCGCCCGGCGCAAATCTAAAATGGGTTGGTCTGAAGTAGCTTCATTATTCATAGGTGTGGTTTGGGCGTAACGTGAATAAACCAATCAGAGCGTCATCCAACATTCCCTTTAAAAGCAGGTGCGCAAGTTCCATTATGGATTGCTATTATTATGGCGTATTTACCAGGCGCAACGCGCCACTGACTTTAGACTAGGTTTTTTCTGGTCAGTGGCGCAATTGTTTAATGGAACAGCAAAATAGCACCAGGGATTGTTTGCGCCGGAATACGCCTCCTGTTTTGCGCTGAACCGCCCAGGGAGCGCAAGTTCATTCACTAGTTTAGCGACGTGCTTCTGTGGAGGGAAAAGCGCGCTTTGCACGGGTGAAAAATAGGAATGACACATGCGTCGGTGTACAAAGTCAATTGCGCTGGGTGCAAGATAGGGCCCTATGTGTCTTAACAAGTATCAGGTAAGTTACAGTTTATCATTTAACTCCTAATACTTAACCTGTTAACCTGCGTCAGGACGTGGACACACTGAAGCTTTCTTTGTTTAAATTAGCTCAAAGAACTATATATGTTTTAGTCCCAGTATGCCATTCTTGGGATTTCTTAAAAGCGGGGGTGCAGGCTAACAGGTTCAATCTTTGTGGTAAGTATACAATCTACACAAACTTCTGGTCATGGTGGCAGTTCCCACATCTATTATTTTATAGATTATACGACTCACTTTTCCATGGGGTCTATCGAGGCCAACTCATGCACCCACGCTGTCTTCTCCTCACTATGGGCTATCGCGGCTTATTCTCAGTCGAAGCGTTTTTCTTGTACCCTCTCCTATCAAGGCTGTATACACGGCCTAACCTGGCAGTCATACAGCCTACAGGGCTTTTTTCGCACCCCGGCCTATCGAGGCAGCATACACGGCCTAACATGGCAGTCCATACAGCATACACGGCTTTTCGTACCCTGGCATATAGAGGCAGTATATACGGCCTAACATGGCAGTTCATACAACCTACGCAGCTCTCTGTACCATGGTCTATCGAGGCAGTGAATATATGGCCAACATGGCAGTCCATACAGCCTACGCGGTTTTTGCAGTAACATAACAATTCCTTCTGTTTATTGGTTTAACACCTATGTCAAAATCCATATCTATTGCATGTTCAATGTCCATATTCTAAGTAATCCTCATGCAAATACTGGTGGTGGTGTCACAGCGTCACGATCTCAGATTATTACTCATCCCGTTCGTCAGTCTCTATAGCTCTTATTCTTCGTCAATGGCCTAATGTGGCCTTCGTCTCCAGGTGGCCTAACGTGGCCTTCGTCTCCAGGTGGCCTAACGTGGCCTTCGTCTCCAGGTGGCCTAACGTGGCCTTCATCTTCAGGTGGCCTAACGTGGCCTTCGTCTCCATGCAGCCTTACATGGCCTTCATTTGGCCTTCCGATCAAGGCTCCGTCTCGTCGCCGTTCAAGGTTTTCGTCTCTACCTGGCTGATCAAGGCCCGTCTGCGGCCGTTCAAGGCTTTCATCTCTACCTGGCTGATCATGGCCCGTCTGCGGCCGTTTAAGGCTTTCGTCTATGCGCCGATCAAGGCCCTGTCTCTGTGGCCGTTCAAGGCTTGTCTCTACCTGGCTGATCAAGGCCCATCTGCGGCCGTTCAAGGCTAGTCTGTGGCCGATCAAACTCCTTTCGCGGTTTCATTTTATCATGCTCAATTTATGGCTAAATAACATCTGTCTATTCAATGTTTCAGGAATCGCTGCATTTACGACGGGCAAGTATACAATTCTTTCCCAATTTTTGGGGGTGAGTAGGTCCCATCCTGGAGGAACTAATTTCCTCCACCGATTCTTGGGGGTCGGCTGCGCCCCTGCCTTAATCTTCAGGCAGGAAATGCAGAGTCCGTTACCCTCGAGACGGGAGCTACGGACGAGGTCTACGCCAAAGAAACTCTAAATATAATACTTGCTGGTCTGTTAATAAATTGTAGTGTTACTTCATTGTACTCATCTGGCTTCCCGAGTCTTTCTGGTAGAAATTAAAGCTCTTGCGTAAAGTTCTGCCAGGAAAGTTTCATTGTTACGTCACTTATCACATCCTGACCTAATCAATCATGTCCTAATCATCAGAGTATAAAAGATGGTCACTTACACACACATGTCTGAGTTCACAGCTGGGTAACACAAAAACTATCCAAACACTGGGTTGTTACGTCTGATCCAGGATCTGGGTAACACAAAAACTATCCAAACACTGGGTTGTTATGTCTGACCCAGGAGCTGGGTAACATAAAAACTATCCAAACACTGGGTTGTTAAGTCTGATCCAGGAGCTGGGTAACACAAAAACTATCCAAACACTGGGTTGTTACGTCTGATTCAGGTGCTGGGTAACACAAAAACTATCCAAACACTGGGTTGTTACGTCTGACCCAGGAGCTGGGTAACACAAAAACTACCCAAACACTGGGTTGTTAAATCTGATCCAGGAGCTGGGTAACACAAAAACTACCCAAACACTGGGTTGTTAAATCTGATCCAGGAGCTGGGTAACACAAAAACTATCCAAACACTGGGTTGTTACGTCTGACCCAAGATCTGGGTAACACAAAAACTATCCAAACACTTGGTTGTTACATCTGATCCAGGAGCTGGGTAACACAAAAACTACCCAAACACCGTGTTGTTAAATCTGATCCAGGAGCTGGGTAACACAAAAACTATCCAAACACTGGGTGTTGTGTCTGACCCAGGAGCTGGGTAACACAAAAACTATCCAAACACTGGGTGTTGCGTCTGACCCAGGAGCTGGGTAACACAAAAACTATCCAAACACTGGGTTGTTACGTCTGACCCAGGAGCTGGGTAACACAAAAACTACCCAAACACTGGGTTGTTAAATCTGATCCAGGAGCTGGGTAACACAAAAACTATCCAAACACTGGGTTGTTACGTCTGACCCAAGATCTGGGTAACACAAAAACTATCCAAACACTTGGTTGTTACATCTGATCCAGGAGCTGGGTAACACAAAAACTACCCAAACACCGTGTTGTTAAATCTGATCCAGGAGCTGGGTAACACAAAAACTATCCAAACACTGGGTGTTGTGTCTGACCCAGGAGCTGGGTAACACAAAAACTATCCAAACACTGGGTGTTGCGTCTGACCCAGGAGCTGGGTAACACAAAAACTACCCAAACACTGGGTTGTTACGTCTGACCCAGGATCTGGGTAACACAATGTACCAAGGTATGTTGATATGGGAAGAAGGAGGTGGGAACCGGCGAACGTTCAACAAACTTTTATCCAAAATAAACAAACTGAAAGTAACACAGGCAGCCACTCACGGATGGCTGCCGCGCACACACATTATAAAACATAAACAAAACATAATGTAAAGTCCAGGCCTGGTCCTCTCTTATCTTTCACTGTCGTTTTTCCTCCTTTTATGCGTCCGAGCCTCTCCGTGAGACATGAGACCGGTGCGGCGAACAGCTGGCACTCATTATCACTCACGCCACCAGCCTCAGCCCATTCTCACGGTCCCTCTGCCTTGCTGCTTGCCACACACAAAAACTACGCAAAAACTGGGTTGTTACATCTGACCCAGGATCTGGGTAACACAAAAACTACCCAAACACTGAAAAAATTACCCAAAAGGCTCAACCCAGGATTTTGGTAGAAAAAAAGAATCGTGTGTTTTCAGACATGCGGTAAATTAACAGTGTCTCTTGTGACAGTTTGCACACTCTGCTGTGTGCGTTCATGTGTTTTGAAGGAGGCGTGGCTTTGTAGATGCTCTGATGGGAGGGCAGGATCTTATACTTTCAAAGCTAACTATTGCTAGCCTCTCCAAAGCCGAACACCAAAGAAGTAGTGGCATCGAAAGCCAAATGTATTGTCGCCTTTCATCGTCTGTGTCTCAGCCAAAAAGCTGCGCTTGAACATGCCAAACGGACTAAAGGCGACTGTCAGCTAGCATGTGCTTTCTTCTCCTGCGTGTAAGTAAATATTTGTCTATATCAGCAGATATTAATAGTCTATTTTCATCATTCAAATAGAGAAAACTAGAACTGCAGATATACAAACCGTAAACAAAGCAGCGCTTGCTTAGCACTTTGATAATCAATCATGCTGATCACTTTCTTCATTCCAGTCGGCTCATGTTATTATGAAAATATTCATGCAATCGAATGCTCAGGTAAGATGACATAAAATTATCACAGCCTTCTGTCTATGCTGTTATGACTTTTCATCACTTTGGTTTTAATTCTCGTGCACTGACTCGTTTGCTAAGCTGAGCAGCCAATCAGGGTTCTTGCTCTCACCGACGGCCCGATGCCGATTCAACATGCTGAATCTCCCCCAAAAAACCAGACGGTGTCCGACTAGAGTCAAAGGTGTGGAACAAACCAGAAAAAAACTAAGCCGACATTTCCCAACGGCTGACCGTCGGCTTGGTGTCCCGGTCTTAACAAAGACGCACTTGCTGTCAGAATGAGCCTTTATGCAAAATGGAAATACTCACATGAATTTCTAACATTTAGAGATAAGGATACAACCCTAAGATGTAGGCCTAGGTTATGTAGGCTACGCTGCATTCGTTCGGTACACATGCATGCCGAACCAAAAGAGAATACATGCACCGGTCACCCCTAACGCTTATACGAGTGTATGGGACTGTGTGTGAGCACATGGCCTTGTGTCAACATGCATGAAGTAATTAACGGGTTTGTGTGTGTTTCCATGGCAGTGGAAATGTACAAATTACTTCACATTTGGGCGTCTGCACAATGAATGTGCTCTTTCATTGGTTAGGATGTGAGCTTAACTTTATAACCCACAAACTAAAATCTCTCTCTCTCTCTCTCTCTCTCTCTCTCTCTCTCTCTCTCTCTCTCTCTCTCTCTCTCTCTCTCTCTCTCTCTCACCAATTCTATCTCATTTTCTCCTCTTGTTCTTGCCAGGTCCATTTAAACACAGCACAGTGTGCTCTTTGTGTGTTTGCCCCCGACTGTGCACGGTTTAAGACTTTTGAGAACGAGACACGTTTACATTCTGCTTAATTTCTTTGTCTATGTCTGCTTGTGTGTTGTTGTCGGTGTGTTGATGCATATGCCAACACACACACACACACACACACATGCACACACAGAACTTCACATGACATCAATCTGTGTGGACTGTGTAGTGATCTCATTACAGACAACTTGCTGTTGATTAAAGCCTACTGTGTCACACACACACACACACACACACACACACACACACACACACACACACACACACACACACACACACACACACACACACACACACACACACACACACACACACACACACACACACACACACACACACACACACACACACACACACACACTTCTCTTTTCTCTTTTCCTCCTTCAGCCTGAGGCTCACTCCATTCTGCGGTTTCTCCTCTGCTCGCTTCCAAACGGGGCCCCATTTTATGTTCTCTAAAAACTTACTCAACCGTACTTTCCTTTTTTCTGTTATTTTCTTTTTTACTGATCTGTATAGATCGGTTATATTCTTAACTTCCATATTTATGGCACAAGAATACTTGTTATTTGTGCTGATGTATCCAGGAAAGCTTATGTCATGCCCAATTAATTCACTCTTCAAACTAGCAGGTAAATACAGTGGTCCAAATGTCTGAGACAGCTTTAAAAAAACGGAGATTTTTTAAAATCTAAACCTAGAAATAAACAGAAACGTTTTTTAAAGGTAACACACATAAAATGTTATAATGTAAAATAAAGAAATATTTATGATGAGTGTTTGACATGTCTATACTCCTTCTAAAATTATTTCTAGTATAACTAATTAAGTAATATGCATGTAGATTTGAAGATCATATATTGTTTCAAAGACAACATGGAACTGTACTTTTAAAATTAATTTGTAAGACATGAAAAAATCCATTCACAGTAAATGAAATATTTATGTTCCCTTTTATAGACATCATGTGCATATGTACATTAAAATCATGGTGATTAATAATTGTTCATTAACGCATTATTTTTTAAAGGTGTGGTTATGTTTTGACTTTATTAACTTTAGTGAGTGTGTAATGTTGCTGTTTGAGCATAAACAACATCTGCAAAGTTACGACACTGACAGTTCAAAGCAAAAGGAGATTTTCTTTTACAGAAATCGCTTTTTAAGGACTACTACAAACGGCTGGTAGGGACTACAACGAGCTTCTTCACAGGTTAGTGACATCACTAACCCTACAATTTACATAAACCCCGCCCCTAGGAACATGCAACAACGTCCATGTTAAGAAGAGAAAGAGTTGTAGTAGTCGTGCTCATTTGAGATTCTGCTCAAGCTGTCGCATCTGTCTTTCATATTTATTGCAATACATAGGGCCCTATAAAATCCGTTTTATTTTTTCCCAAATTCCGTTTTTCCGTTTTAATTTTTGCTAATTCCGTTTTTTCCGTTTTAATTTTTGCTAATTCCTTTTTTTTCCGTTTAAATTTTTTGGGAATTTAGTTTGTTTTACCCTTAACTGTTATTTTAGTCGTAAAAAGAGTGTGCTTTTAATGTTAATATAATAGAACATAAAACATAAAATAGGAATGACCTTAAATTTATTGAGGTAACAAACATAACATTTACTTCATTACTACATTTACTAAGTACTTCAAGCCACAACAAACTATTAGTGCTGTGAATTGATTAAAAAAACGAATGAATCGCATTTTTTCTGTTATTAATCATGATTAATTGCAATTAAAAAACATTGGAGTTTTTTATATTTTGATATTGTAATAATTTCAGTTCCTCTCCAAATTAATGAAGAAACAGTTTAAAGACAGCATATTTTAATATAATTGAACTTAAAACAATCTTTACACAAATCCATTATAATAAATGTTATATTTACCCATGGCCTTCCCTGTTACACATAGTCTACACAGAAATTGAATAAAGCTATCAACACTTTTCTTAAATGCATAAATAATAAGTGAAATATGGATTAATCATCATTAAAGCTACAATTTTCTCTGTTCCCGTTGTTCTGTGATGAACATTAATGACAGACATTATCAGTGCTACTGTCACTTTAAGATCTACCGCTTCCGAACATGACGCGGATCAGACGCGTTGTCCCGCACATCTCATTTTCTCTCAAGTTCATTTAAGACATTATTTTCCATACAGTACATTAAAGTGCATTAAAAAAAGGCAAGATACAGCAAGTACGAAACACAAATACAATAACGTCATAAATGCAAAATGACAACATAAGTTATAACCATAATGATACTAAACTATACATATTCTATCTTCATGCAGCAAATATTCTCTGGCTCTGAAGGATCTTACAACAGTTCCCACACGAGCGATCAGCTAATTCATCAACTAACCATTCAGAAACGTCTCATTCTGCATGTTGTCACTTCTTCTTGAGTCTCTCCATCATTGTCCGACTCCGTTTTGATCATAAAAGGCTTGACAGTTTCTGACATTTTCAGTGCGTATCTGCGTGAGGTAATTGGAGCTGCTAATATGAGTTCTTGAAGCTCCGCCCTCTTCCTTAAAGGGGGGCGGGAAACAGCAGCTCATTTGAATTTAAAGGGACACACACAAAAACGTATCACCCTCAAAAAGTTATAAAAAAATGCTATAAAAAATGATCTGTGGGGTATTTTAAGCTAAAACTTCAAATACACACACTGGGGACATCAGAGACTTATTTTACATCTTGTAAAAAGGGGCAATATAGGACTCCATTATGAAAAAAAATGTAGAAGCACGATTGTTAGTAGTTTACGACTTGACACAAAATGTCAAACCTAAGATCGCACACATTTACGCACAATACTCCCTGTTTCTCTGCACACTTCTTTGGCACAACACTAACAGGGCTGACCTCTGACCTCTAATACTGCTGCCCCAACCTTTCAAACACTGCATACACTTTTACATAGTTAAAAAGGATTTCATTTTTGTCACTCACATCTGTTTCCTTTGCCCTGCTCTAATCGGCCATAAAAGTGATTTGCGCATGCAGGAGGGAACGGAGACGTAACGTTAGTGACTAACGAATGGGGGTTTCGCTTAGAAGCCAGTTACCTTCGAGGAATTTAACAGTGCCCAATGGCAGTGCCAATGCCATGGGCATGCAGAATTTGCATGCGTAACTCCGCCCCACATCGTGGGTATATAAGGAAGTACGTTGGCAACATCGCATTATGTTACTGCTTTGGAGCCAAGACTGAACTCCGCGTTCCAGCAGCACAGCGGAAGTGGCAAAGGGACGTTACATCTCCGTTCCCTCCTCAGGGAACGAGGGTAACATATGTAACCAAGTCGTTCCCTTTCATTCAGTCACTACGACGTAACGTTAGTGACTAACGAATGGGGGTCCCAATACAACAACGCCACTCGGCTGTCTTCCAGTGCCCTGCGTAAGTGTGAGTACCCTGTCGTAAGACTAGTACGGACGAAGGACTCCTACTTATCACAGGATTACCAAGGTACACTGGGAAGCATATTCCAGTGGAGATATGCCAAAATGCCTACCCGTAGGGAGGACTTAGAGAATACACATATGACCCGCTAAGGGCTGCATAAGGAAGAACTCTAGGGTACCAGCCAGAGGGTGGACTTTTAACCCTAGTGGTGGCAGGGACTTGCCAAGGGAAAGACACCTGCTCACTGAGGAGGCTTACGGTGGAAATACTCGTGTGGGGGTCGCCGGAGGGGAACCATGCACACGGGTCACCTGGCCGGACATGAGGGTCTGGGCTCGAAAGGGCAGACTGAACTGATGTCGGCGTCGACAGTGCTGGAGGAACTCAGGGCTCTCGGGGAAGCTCACATGAGGAAAATATTGCACGTATCCAGTCCGTGGAGTGGAATGGCGAGCATTTACATTTACATTTACATTTAGTCATTTAGCAGACGCTTTTATCCAAAGCGACTTACAAATGAGAGCAATAGAAGCAACTAGAACAGTCAAAGGCTACAGTATGCAAGTGCTGTAACAAGTCTCAGTTAATCTAAACACAGAACACAGGACTTTTTTTTTTTTTCGCGAGCAAGCGAAGACACCTGAGCCTGGTCCATTACCGGCCACTAGTAGAGGCGAGTACATAGTCGGACACTGGCTCCACTCAGAGATTGTAGAATCTGGCGAATGTGTTAGGTGTCGCCCAGCCTGCAGCTCTGCAGATGTCTGTTTTAGCGAGGCACCATGCGCTAAAGCCCAAGAGGAGGCCACACTCCGGGTGGAGTGGGCCCTAACCCCAAGGGGACATGGTCGACCTTGCTGCTGGTAAGCCAAAACAATGGTGTCCACTAACCAGTGAGACAACCTCTGCTTTGAGAGAGCTCTTCCCTTCCGCTCCCCACCATAACAGACAAAGAGCTGGTCTGAGGTCCTGAAACACGCGTCCTGTCTACGTAAGCACGGAGAGCACGTACTGGACAGAGCAATGCCAAGGCTGGGTCTGCCTCCTCCAAAGGCAGCGCTTGCAGGTTCACCACCTGGTCTCGGAATGGAGTGGTGGGAACCTTGGGCACATATCCGGGCCGGGATCTCAGGATCACGTGAGAGTTAGCCGTCCGAATTCCAGGCACGCTTCGTCAACCGAAAATGCTTGCAGGTCCCCTACCCTCTTAACTGAGGCCAATGCAGTCAGCAGAGCCGTCTTCATCGACAAGAACTTAATATCAACCGACAGCAAAGGCTCAAAGGGAGGCCTCTGCAGAGCATTTAGAACTACTGAGAGGTCCCAAGAGGGAACGAGAGGAGAGCGAGGAGGATTCAGTTTCCTCGCTCCCCTCAGGAACCTGATGATCAGGTCATGCTGACTTACCTTTTTGTCTCCCAAGAGATCGTGGTGGGCAGATATTGCGGCCACATACACTTTCAGGGTGGAGGGAGACAGCCTTCGCTCCAACCCCTCTTGGAGGAACGAGAGCACAGACCCAATCGGGCATTTCCAGGGGTCTTCTTGGCGGGAAGAACACCAGGTGACGAAGAGGTTCCACTTCAACGCATAGGCATGCCGAGTGGACTCTGCCCTAGCGGAAGTGATAGTAGCGGCCACCGCAGGTGGTAGACTACTCAAACCTGCCGCCAAAGGGTGCCCCGTCTCTGAGTGAGGAGGTCCGGTCTCAGAGGAATAGGCCAGGGAGTGGCTGTCGCAAGGAGTAGCAGTTCTGAGAACCAGGTCTGGCCGTGCCAATACGGGGCGACCAACATGACCTGCTCCTTGTCCTCCCTGATCTTGCACAGTACCCGTGCGAGAAGGCTCACTGGGGGGAACGCATATTTGCGTAGGCCCCGCGGCCAGCTGTGCGCCAGTGCGCCAGTGCATCCGTGCCGAGCGTGCCCTCTGTCAGGGAATAATACAGGGTGCAATGGGAAGAGTCGTGGGAGGCAAACAGATCTACCTGTGCATCGCCGAACCGTTCCCAAATCAGCTGGACCGTCTGGGGATGGAGTCTCCATTCTCCAGGAAGTGGCTGAAACCGTGAGAGCTCGTCGGCTGCACGGTTCAGTTCTCCCGGGATGTGGACAGCACGAAGGGACCTCAGGTGCTTCTGACTCCAGAAGACGAGATGGCGGGCGAGTTGAGACATACGGCGGGAGCGTAGACCGCCCTGGTGGTTGATGTACGCTACTGTGGCCGTGTTGTCTGTCCGGACTAGTACATGTTGACCCTTCAGCAACGCTCGTAAGCGGTGCAGGGCGAACCGTACTGCCAGCAACTCGAGGCAATTGACATGCAGAAGGCGCTGGGGTCCTGTCCAGGAGCCCGCGGCTGCTTGTCCATTGCACATGGCACCCCAGCCCGTGGAAGAGGCATCTGTTGATACAACAACATGCCTGGAAACCCGTTCTAAGGACACTCCGGTCTGTAGAAAACTAAGGTTTGTAAGCAGGCCCGAGTCACTTGTACCCGGAGCGTGCCAGACCGCCATGCCCATCTCGGGACTCGATCGCGTAGCCAATACTGAATCGGTCTCATATGTAGCAATCCGAGTGGCGTCACCGCGGCTGCAGATGCCATATGCCCCAGGAGCCTCTGAAATGTATTTCAGTGGAACCGCACTCTCGCTCTCGATTTGACGGAGGCAAGTCAGCAGAGACTGCGCACGCTCGTTCGTAGGCTGCGTGCACATGGCGACTGAGTCGATATTCATACCGAGAAAAGAGCTCATCTGCACGGGGCACAGTTTGCTCTTCTCCCAGTTGACCCGAAGGCCCAGACGGGCTAAGTGATGGAGCACTAGATCTCTGTGTTCGCAAAGCTGCGCTCGAGAGTGACTCATTATGAGCCAGTCGTCGAGGTAGTTCAGGATGCAAACCCTGTGCTGCCGGAGGGGCGCAAGGGCTGCCTCGACAATCTTCGTAAAGACGCGAGGGGACAGAGATAGCCCGAATGGGAGGACCGCGTACTGATATGCCCGCCCCTCGAAAGCAAACCGTAGGAACGGTCTGTGTCGAGGTAGAAAGGAGACATGGTAACCCACCGGTCTTCTAGGGTACAATGAAACAAGGGCTGAGAAGCCGGACTTCACTGCGGCTGGAGGGACAGGCTCGATCGCACCCTTCGCCAGTAGGGTGGCAACCTCCGCACGCATGACTGGGGCATTAGGCCCCATCATGGCGGGCGGACTCCCCAGAAGCAGGGAGGAGCCTGCGCGAAACGAATCGCGTAGCCGAGCCTGATGGTCTTCGCGACCCAGTGGACAGTCCCAGAAGCTGTAGCCAGGCTCCCAGGAACTGACCAACAGGGTCACTCGAACCACAGACCCGGGTGGGGCAGGGAGGCAGCGTGACTGGCCCGGACGTGGGAGGCGTAGCGTCCCGGTGTGGGGGCACAGTCAGCAGCTGCGTCCTGACAGAGGAGACCAGGGAAGGACACACGTTCCACTGGGGTCTGCTCTGAGAGGAGGCTGACGAGAGAGAGGGACGAGAGCGGCAGAAAGCGTCAAAGCCCTCCGTGGACACCGTAGTGAGCAGAAACATAATGCGATGTTGCCAGCGTACTTCCTTATATACCCACGACGTGGGGCGGAGTTACGCATGCAAATTCCGCATGCCCAAGGCATTGGCACTGCCATTGGCCGCTGTTAAATTCCTCGAAGGTAATTGGCTTCTAAGCGAAACCCCCATTCGTTAATCACTAACGTTACGTCGTAGTGACTGAACGAAAGGGAACCATAGCTACCCTTTTAGATAATGCAAATTTGAGGGAAAAGAACAAACACTGTTTCTAATCTGCACTTTTATTTTATTTTGTTATTTTTCTCTCCCTATATATATATATATATATGTATGGTGTTCCAAATAATCCTTTAGGCTAGTGTATATACAGGTGCTGGTCATATAATTAGAATATTATCAAAAGTTGATTTATTTCACTAATTCCATTCAAAAAGTGAAACTTGTATATTATATTAATTCATTACACACAGACTGATATATTTCAAACGTTTATTTGTTTTAATTTTGATGATTATAACAGACAACTAAGGAAAATACCAAATTCAGTATCTCAGAAAATTAGAATATTGTGAAAAGGTTCAATATTGAGGACACCTGGTGCCACACTCTAATCAGCTAATTAACTCAAAACACCTGCAAATGGTCTCTCAGTCTAGTTCTGTAGGCTACACAATCATGGGGAAGACTGCTGACTTGACAGTTGTCCAAAAGACGACAATTGACACCTTGCACAAGGAGGGCAAGACACAAAAGGTCATTGCAAAAGAGGCTGGCTGTTCACAGAGCTCTGTGTCCAAGCACATTAATAGAGAGGCGAAGGGAAGGAAAAGATGTGGTAGAAAAAAGTGTACAAGCAATAGGGATAACTGCACCCTGGAGGATTGTGAAACAAAACCCATTCAAAAATGTGGGGGAGATTCACAAAGAGTGGACTGGAGCTGGAGTCAGTGCTTCAAGAACCACTACGCACAGACATATGCAAGACATGGGTTTCAGCTGTCGCATTCCTTGTGTCAAGCCACTCTTGAAAACAGACAGCGCCAGATGTGTCTCGCCTGTGCTAAAGACAAAAAGGAAAAAAAGTGGTCCAAATTTATGTTCTCTGATGAAAGTAAATTTTGCATTTCCTTTGGAAATCAGGATCCCAGAGTCTGGAGGAAGAGAGGAGAGGCACACAATCCACGTTGCTTGAGGTCCAGTGTAAAGTTTCCACAGTCAGTGATGGTTTGGGGTGCCATGTCATCTGCTGGTGTTGGTTCGCTGTGTTTTTTGAGGTCCAAGGTCAACGTAGCTGTATACCAGGAAGTTTTAGAGCTTTTCATGCTTCCTGCTGCTGACCAACTTTATGGAGATGCAGATTTAATTTTCCAACAGGACTTGGCACCTGCACATAGTGCCAAAGCAACCAGTACCTGGTTTAAGGACCATGGTATCCCTGTTCTTAAATGGCCAGCAAACTCGCCTGACCTTAACCCCATAGAAAATCTATGTTGTATTGTGAAGAGGAAGATGCGATATGCCAGACCCAACAATGCAGAAGAGCTGAAGGCCACTATCAGAGCAACCTGGGCTCTCGTAACACCGGAGCAGTGCCACAGACTGATCGACTCCATGCCACGCCGCATTGCTGCAGTAATTCAGGCAAAAAGAGCCCCAACTAAGTATTGAGTGCTGTACATGCTCATACTTTTCATGTTCATACTTTTCAGTTGGCCAAGATTTCTAAAAAGTAATATTCTAATTTTCTGAGATACTGAATTTGGGATTTTCCTTAGTTGTCTGTTATAATCATCAAAATTAAAAGAAATAAACGTTTGAAATATATCAGTCTGTGTGTAATGAATTAATATAATATACAAGTTTCACTTTTTAATGGAATTAGTGAAATAAATCAACTTTTTGATGATATTCTAATAATATGACCAGCACCTGTATATACACTCACCTAAAGGATTATTAGGAACACCATACTAATACTGTGTTTGACCCCCTTTTGCCTTCAGAACTGCCTTAATTCTACGTGTCATTGATTCAACAAGGTGCTGAAAGCATTCTTTAGAAATGTTGGCCCATATTGATAGGATATCATCTTGCAGTTGATGGAGATTTGTGGGATGCACATCCAGGGCACGAAGCTCCCGTTCCACCACATCCCAAAGATGCTCTATTGGGTTGAGATCTGGTGACTGTGGGGGCCATTTTAGTACAGTGAACTCATTGTCATGTTCAAGAAACCAATTTGAAATGATTCGAGCTTTGTGACATGGTGCATTATCCTGCTGGAAGTAGCCATCAGAGGATGGGTACATGGTGGTCATAAAGGGATGGACATGGTCAGAAACAATGCTCAGGTAGGCCGTGGCATTTAAACGATGCCCAATTGGCACTAAGGGGCCTAAAGTGTGCCAAGAAAACATCCCCCACACCATTACACCACCAGCCTGCACAGTGGTAACAAGGCATGATGGATCCATGTTCTCATTCTGTTTACACCAAATTCTGACTCTACCATCTGAATGTCTCAACAGAAATCGAGACTCATCAGACCAGGCAACATTTTTCCAGTCTTCAACTGTCCAATTTTGGTGAGCTCATGCAAATTGTAGCCTCTTTTTCCTATTTGTAGTGGAGATGAGTGGTACCCGGTGGGGTCTTCTGCTGTTGTAGCCCATCCGCCTCAAGGTTGTGCATGTTGTGGCTTCACAAATGCTTTGCTGCATACCTCGGTTGTATCGGGTGGTTATTTCAGTCAAAGTTGCTCTTCTATCAGCTTGAATCAGTTGGCCCATTCTCCTCTGACCTCTAGCATCAACAAGGATGCCTACAGGACTGCCGCATACTGGATGTTTTTCCCTTTTCACACCATTCTTTGTAAACCCTAGAAATGGTTGTGTGTGAAAATCCCAGTAACTGAGCAGATTGTGAAATACTCAGATCGGCCCGTCTGGCACCAACAACCATGCCACGCTCACAATTGCTTAAATCACCTTTATTTCCCATTCTGACATTCAGTTTGGAGTTCAGGAGATTGTCTTGACCAGGACCACACCCCTAAATGCATTGAAGCAACTGCCATGTGATTGGTTGATTAGATAATTGCATTAATGAAATATATATATATATATATATAATTTTAATGCTTTCACTGCATTCGAGTCACTCTTACACACTTTTCAGTTTTATATAAAGCTACTGTATACGCATCTTCTTTATCCATGGTTTATGTGATTTATAAGGCATGATTTAGTAGGTCATGTGGTCATCCTAGACCAGTAGTTCTTAAATCCGGTCTAGGCGACCCATCACTCTGCATATTTTGTTTAGCCTTGTTTAGACTAGGTCAGTCCAAATCCGAATTGTGCAACTGGAATCCAATCATATTTAGCAAGTTTGAACAGAAAGTATATGACATGAAATACAATATTTCCAAATCTATTTCAAGTTACATATATGTGGTTTGAAATCCTTTCCAGATTTCTGGAAATCCGTTTCAGTCTGACTGCTCTAATCGGATTTTGCTTAGATTTCTTGTCAATTACTATCACTCATGCCATGTAAATGCTGAAATCATTGCAAACAGAAGGTTGTGTTGTTGTGTAGTGCAGTTTGAGTGGAAAATTACAGTATACTGCCAGTCGGCTTGGTCTCTTTGAATTTTGAGACAGTAATAAAGCCAGCCTCCTACGTTTCTGCTGCTGCCTCATATGAGATAGCTACACATTTGAACTGTGTTACAAACCCCACCATGTGGCTGATGTTGTTCTTTTGGCATAGGTCTGCCAACACAGTGTCATTGCCATAGAAACCGTAGCTGATATTCCAGAAAAACGAAAGACAAATCGGATCTGAGCAGCTGCGATACACAGTGTGAACAGTCAATCATTTAGACCAGATTCCAATCTGATTCACAAACATTTGGACTGACAGTGTGAATGTAGCCTGTCTTTCTTATCTGACACACTCCTAACGAGCTGATGAGGGGTATAACGAAGACTACAAGTACAACCCCCCATGCCCCGATTTTATACCATGTGGAATTATTATTTAATTATACACCGATCAGGCATAAAATTATGACCACCTTCCTAATATTGTGTTGGTCTCCTTTTTGCTGCCACAACAGCCCTGACCCATTGAGGCGTGGACTCCACTAGACCCCTGAAGGTGTGCTGTGGTATCTGGCACCAAGATGTTAGCAGCAGATCCTTTAAGTCCTGTAAGTTATGAGATGGGGCCTCCATGGATCGGACTTGTTTGTTCAGCACATCCCACAGATGCTCGATTGGACTGAGGTCTGGGGAATTTGGAGGCCAAGTCAACACCTCAAACTCGTTGTTTTGATCCTCAAACCATTCCTGAACCATTTTTGCTTTGTGGCAGGACGCATTATCCTGCTGAAAGAGGCCACAGCCACCAGAGAATACCGTTTCCATGAAAGGTTGTACATGGTCTGCAACAATGCTTAGGTAGGTGGTACGTGTCAAAGTAACATCCACATGGATGGCAGGACCCAAGGTTTCCCAGCAGAACATTGCCCAAAGCATCACACTGCCTCTGCCGGCTTGCCTTCTTCCCATACTGCATCCTGGTGCCATGTGTTCCCCAAGTAAGCAACGCATACGCACGTGGCCATCCACGTGATGTAAAAGAAAATGTGATTCATCAGACCAGGCCACCTTCTTCTATTGGTCCGTGGTCCAGTTCTGATGCTCACATGCCCACTGTTGGCACTTTCGGCAGTGGACAGAGGTCAGGGCACCCTGACACCCTGGCAGCC
Organism: Romanogobio albipinnatus; assembly: GCA_023566225.1. Classification (NCBI taxonomy): domain Eukaryota; kingdom Metazoa; phylum Chordata; class Actinopteri; order Cypriniformes; family Gobionidae; genus Romanogobio; species Romanogobio albipinnatus. Next base: position 39,858,947 of record CM042254.1, read on the forward strand.
CCATGCGCAACAAACAATGATGCACTGTGTATTCTGACACCTTTCTATCAGAACCAGCATTAACTTTAACGCAATTTGAGCTACAGTAGCTCATCTGTTTGTTCGGACCACACGGACCAGATATTGCTCCTCACATGCATCAATGAGCCTTGGCCGCCCATGACTCTTCCGGTTCACCACTGTTCCTTCCTTGGAGCACTTTTGATAGACACTGACCACTGCAGACCGGGAACACCACACAAGAGCTGCAGTTTTGGAGATGCTCTGACCCAGTCATCTAGCCATCATGATTTGGCCCTCGTCAAATCCTTACGCTTAGCACTAAGGTTCTCATCCGAAACACTCAACTATCTAAGCAGCATGACTAAAACTCGCTTTATCATCACTTACGCCGATGATAAACCCATTTGAATGCTATAGAAAATGTACTACCATTAAACGCAATGCAGAAATCAATCATTTAAACAACCACACAATCTAACCCTAACACTAACACACACTTACAAGAATTTTGCACATTTTATTGTAATTGGTTTGTACAGTAGTTTCTAGGCTGCTATTTTTCATAGAATGTACTATAGATTGTTTCTAAAAAACCAGGAGTACCGCTGACCGCTGGAAGCTGGTTATTTTAGTCTATAACGTTTTTAAAATGGATATTTGTCTCATACAAACGCGCCACTTCGCTTCAGAAGGCCTTTATTAACCCCCGGAGCCGTGTGGAGTAGTTATATGACGGACAGATGCACTTTTATGGACTTCAAAAATGACCCAACAATTCACTGCCATTATAAAGCTGGGAAGAGCCAGGAAAATTTTAATGTAACTCTAATATTTTTTTCGTCTGAAAGAAGAATGTCATATACACCTAGGATGACTTGAGGGTGAGTAAATCATGGGCTAATTTTAATTTTTGGGTGAACTATCCCTTTAAGAATTAATTGTTGCAGTTATGTAATTGCATGTTACAAGCTACAAAAAAACAAACAAAACAAACAAAAAAACATTTGCAATGTTTAAACTTGTGCTGTAAAAATTTGATTGTTAATATTTAACGTAATTAATGCAGCATCCGTTTTTTCTGTCATCCTTTGGCTAGCGTAGCTTTAATAAGGATGAATCTATATTTAATTGATTATTTTTGCAGTGCAGACTGCTTGATAACTGTATTTAATTTCTGCATATTTCCTACCTGTTTCTACCATTTATTATTTTGGGTTTTTGTGAAGATTGTTTTAAGTTTACTTAAATTAAAAGTTGTTATTTTTTTTAAAAGCCTAATAAATGTTGATATTGATTGCTTTCAATTACACTATAATGTTAAATATCTATCATTAATGTTTTCATACAGACATCAGTAGCATTATTAATATCTACGGAGCCCGGCAGGTCACATAGGAGAAAAAAAAAAAACAATCCGTGCCGACGGTTTTGCAATCCGTTCCCTCAGTTTATAAACCGTGATCACGATTTCTTAAACTGTTCCCTCGGTTTAACAAAACGTGCCCACGGATTAATAAACCGTACCCACGCTTTCACAATCCGTGCGCACGGGTTTGTAAAAACTTTACTCACGGATTCATTTTAGAAGAAGAACAGCAAACTCCCAGGTAGCCTACGTGTTAACGAATCGTATTGTTTTATTGTGTATTATTCATCAAATTATATTAACTGCAGTGATTCTCTATAAACGGGTGGCGGAATACAACGATTTAATAAGAATTATGTGCGTCAAAATCTTGTTTAACTATAATAACCAAAAACCTTCAACATTTTGGTTGTTATTAAAAACCATGACGTGGAGAAAAATCCTGGAATGTTTTCCTCAAAAAACTTTCTTTTCAACTGAAGAAAGAAAGACATTTTGAAGTGAACTAATCCTTTAAAACCCAAAGGAGACATAAAACGACCACATTGATGGTTCCATGAAGAACCTGAAAACTTTAATTCAACAAAAGGTTCTTTAGATTTTTTAAATGTTCTTGACACTGGTTAAAAAAAAGGTTCTCTGAAAGGTTCAATTGGTTGGCATCACTGCAAAAACACATTTTTGGAACCTTTATTTCTAAAGATTGTTCTTAAAATGTAAAATAATGACACAAAATCTTTCTGGATATAGAATAGCTGTGTTGTGAACATGAAAAAAAAAATATCTAAAGAAAGACAATAGTCAAAAGAGACCATGATGGCATGAGAGGGGGGAAATAATTAGAGGGAAGAGAAAAGCAGAGCAAGCAGTTTGAGGAGATGGAAGGATAATGGGATGTAGAAACTGACACCCAGAAGAAGGCTGGGCTGGAGGGGGGTGGAGAGATGCTATAGGGGGAGACGTATAGACGGATAGAGCAGAACCAGTGGAGGGGCAGAGAGAGGGAAACTTAAGCTTTCTGGCCCTGATTTTCCATCCCTAAAGGCATTCTGTGGTTTCTAAAAAAAGCCCTGTATATTTGAAGTATTGCGTCACGTGACCAGGGCTGTATTTATGAATCAAAGAGTATCGGGATTTCTGAGGGAAAGACAGAGAGAGAGAGAGAAAGAGGGCAACACTTTACCATATGCAATACAACAACTGTTGGACATGGCAGAGAAAGTTTGATTGAAAGAGGGAGGGCAAGAATGCCAGAGAGCGAATGACGAGGTAGAGTGAGTGAGTGAGTGAGTGGTGGAGGGGGGGAGCGAAAGAGAAAAGGCGGAATGCAACAGACTCCTTTATTCACACTGAGAGACGCATCTGACTTACACAAGTCAACTGAGCTGCTCTCGTTCACTCAGTTCAACCCTTCAGACCTCCAGGATCACCATCTCAGGTAAGCCTGATCTCCTCCATGCTTCAACAGACGACAGGAACATACATTTTAGAAGAGTTTTCTTTTAATTCACAGCGTTTCCCCCAGCGTACAGCTCTACTCATAAAAGCGAAAGAGACAGTGAATGAGAAAGACATGTTAGAGCAAGAATAAATGTGTTGTACAGGTAATTCCTTCATACTGATTTGTGTGTAAAAGTTTGGAATCTTCTGTTGATGAGTTTACGACAAGATTAGAGCTATTGAAAGAGAAAGCAAAAAAAAAAAAAAAATGTCAATGAATGGGTCTCGGTTTGTGAGTCTGCGTGGCAGATGTGCCATAAGTGTCACTCAACTGCATGTGACCTCTCAATGAGGTGAGCTGGCGGTCGTCTTCTTATCAAGATCATCAAGTACAGGCAGAGAGGAAATCAACAGAAACGGCTTCAACCTGCTACTAGGAAATGACAGACTACTGGAGTTCTCAGAATTTCACCGATACACCAAACATGTTTTTCGCTGTCCAAAAGCATTCTATAGAATACAACAATTCAAGCATTATTTTAAGGACAGGAATATCATGAAGAGTGTTGCGTTTTATGCCACGGAGATAAACTTGTGTGTTTGAGGTGACTTGTTCACATGGTGTAGCCTATCAAGATGTGGACAGCAAAGAAATCTGAAGGCATGAAGACATCGTTGTGTTGGTAAAGTTACATCAGTCATCAGGTGATTTGTGCTTTATCAAAGCAAGCGCTGTTTCTCTTTTAATTTTGTCAAGTGGTTGCTTAACCTTTACACACACACAACAATAGGCTTTGTTTCGATTTGGCGCAATATTCCAAATCACATGCAAAGACAGATTCATGCATGATTCGGTTACACTTTAGTTGGTAACACAGTGTCCTTATTACATATGTTACACAGTGTCCAATTACATGCAACTAACCCTAAACTAAACCCTAATCGGTCACACTATATTTTAAGGTGTCTTTGTTACAATGTAATTATACAATTAAGTACTGAGTAATATAATTAACTACATGTACTTACTATAGGGTTAACATTAGGGCTTGGTTAAAGGTTAGTTGCATGTAATTATGCATAATTTATAGTTATTACAATAGTAACTACATGTAACATATGTAACAATGACACTGTAAAATAAAGTGTTAACCCAAACCCTATAGTAAGTACATCATTATTATTATTCAGTACTCAAAGGTATGATTACAATGTAACACGGACACCTTAAAATTAAGTGCAACCCACTTTATTTTACAGTGTCCTTGTTACATATGATACATGTCCTTACCATAGTATTAACAGTAAAGTATGCATAATTACATGCAAATAACCCTTAACCAAACCCTAACCCTATAGTAAGTACATGTAGTTAATCAATATCACTCAGTACTTAAATATATAATTGCACTGTAACAATGACACCTTAAAATAAAGTGTTACCCCCTTTATTTTAAGGTGTCCTTGTTACAGTGTAATTATACAATGAAGTACTAATTAATAATAATTGACTACATATACTTACTATATAATTAGGGTTAGAGTTAGTTGCATGTAACGGCATAGTTGTACATGTCCTTCGCTTGATGGCCTTTTAAACAATTCAGTCGCAGTGATAAGGGTTGTTATATTTTGATGAATAGATTCATTAATATTACATGTAGACAGATTGTCAATAAGGTTGTTGAAGGTTATGTAAACACCTTAAACAGGGTAATAATCCAAATGCAATGGAAATATTAAAATTGGCTGTTTTGAATATCGTGAGTGATAAAATGTGTGTGTTGGGATTGCTGTTGCTCCCTTACTGGAAATATGTTGTGTGTTTGTACAGGGAGGTCAGGAAAGAGCTACTCTATACCTGTTCATTCAGATGGAAAGATCAGAACTGAGATCACTTTTAAATCTCTATTAGTTGCTCTGGACAACAAAGAGATAAAAAGAAGTCAAAGAGACCTACAAAGTCTTCTCAGATTTGCCAAAACAACTCTACAGCTAATGTGGCAAGGTTGATCAAACAATCTTCTAGTAACATTATTAAAACATTTGTTCAAAGTTATTGTTTTTTATAACAATTTATCGTTCATGGAATGTTTTTACTTGAAAGGTAAAAAGTAACGTTCACATAATGTTTGTAAAATTCTAAAATGGAATGTTCCCTTTACGTTTGTATAACCAAAAAAAAAATTAAAAATTTGGACGTTTTGACATTCAGAGAACATTCAGAAATAAATAATGTTTTCGTAACTTAACGGGAACGTTAAGCACAACGTTATTATAAAATATTTTTCTTAGCAAGGTGCTCTCTAAACTCTTACCGGATGTCACAAATTGTCTTGTTTGCATCTATTTTTATTTCTTAAGGGGTTTAAGGAGACAATAATGATACATAATTGCGATCTCCATTAAGTCTCTCAAGTTTTCACATCTGAGCAGTGAAATTTTCCTCTGGCTCTTAACAATTAAGATGGCAATTAGATCCAATGGCAGTCAGGTTTGCAGCCTCATTGGACATGTGCGTTATTCTTTAGTTCTTTTGAAAATTATCCATGTACTAGTGCTCTAAAATTCCCAGAAAAAAACACTAATCTGAAGAAACTGGGCTTTTAGGATACATTTAATTTTTAAGAGTGCGGACCAAACAATGACTTATCATGTACCACCCACATATTTAATAATCTCCAAAGCACAGACTTGTTCTTGTCACGGCCTGCTGTCATGTGTGCTGCCTTAACTTCAACTATGTTGGCTTTGGTGGGTTTTTGTCAGCATTTATTTGGCTAACACACACTTTCAGAAGTTGTGTGAGGGACTCTCCAGATATGTATATATTTAGACCTGCTCAAAAACAACTTTTACTAAACAAAACCACACCACCACCGTTGTATTTACATACATATAACATCAGGTATGTGCAAGCCACATGTGTCCGTGGTTTATGCTCACTGAAAAGATTCAAGTAAAATAGAATATATCATCAAGACTTTACCATAGTTACACTAAAACTGGTATGAGCCACCACCACACATGAAAAACTTAAAACATTGACTTAAAGATTTAACTTTACAGTATAGTAACAATAATTGTAGTATAGTATGATATTAATATGGACACTATGGTCAATTAGTTTTACACGTACGACAAATCCAACAGTGATTCTAACTAACACTTTTTAGTTAAATTAATTGTAAAAATCTAGTAATCTGTTCTATTCACATACTATTCCTTGTTTACTCAGAAAACCCAAGTTAAGATTAATTTATTGGGTTGAGTGCCATTTTATCAAGCAAAAAACAAAACAAAACAAAAAAAACTCACCATTATGGTGATCAGTGTTCACTTTGGAATATTCATATTATTATAACTTTGTTCCTATTGCTGCAGCGATGCAACAAGAAATCACAATTATTTGGTTTAAAAGGAAGAGAAGAAATAAATAGGTTGCTTTTAAAAGTTGACCTAGCGTCTGACTGAATAATTAACTATAGTGATTTAGTCAGAAATTAAGGTCACCTTTTAAAATTAACCTATGTAATATTTCCCTTTATGTTGTAAAATGATTGTTTACATCATAAACACCTCTGAAACGTTTAATCGGGTTGAAATAATTATTTTATATTGGAAAAAAATCTTTCAGTTGACCATACTTGAGTCACACATAGACTTCAAAACATAACAATGGTAGCTATACTAAGTAAAATCTAAAGTAAAAGATCAAGTACCCTCTACAGTTCTTTTTTAGTTTTTTAGAACTCCTGTGTAAGAGAACTACTAACTAAGCATTTGGTTTGCATGCTTTTTAAAGTCTAACTAGTTCGATTTTACAGTGTACAATTCCTAAACAATGTTTTTTGACGTTGTGATTTACATTAAAAGTCATGTCCGGAGACCCTCATCATCATGGTTGAGCTGACTTTAAATGTGTACATAAATAAACACCATCAGTAATGCATCATGTTCGATTGTTCGCTGTAAGTGATTCATAAACACAGCTAGTTTGTACACTGAACGTTTCTTCTAAACATTGAGCACATTAATTCGAGCGTAAGTGTGTGTGTTTCATAGATCATCGGTCAATCTGTCAGCTCGATGTCTTCTTGAGCTCTGCTCGTCTCACCTGTCTGGCAGGCGTTGTTGGTCTAGTCTGGCCACACTTTATGAGTTCACTTAAACACATTGCAGTGTTTGTGTGATTGACAGAGAGAGACTCTGTATTTAACTGCACCTCCCGCAGTTTCTCATTGTTCTCAGCTTTTTGTGAATGACAGTTCCTTCAGGCAGAGAACACTGTCTGAGTCTCTACTTCTCACTGTCTCTGCTTGTCCGTCAACACACACACGCATATAATTACACTAACCTTACCATAAGCACAAACCCTAACCCTGCACTCTTAAAAATAAAGGTTCTTAATTGGCATTTATGGTTACATGAAGAACCTTTAACGTGCATGGAAACTTTTCAGTGCACAAAAGGTTCTTTATAGTGGAAAAGAGATCTTCAGGTTATTAAAACTGAGAAATAAATAAGAACTGTTGACTGAAAGGTTCTTTGGCATCACTGTGAAAACCCCTTTATTTTTAGGAGTGTAGCCTAAGAAGAAAGCATTTCATCTTTTTAGAATAATAAAAAGCAAATTTATGTATGACATAAATTATGATGATTTTTGTGCAGACATTTTTTTTTTCTCCACACAGCACATCCTGTACCACCTGATATAGGAAACTGAGCAGGTAATACAATAGCGAAGTTCACTTCAGCTGGCATAATTCATGGAGAGGACATACATAATTCATCCAGAAGTTGTGTAGAAGTGTTCTCCATATGCGCTGGCTGGCTGTACTGGGCCGGTGTTAATATATTACGGCTGCCACATCCGCAGTGCGTTTTGGATTGATTATTTGTGAGAGAGATGGTGAGAAATAGAGAAAAGGAAACATACAACAGTTGGTGGAGATGCCAGAAAGAACAAAGAACGTGACTCGAACCATTTGGAATTTTCAAAACTGTTTACATGCGGCTTATTAGAGAAATATGTTGGGTTAAGACTTAACAGATGACATGCCTAGGAGTTAAAAATTGTCCTGACATTCTATTTTATTTTAGGTAGAATTAAGTATTTCTATAGGCGTTTATATTTTATGTTTATATCAAAGGGGACCTATTATGCAAAATTCACTTTCATAAGATGTTTGAACACAGACGTGTGTCTACAGTGTGTGTAAACAACCAACCCATAGTGGTAAAAATCCATCCAATACTTTTTTTATAATCACCATCAATCATTATCAATCTCTCATAATGAGCTGTTTGATATTTCCCCCTACTCCTGCATAAGAGTAGGGAAACCCCGCCCATGACTGTTGATTGGCCCTTTTAGCATAGATACGCCCCTGAGTGAGACGCCATTTCTGTTTACTTGCTGTATTAGCGCTAGAGTATTACAATACCCGCGCCAAAAAAAAAAAAACATTACTAAAGTTCTCTTGTTGATGAACCAACGAACATACAAGTCTCATAGAGTCTCATCAGAGCCTCTGAGGACACTGTGGGTGAAGTTCATTTTTGAATGAAATGTGCCGAAGAATGTTGGTAAAATGTTATACATTTGCGCATATCATTTTACGTATGACTGCTGAACCAACGAGGGCCAGTACAATGCTGGATTTGCCAAAAAGTTGTTTCTGATGGATGGGTCAAAACCAATGCTTCATGCTCTAACTTCATATCCAGAATAAGTAAGAAAGGCCTATTTTGTTAATGTTTGCAAATGTCCTTTCTGAATGAGCTTTCTAGAATGCTGTACGGCTAATATGGCTAAAGTTAGCATAGTATCTGACTGTATTCACAGAGACTAGAGCTGTGTCGTTAGTTTTATCCCGAAAACGCTCACCGTCTGTGTAATTCATAAACACACGTTTATTATGCATTGTATAGTCAGGTGACAGACTTTTTTACATTCCCACTCAAGCACCTATACTACAATTTATAGATTAACATGACGGTACATGCTAGTCGATGAGTTGAATCAACATAACTCCACAACAACTAACGTTACATAAATTATCCACTAACCATGCAGAAACGTCAATGTGCAAGTGTTAACCTCTTCTCTCATTTGCGTCCGGCTCCGGTTCAAACATGGCACTCCACAACTGGTTACTTCTGACACTTTGGCTGAGGGAGATTCGCCTGTTTTGTTGTTAACGGAGTATCTGAAGCTCGGGTAAAGGATCCGCCCTCTTCTGGAAGGGGGTCGGGGAGCAGTAGCTCATTTGCATTTAAAGGGACACACACAGAAACTGCACGTTTTTGCTCACTCCCAAATAGGGGCAAATTTGACAATAATAAATGGTCTGGGGGGCATTTTGAGCTGAAACTCAACAACTCACACGACACATTCTGGGGACACCAGAGATTTATATTACATCTTGTGAAAAGGGAAATAATATGTCCCTTTAATGCTGTCAAGTTGATTAATTATGATTAATCACACCAAAATGTTAAGTGTATTATCCTAGTGTGTGAGTGTGTATGTATGTGTATATACATATATTATATATTTACAAAAGTTTAAGGTAAGACGCGATTCATCAATTTGACAGCACCAGTTTATATTATATACAAGTTAAAATGACATTTTATGATTATTCAAAACCATTCTCATGAGTTGAGCACTTCTAAAACAGTTTTAAATAAAAGAGCATGAGCTTAATACGTCTAACTCAAACATAATCCACACAGTAGTAGACAAAGATGTAATTTAGCCCACTATGAGTTGAGTGTGTGTTAGTACCTGGCCACAATCTCAATTAGACGTGACCTCTGACCCACACTCGTTGCCTCAGGCACTAAAAGGTGATACAGCCGTGACCTTTCCACTCCTTGGGTCAGCCAACAGAATCTGCTCAATATAATGGCACCATTGTGTGCTTCATATTCAAAGCAGTTGTCATCTGTGTCAGCACTTGCTATAATACCAACAATTTATGAAGGCAGAATGATAATTCAAAGACCTGGTTTTGGATTAAATAATTTCCAAATTATTAGAACATTATTAACTTTTCCCCGCCAGAATATTTGAAAAAAGTTGTCAGTCACCACCAGCTTTTTGATCATTTCACAAAACTTTAATGCTTCCCAGAATATTTTGTTGTATGAATATCTGAACATGAAAGAACAGAGCCTCTGCTTTTCTTTTTTGAGAAAATCACGATTTTTCAGAGACTTATTCAGAATGATGATCAAAACACATATGGAGTCCATCAACACACCCAAAGCTTCATAGTCCTGTAGCTTGTCCTGGGTCGACATTTCATTCAGTAACATTAGGCAGTTTTGATTTATATGCTGTTTAATGTTGATGATCGATCAGGGCCGTTGCCAGAACATACAGAACACTTTTTTATGATCTATGAAACAGACATTCACAAAAACAATACCATTTCGTATTTATAACTGAAATAGTCCAAGTTCTATATTAAAACAACAAAAAATATAAATTTTCTGATCAAAATTCGACACTATAAGTCCGTGGCCAGGGGAAGGTAAGCCTTGCCCAGCCTTAGACACGCTCTGCCTAATTTCTGATTCATATTAGTGTTATTAGAACATTATCGTTCTAGAGATTAATGTTCCTGTGAGCTAAATACTGCTGAAGAAGTTTTGTTATGAAACACGTGAATTGCCAAATCCACAGAATTACGTTTTTTTGCTCTCAATAGTAAGTTTGCTGAATTACCATTCGATTAGGGGGGCACGTTGTGTCATCTGGGGAGGCACTGCCCCCCAATGCCCCTTGGCGACGGGCCTGTGATCGTGCATCTGCTTACATGTGCTATCGCTTTTTTCCACTTCTACTTCACCTGTGTTTTGATCAGGAGATTCGGCAGTTTTTCCAATGTGTAATTGCACCCCCTACAGTATAACAGTGCTGTAAAAGCGTTTGTTCAGAACTTTGAGAGAACCTCGAGGGAACATTAGCTGAAGTTCTGAGAACTTTCCCTGTTGGCTGGGTATGAAATGCAGCAGTGTCAGGACAGAGACATACTTTTTATGTAAGAACGCTTTGATACAGTTACTTACAAATGACTGTGTTATTAAATCGCTAACTGTATAAACATGTTCATAGTTTAACTCGCATATAATGAGCTCTGTACTAGTGTCTACTAACTGTATACAATACTGAGGCCATTAAGAATATTTACGCATATTCGGACCACTTTTTACTACACAGCCAACGACATAATGATGTTCATAAATTGAAGTTATCGTGCACCAACAGTGACCGCACGCATAAAATATTTTAGAGAGAGGAAAGTCTTGCGTTCCAATTTATTAGAGGATGGAAATTTAAGCCATTACCCGCATCTTTACGTTTTTGCTTTAAGTTTGGAGCGGTACGTGTAAAATTTAAAGCCTTAAAGACTACACATGCTGTGAATAGAGTGTAAAAACATTCATGAGCAGTCTCACACCTGCATGCATGGGCATTTAAACATGCCGCTTTTATGAAATATGTGACTCAGAGTCTCAGTTTTGACACATGCACGCTTGTGTACAATAATGGCCATCTGTATTTGGTGAGCCCATAGGCATGCATGTGAAAATCCCTGCCTTGCATATGTGTGTTAATATGTCTGTGTTTTAATGCACCACATCCTTTGGTTTGAAGTTCACAACCTCCCTCAAGGCACCTTGATTTATGGCTCATATTTCAGCAACGTAATTATTCCCTCTTAGTTCATGTTTTTCCAGACATGTTTTGCCTTTGTGGCTGTGCATCGTTTCTTTGGGGAACTGCAGGGCTCTTGTTGGAGGTGCCAAGCTCCATTCATTAGCACACATCAAAGACGAGCTCTCGAACCTGGAGCAATGTCAGCATATGTCACACATGGCCATGACCAGGTGCTGAGCTAGACCTTTTTAAAATCCACGTTCAAAGTTGATCAAATCATTTCATTTTGAAGTTTTGTACTCAAGCAGCACTGCTCAAATCCAAAGAGAACCTTCATTTGCTTAAAAGGTTGCTTTGAAGAATTCATAACCTTTATGCCAGGGTATTACATAGTATGTTATAATGTCATTTCTTTGACAATTTTCCACAGAAGTTAAATTAACACATGCAGTTTATGTGTCTATGGCAATTGCGTGTTTTGTTGGCCAGGAAAGCTATTAAAATTTTCTCCTCGCTCTTTTATTATGCACTAGACGTGGCAGACCGAATCCAAAACGCCATTTTTACATCTAATTGGATGTTCCTACTCAAAGTCATAAATTAAGGTGATTCTATGAAGACTTCAGAGCAATTAACAGTCTGTAAAATGGGTTATGCATTGTGTGGCTTTTGGATTGCATTCAAAGAGCGCATCACTGTTATGAAAACATTTGAACCTTATTGAACTGTTTGTCATTTCTGTGCCTCTATATAAAAAATAATTACTTTTCACGTAAGTTTCCTGGGCACTGCCAATGTCTTTGATCGGTCAGCCAAACAGAAAGTCCCACCTAAAATTCAAGCCATTAGTTGAGCCTGTTTTGCTGTGTTAGGCTGGTCAGGAAGGTAAACAAAACAAAACAAAAAAAAAGACCAATTTTGATAATACCACAGTCTTTACAGTTTTCATGATGGCATCCTAAGTTACCAAAAAGTTTGGTATATTCACAAAATTATTGAGTGTGGTACTTTATACTTTAAATTAGTGGTGGGCATAGATTCATTTTTTTAATCTAGATTAATCTAGATTAAAATGGCTCAATTGAATTCTGCCGAAGGCATTCAGAATATGTGTGCTCGTAAGTGATTGTTTGTCTTTTTGTAGTTTGAATAATAAATAACTTCTGTCCCTTTAAGACCTGACGCACACATATCTAAACACTGTTCCTGTGAGCTGGTTATGACTGTGTTAACATAAAAACTCACCAAGATGGGCATTGAGACATTTTTGAGTGTATTTGACCATTAATAAGCTGGAAAAAGGAGCTCATTTTTGCACTTGTACGTCAGAGGCGGCTTTATTACGGTATGTGTGTGTGCGCTTCAGATGCGAGCGCGAAATCTGCGGGAATTAGTAGAATTAACGTTATGTGCAAACCCGCGCGAAATTCAGACCGGTCACACCAATACTAACAAAAGTCCAGCAGAACACCCGTTCGCAATGTTCAGAGGATTAAACTGAATGAGAGGAGGCGGGTGCGTGTCACTCGCTGTCGGTCGGAGAGGAGAGCGCAGCTGATAGCGATACTGTAGAAAATGAGTATTGTATCGTTCCAGATATTTCAGTATCGATACATAGCGAAATATGGATATTTTTGACAACACTAGTAGGCATACACACATCGGTTTGAAGACTCGTTCTCTCGCCCCCTACAGTGCAATTCGGCTAGGTGTACATCCGCGCTAAAATATCAAGGTGAAAGTCATCATAGCATGCGTAGTATAGACCCAGCTCCCAACCCAACTTTGAGAATAGATTAACGGCGATATTTTTTTTATCGCCCGATAAGAGTCTCGCGTTAACGCAGCATGTTAACGCCGATAACGGCCCACCACTACTTTAATTCCAAATTGCAATTCAGATTTTAGATAAGGAAGGATTATCTATTTAGATACACACACACAAAAATAATAATAAACATGTTAACTAGTCAACTAAGTCAAACATGTTTTGCCAGGTACACATCACACTTACAATTGGTCATTTAGCAGATACTTTTATCCAAAGTGGTTTACAGATGCAATTCTCATGCCAACAATATTTCAGGAGTAGTAGTACAAGGTAGAGAGAAGAGTAATAGTCTGGTTTATTTTAGCTTTAGTTTTTGTTCATGGTTTTTGATGAAAAACAAGTTTATTCCAGTATGATATTGGTATACTTCTTTTAAACAAAAAAATAACATGTATGTACTTCTCAGTAATGCACTTAAAATTGCACTTAAAGGTTCACCCCAAAATGAATATTCTGTCATTAATTCCTCACACTCAAGTCGTTCCAAATCCTTAATGCCTTCATTCACCTTCAGAACACAAATTAAGATATTTTTGATGAAATCTGAGCGCTTTCTGACCCCTCCATAGACAGCAATTTAATTAACACTTTCAAGGCCCAGAAAGGCAGTAAAAATATTATAAAAATAGCCCATGTGACTCCAGTAGTTCAACATTAATGTTATGAAGCAACGAGAATACTTTTTGTGCACAAAGACACACAAAAATAACGACTTTATTCTAGCCCGTGTCAGTCTAGGAGACTGACAAAGGCTAGAACGAAATTGGTGAATAATGTCGTTATTTTTGTTTGTTTTTGCATCTTTTCAGACGCAGTATTTATGGGAGGAGAGTATTTAAATTAATCATGCAAGGTGATTTACTAAGGTTTGTTCTCGTCAACTTACTGGTGTTTGTTCCATTATTTAGAGACAAAAAAAAAACTAAACAAAAAACGACGCTAACTGGTAGATTGCGTTGGTCATTATGTGTTGGTTCTTTAATTTGCATGTCATCAGTGGATCACGTGCGGAGCTTTCCACTCCCATCAACGCTTTTTTTGGAATTGTGCTCACACAGATTCACTCTGTTTAATAAATCTGGCCCTTAGAGTGCAAAAATATTATATGAATAGTAAGCTATACTATAAGTATGATGTCATGTTCACTTAAAGAAAATTATTCTTAAAAATAAAAATGACTAAACTAGTTTACTGAGAGTACTTTAAAATGTACTTTCATAAACTACAAAAAATGTGCTACAAGTATTTGACTAGTCAACTATCAGTATAAGCTCACTTGTGTAGTTGCAGTACAAACGGAAAACTAGTTGTGTACTCAAAGTTTACTACTGTTACACGTAAAGCATACTTAAAAGTATAATTTTATACACTAAAAAGTGGGCCAATTTAGTCCTAAGTAGTATTGACACAGTACACTTACAAGTATACTATTAGCACATTGAAATTAGTATGCTTACTACATAAAGTATACTTCAATATTTGAACTTCACTTAAGCATACTATATAAAAAAAGTTCTTATTTGTTTATAAGGGGAGAAATCATGCCACCTGTCCATGTTGCCATCTACCTAATTTGGCTAAATTCTTCTAAGTGACTAATTTCTACTCATTATCAAATTAAATTGAAATCCTGAATTGGAATTGATTTTCGATTCCCAAACTGTACTTACCAGAAAATGAATGCATTATGAGTATTTAAAAAACAAACAAACTGAAAGATAAATAAAGATTAATACTATGCTGGATTCTACCAATGCTTCTAACAGCCTTGTATTCGTACCACTGTAGTGCCGTTATAGGGAATATTACAGCTACAGTTTTGTCAGAAGGAGGTCTCAATGATTCATATTTCAGTCACAGTACCTGTGGTCACTACTAGGGGCCCTATTTTAATGATCTGAGGGCATGGTCTGAAGCTCATGGCGCAGGTGCACTTAGGGCATGTCCGAATCCATTTTTTTTGCTAGTGTGCAATAAACCAATAAGAGTCTCATCTCCCATTCCCTTTAAAAGCTAGTTGCGCTCACATAACGGCAGATTCACTACTAACGTGTGCGCACGTTGTGCACCGCCCATAGGCGCATATTACTAATGCGCCCTTTAAAAAACACAAAAAATACTGCGCTATTGACTTTAGTCCAGGTTTGTGTTGGTCAATGGCGCAGTCGTTTTCAGTTCCTCAAAAAAGCTGTGTGCCAACAATGCGCCTGAACACATCTGGTTTTCAGACCAGATGCCCATGGGTGAACAGATGGCACAAGTGCATTTGCTATTTAAACAACATGGAGCTGGATGTGAAAATGAGAACTGCATCAGGATGAAACTAGCAAAACACACTTAAGTGTGTATGATATGGCCCTTGGTCTTCATGGCTGTGTTGTCCATCTCTATGACGTGAGTGATAACATGAGCTTCAATGTTTGTATTTGTGAAGTTGAATGAAGTTAACTTTGTGATATCTCCAACTGTCTCAGCTGCTCCTGTTGCCATGTCACCAAGTCTCATTGGACATGAATGACTTCCTGTTCCTTTGTTGCTGCAAATTGATGTCAATGTGAATGCCATAGTGACCCGTGAGATTTTGAGAAGTTGATGAGATGATACATTTGCCTGATTGAGCTGCTGGGGATCTTTGGTAACAGTAAAAGTACACACACAAACTAAAGGTTCCAAAAGGGGATTTTCATAGTGATGCCATTGAAGAACTATTTTGGAACTTTCAGTTAACAGTTCTTTTTTTTCTTAGATTGAAGAACATTCAAATAATCTAAAGAACCCTTTTATAAATAAACTTTTGTGCAATGGAAAGGTTTTGTGGATTTTAAAGGTTTTTCATGGACCTATATAAAAATTAACTTTATTTTTAAGAGTGCAGATATGAGGAGACCAAGCTGTTGAATAAACTGTTGGCCAAAAAGAGTGTCTTGAATCTAGTTCACACAACTTTGTGGTGCAACCTTTGAAATAACTTTATTTGAAACCATTGGTTAATATGAAACCATTTTCATGAAGGATGAATTGATAGGAAAACATTTTCAGTTTTGTCCAGACTATTTTGTCCAGACACAGAATTGATCATCGATCCTTACACAAGATAAATATTTGCCGATATTACATCACAGAGAGTTTGTGGGCATTACCTCATTACCCTCTCTCTTTGTGCCCCTCCCTCTGTTCACGCTGGTAAATGAGAGCAGACCGAGGCCAGGCAAACCCTGCCAGGAGGCCGTTCCATGAAGGCAGCATTGAGGCAGGGCACACAGGCACTTTTGTTGACAGTGTAAAGGTGTGCACCCTGCCGAGGGCCACAGAACAGACAGGCCCTACAGCCCTGCAGCATGTGTCCATCTGGAGGGTTAGATGAAAAGAACATAGAAACTAGAAGCTGAGCATGGGTAATGGACCTTAAGAGCGTATAAGTGTATGTGTGTGAAAACATGTCTTAAAGGATTAGTTCACTTCAGAATAAAAATGTCCTTATAATTTACTCACCCCCATGTCATCCAAGATGTCTTTCTTTCTTCAGTCGAAAGGAAATTCAGGATTTTTCTCCTTATAGTGGACTTCATTGGGCCCAACCTGTTTGGGTCCAAATTGCAGTTTCAATGTAGCTTCAAAGAGCTCTACACAATCTCAGCCGAGGAATAAGGGTCTTATCTAGCCAAATGATCTGTCATTATCACACACACACACAAAAAAAAAACATGTAGTTTTTAACCACAAAGGCTCGTCTTGCACTGCTCTGCAATGCGATCACGTTGGAAAGGTCACGCGTGATGTAGGTGGAAATATACCGACCTAATCCTTTAATTAATCCTTTTAAAAAAGCGTTAAAATATTTTTCTCCACATTTTCTTGGCCCCCAGAATATTTTGTTGTATGCAATATATCAAAAGAATTAACAGAGCCTCTGCTTTTAAATGAAAATCCTGTTTTATTCCAGCTTCATGCATTCTTTCTTTTATCAACACTTGAATGTGGGTAACTTCCACAAAAAAGCTACATTTTGAGAAAAAAGCTGAGAATTTTGTCAAAGACTGATTCAGAGCAATGATCAAAACACAGATGGAGTCGATCGAGTCCATCAACGCTTCACAGTCCTGTAGCTTGTCCTGGGTCGACATTTCATTCAGTAACGTTTTGCTGTTTTTACATTTACACCTTATTTTACCTTTGCACATGATTATATATGCTATCGCTTGTTTCTGCTTCTTCTTTGTCTGTGTTTTGATCCAGAGGTTCTGTATTTTCTCAGATGATACATAATAGCACCCCCTATCGTATAACAGTGAAAACACAGAAAGCCGGATATTTTCGTCAATGGTTGTCTCATTAATGAAGGAAATTTCCAATAATGGTGGGGAAAGAGTTAATAAAGGGACTAAAAAACGTTTTCTAAAAAAATATCTAGTCTAGTCATGAAATTCTAGATTGCGCAGACTGATAGGTAATAGCTTATAAAAAAAACGAACAGGATGAAAGAAAACAATGAGGATGTGTTGCAACCTAGCGCACGGCACAAGCTGTACATATACTGCAGCCAATGAGATTGCTTGCTTAACCTTTAAATAGTCAGGTAATTTTTTCTGCTGTAAGCTAGTCCTGCTATACACCATCAGAGTTCCTCTTAACCCCCTTCACCTTCCCCAGCTCCACCTGCCTAGATCTAATATGTTTTTTATGTATGTTTATTAATGCAGCGTCAGCATATCTTACATGCTCACAGCAGCGTGTTTGTGTATCTATTAGCACTAGTAAGTCCAGCTCGTATCAGTAGCCTCGCAGATCTAGTCCGCCAAGACCAAACACATTAACATTGGTATATTCAATAACATGCTAAAACTATTCAGAGAGTTGTCATGATTGAAAAAGGAGTAGAGTTGGCTATGGTCATATAACTTGGTTCATATCATCACAAGCATGACCTGAGGCTACATATTGCGTTTCGGTGCAGTACCACCTACTGGTCTGGAGATACAAAAAATGTCTATTTTTGCTTATAACTTCTGATGGTTTGCCTAAAAATCATAAAAGTGGTCTCGTTAGATTCAGGGCGGCATGCCGACATGCCATATCAGCCATTTTGTGCATCAGCCATTTTGAATTTTGTAGTAAAATGTTGTATTCCATGAACGCATTAGTGTATCGTTACGAAACTTGGTATGGGTCATCGGCACGATACCCTAAAAGAGCCTGAGATGTTTCAAGCCAGCGCCACCTAGTGGTAAAATCAAATTCATATTCACATGCTTATAACTTTGGATTTGGTTGTCTTATTTTCACGAGCCTTTGCTCCTTGCCGAGTTCAACGATAACAAACATGCTAGGTTTCGCATTATGTTTTTTTCAATGTTGTGATTTAGCGTTTAAAATTTTGAATCAAAAATCTTTGAAACTGTTCAAAATGAAACCACTATAGGAAAATCTGAATCATAGCGGTTTGACTAAATTAATATGTCCAAATTTCAACATTTTGAAAGTAAGTGGCAAAAAAAATGCAATCAAAGTCAGGTGTGGGTTATTTTTATATGCTCATGAATACAAATGTCTATAACTCCTACACAAAATTAGATATTTTCACCAAATTTGACATGCGTATGTATGGGGGAGACACAAAAAGTGATGGGACTGCGCCACCTGAGGGCGCTATAATTAAACAAAACATGAAATTGGCAACTCAATGTATTTATGGGTTTTGTACCTTTTTTCTTAAAATTGTCTCCCAATGTCTTTACTCATTGTTGCAGTTGGTCTGCTGCTAGTTTCTTTGTTGGCTTCTGTTGTGCGTGGCCATGATAATTGCTGCTTGCAGCTATATTTATTATTGTTGTCAGCAGGATACAGAGGTGAGCTTTCAGAGTTTTCAGCTGTTTCTTAAATATTGTCAGGGATTCGGCTGTTCGAAGCCCTTCCGTAATATAGAAATAAACACGTGTATGCATATTATTGCATAATAGATTAAATAATGTCTAATTAAAAAAATGCTACACAGGTATTTGTAAGGGTTAGTTTTACGGGGTTGGGTTTGGTTGCGGTATAACAAATGTAATGTACGGTAGACTCTGGGTGAATACTAGGTACATTTTGATTACAAGTCATTAACCCATATAGGCATTTCAACTGTATAGCTGCTCGTTATTTTGCTATTTTACTGGTGGAAATGAAACCTTTGCATTTTATATGCTGCAAGGGCTCATTTACCACACACACACACACACACACACACACACACACACACACACACACACACACACACACACACACACACACACACACACACACACACACACACACACACACACACACACACACACACACACACACTAGAATTTTCTTCTCCTTATGCCCAATGTGTATCTAATTAATGAGCAACTACTGCACAAGAGAGGGATGTTTCATTCCTTCCTTTGCTTTTTCCTGTTTGATTTTCTAGTTTTCCATACAACGTTCTTTCTTTCTTTCTTTCTTTCTTTCTTTCTTTCTTTCTTTCTTTCTTTCTTTCTTTCTTTCTTTCTTTCTTTCTTTCTTTCTTTCTTTCTTTCTTTCTCCAACCTTGAATTTTTTTCCCACTCTTTTTAAAAACCATCCTCATTGTTTTCTTTCATCCCTTTCTGTTTTTTATGATTGTTCTTCTCATCGCTTTGTTGAAAACATCTTGAAAACTGTCATCTTGAATGAGACGAAGAAACCGCTGAAGACGAAAACATGTCAAGCAGGGGGATTTTCAGAGGACAGCGAGTCAAAGAGGGAGGGATGGGGAAGATTTAAAGAATTCAGATTGGGGAATTTGGGGCTTAAATAGATATTACACAGGTCATATATGCCACTCAGAATAGTACATGCGGCGACGAGGTGTATTTCTGTGTTTGCCTGTGTATGATCAGAGCAGGACTGAGTGTCGACGCTTTCTGAAACATGGCCATTCTGCACAGGCTTCACATGTGGAACAGTTTACTGCAGCTCTGCTCCAAAATGAACACAGAGCAACAGACTGCAATTAAAAGAGAGACACAGACACAAAGAGAGGGAGAAGGACCGAGAGAGAATAGTTTACTCATAAGGAGTGAACTTGTGTCTTGGTTTAAATCTAATAATGCAAAAAGGTACAAGGTAATGTACCTTTAAAGTAAAAACAACGGGTACTCCTTACTATAATAAACTGAAAGTGGTGTATGCAAAACAGCTAGACCTGGATTTTAAAAAGGCAATCCATACAGTCATGCGGGTTATGAACATTTGTAGTTTGTAATCTGTATGAAGATATGGAAAGTCGGCCTCACCATTTATGGTTTGTGCTCTGTAAGTTTCCATCAAGTCCTGATGGAGGCAGAAGGAGGGGTTGTTGAGCGCCGGGTGCCCTCCACCCTGGGCATGTGGCAGTAGAACAGAGGCAGCTTTATTGAGCTGTGTCTCTGATTTAAATCATATGGCATTGCCTGGAATCACTTCATGGCTTGGAGGCCGTTCAAATGAATGCCCCAACAAGAGACCCACTCTGTTTCTCCCCCTCATTTCATCTGTTTGTTGGCATTCAATTTCTTTCACAGTGTTTCTCACTAAAGCCAAATGGCGCCATGTCTGTTTGATTATGCTGTTTTGTCTTTATATCTCTTCAAGGTAAAAATTTGTAAAAGCTGCTGTCCATAACTTTTTGTGGTCAAGATTTACAAAAAATGATATAATGAGAATGTACAACATGAATCCATTTTCCAAACCATGTTTTTGTCTTACCCTGAATCATTATGGTACACTTATAATAAGTGTTTATATTGGGACTATTTCAGAGCAGACTGGTAGGAACCGCTGCGGAGGAGCACAGTCCCTGCGTGACTTGCCATAGACCTAAACAGAGACAAGTAGCTCATGCTGCAATGTTCTTCCGCAAGACGCATGCAGTTCTCTTTATTAATCGCTAGAACGCAAAAAGTTACGGACTGCAGCTTTAAAATTAGTCATTCAAAATCCAAAACTTAAAGGGATAGCTCAACCAAA
Organism: Romanogobio albipinnatus; assembly: GCA_023566225.1. Lineage (NCBI taxonomy): Eukaryota > Metazoa > Chordata > Actinopteri > Cypriniformes > Gobionidae > Romanogobio > Romanogobio albipinnatus. The sequence goes on from CM042254.1 coordinate 39,880,253, forward strand.
AATGAAAATTATCCCATAATTTACTCACCCTTAAGCCATCATAGGTGTATATGACTTTCTTCATTCATTCACGATCAGAAGCCCAAAAAAGTGTATTCATACATCATAAAAGTAATCCATATGGCTCCAGTGTGTTAATAAAGGCCTTCTGAAGCGAAGCCATGTGTTTTTGTAACACAAATATCCATATTTATAACTTTATAAACTATAATCACTGGCTTCCGGTAACGGCCGTACGCGAGTTGAGCTCCGGTGGAAGATGACCTCTGACCCGATGCATGACGCATTGATGAACACGGAAGTGCAGAGAATAGAGCAAAACAAAACACCTGTCACGAATGAGAAGTCTAAAACAAGAGTTTTTCAAGAGAAATGTGGGAGGAGCTTGAGTTTGTTGTTTGAACCGCGAGAGGCGTCGACTCTCACCTGAGCTTACACTACTCCTACATCCTATGGCATACGTCGGGTCAGAGTTATAAAGGCCTTTATTAACCCCCTGGAGTCGTATGGATTACTTTTATGATAGTTGGATGCGCTTTTTTGGGCTTCAAAATCTCCATTAACCATTCACTGCCATTATAAAGTTTGGAAGAGCCAGGATATTTTTAAATATAACTCTGATTGTGTTTGCCAGAAAGAAGAAAGGATGGCTTGAGGGGGAGTAAATTATGGGATCATTTTCTTTTTTGCGTGAACTAACCCTTTAAGTAAAGAATCTCAGTGGTTTCTTTCCATAAACATATCATTTATGTCATATGCCACAAGTGATTTGTCATAACTTGAGCCATGCACTGCGTCCAAAATTGCATACAATATTGTAGGTAGGTCATTAGGTTTTAAACTTGATTCACGAGCATTAAAAAAGTATGTTCTGTTAAGTATTAATGTGTGTAATGAATGACATTCTGGCGTACTACATTCACCAACTTGCGTTGCTTCACTGCCATTCACAAATCCTCTCCCGTGGCCTCATGGGATAGTAAAGTGTCCATCAGATGTCATAGGTCATCTGAGTACTTTTTGCCTGCTGTTTTATGAGCACTGTAAATTTGGACATACTCAGCATATTCAATTAAATTCAAATTTATTTGTATAGCGCTTTTCACAATACACATTGTTTCAAAGCAGCTTCACAGAAAGTGCATTTCATAAATGTACAGTAAAAATGTTAGAAAGACAATGTTAAAGAAAAATGTTCGAAAAAGATAATCAATTGTGTATTAATTTAGGCCATAACAACGCTGGCGTTGAGTCGTCTCTTCACAGGCGTGGAGTCGTCGCTTCACAGGTGTTGGGGCATCCAAAGTCTCCATGAGCGGCTGGATACAAACAGTTCGAGCTGACAAACTATTTACCTAGTGTCCCGAGATAACAACAGAAAAGCAGATGGGAAATAATTAGCATAGCTGCTGTTCAGAATATTATATTAAAGGTCCCATGGCATGAAATTTTCATTTTATGAGGTATTTAAACATTAATATGAGTTCCCCTAGCCTGAATATTGTCCCCAAGTGGATAGAAATGTTGATCGGTGTAAACCCGAGTTCTGGCTGTCTCTCTCTGCCTTTGAGAAAATGACAGGCCAGACGAGCCAATCCTGAAGTCTCCTGTTTTAACGTCCAAGCAGGAACGGTTACCTCCCTTTCCTCCGCCCAGAGAATCTGGCACGCCCATGCAAACACTCGAGATCATTAACGTTACTTGTGAACGAGTGAACGCTGGCAGTTTCTCAGTGTTTGGATGTACAAATGAAAACAGAAGTCTTTCTTCAGTTCCTTCTGATCTGTGATCATTGATTTTTTTATGTGTAGCTAATTATTTATTATTCGTGCACACGCAGCGGCTTCTCTCTCTCCAGACAGAACGGTGTTTTCGTGTTTTCTATCTTGTGAGTCAGTATTTTTGTACGTCCTCGTCGCGTCTACCGGTTCTAAAATGTGCATACAGTCTTTTCTGTTTAACATCAGCAGTCACATCTTTAGAGATAAACTTCACACATGCCGAAGCTCGGCCTCCAACATCCCCGACCCCCAGTACTGCATCTGGCCCACAGCGGAGGCACCAAACGCGGCGTGAGATTAAGCAGAAGGAGGGTAAGCGTGAGAATATCTGGGCTAGGCTAGCCATCTTTCCCCACAATAAACTGGATTACATTCGATTACTGCTGTTGTGTCTTTGTTTGTGCTGTGTAACGTTACTCAATGCGCGTCACTGATGCTATTCATATGATTGGAACATATCTAGAAATAATGCTATACTCAACACTTACTAACTCGTTCATCTCGACAGCTGTAATGGTACATTGCATGTGTTACAAAGTTGGTAATAATGATGAAGACGGACTCGGTGTGACTGGGACTCGTGTTTATTCAGAACTCTCAGATACAAACACAATAAACTCGCGCTGACTGACAGCGCTCTCATAACTCAGTAGGTAGTATAAATAACTTTGTTAGCAATCGCTTCGTCTCCATGATGTCCGGTTCGCGAACGAATCATTCTTTTGAATCGGTTCTTTTTAGTGAACCGAACCAGTTGAACGATCGACTGAATCGTTCTAAACGGTTCGCGTCTCGAGTCAGCGCTGATCCATAATTTACTAAAGTTACTAACTTTCTGACATGAGTGACAGCCCCTCCGACTAGAAATAAACTAATAACCTGAAGTATATTCTAGTAACTACAACAGTTCATCCTGAACTGAGACATGCTGAGAACTGATGAGAAGTGAACACAGGTCCATCCGTCTCTGGCAGACTCGTGCCTGCTCGTGCCTCGTTAAACCACGCCCCCTCCACTGATTTAAAATGCAAAGATGTCAGCCAATCACCACAGTGGGCGTTTTTACTGAAGTCTCACAGCAGACATGCCTCTTGAAGCAGGGCATTCAGCCACAGGGCAAACAGCAGTATAGAAAAAATGCCTTTTATTTCTAAATTATGACATTTTATGATGTAAAAATCATACTAACAATATAAGTACACCTCAGAAAACACTATAAAATAATAGAAAAATGCAATGCCATGGGACCTTTAATGCTTTTGATCCGATTTAACTGTAGTATAAAAGGTAATTATAATGTGAATGCTTGGCTAAAGAGATGCGTCTTTAATCTAGTTTTAAACTGGGACAGCGAGTCTGAACCTCGAACAATATCAGGAAGACTGTTCCAGAGTTTAGGAGCTAAATGTGAAAATGCCTGAGGACATCCTTCCAAGGTAAAATTGTATTGTGAGAGGTTTTGTGGGCAGTTTTTTGGACCAATAAGACCTCCGTTTTATCTGAATTTAATAGCAGAAAATTACACGTCATCCAGTATTTAATATCTTCAACACACGCTGTCAGTTTAGATAGTTTAGCGTTTTCATCCGGTCGTGATGAAATATATAATTGAGTGTCATCAGAATAACAGTGGAAATTAATTCCATGTTTTCTTTTAATATTACCAAATGGCAGCATATATATTGAGAATAGCAGAGGGCCTAACACGGATCCTTGCGGCACCCCATAGTCTACTGACGTCATCTTTGATTTTTCCCCATTTAGACAAACAAAATGGTAGTGGTCTGATAAGTATGATCTAAACCAGTTTAATGCCTGTCCCTGAACACCAGTATAATTTTGAAGTCGATCTATGAGTATTTTATGATCTATAGTATAAAACGCAGCACTAAGATCGAGTAGAACTAGTATTGAGATACAGCCTTGGTCAGAAGCTAGAAGTAAATCATTTGTGATTTTAACGAGCGCAGTTTCTGGGCTATGATGCGGCCTGAATCCTGATTAAAATTTTTCATAGATATCATATTCAGCTCAAGTTTTTCACCTTCTAGTATGGAAGTATGCATGCAGACGCAGGGATGGTGTTCAAGGCTAGAAAAATGGATTCAGGTCCAGCCTGCATTGTTTATATCAAACCCTCCTTTCCCCACAGGTTCATGTCATTTCTCTATTTTTTTTATCATCTAAATGACAAAAATTATTTGTAAAAAGTCTTTGCTAAGGCAGGCAGAATAGTTTGTTTGTTTTTTTGGCTTATCCAGCTCAAATCCATTTAGTTGTTTACAGTCCAAACAGCAGAAAACCACATGAAATCTGGCTTTTCCAAACCCCCTCCAAACCACATTCATATGTGGTCTGAAATCAGATTGAAATATTAGATTCTGTCTGAACAGTCAGATTAGATTTTTCCTTTTTTCTGCAATTCAGTTTGCAACAATCTACACAATGCGCTGTAAAGAGTGAGCAAAATTTTGTGAATTTAGGAACAGCTGGCATATTTTATGGACAACTTCCACTCTGATGTTGAAGAGATCAACAGAAATCAGGCATTTTGCACTTTGCACTGCCATCCACAAACCACAGTCAGATAAAGGCAATTGGGAATCTGCATTATTCTACTTTATTCACAGATCAGGCATAACATTATGACCTAATATTGTGTTGGTCCCGCTTTTGCTGCCAATACAGCCCTGACCCGTCGAGGCATGGACTCCACTAGACCCCTGAAAGTGTGCTGTGGTATCTGGCACCAAGATGTTAGCAGCAGATCCTTTAAGTCCTGTAAGTAGCGAGGTGGGGCCTCCATGGATGGGACTTGTTTGTTCAGCACATCCCACTGATGCTCGATTGGATTGAGATCTGGGAGATTTGGAGGCCTTTTTGTAGGTTGTTGTGCTCCTCAAACCATTCCTGAACCATTTTTGCTCAGTGACAGGACGCATTATCTGCTGAAAGAGCCACAGCCACCAGGGAATACCGTTTCCATGAAAATGGTCTGCAACAATGCTTAGGTAGGTGATACATGTTAAAGTAACATCCTCATGGATGGCAGGACCCAAGGTTTCCCTGCAGAACACTGCCCAAAGCATCACACTGCCTCCGCTGCCTTCTTCCCATAGTGCATCCTGGTGCCATGTGTTCCCCAGGTAAGCGACGCACCTGGCCATCCACATGATGTAAAAGAAATCATGATTCATCAGACCAGGCCACCTTCTTCCATTGCTCCGTGGTGCAGTTCTGATGCTCATGTGCCCACTCTCAGCGCTTTCGGCATTGGACAGGGGTCAGCATGGGCACCCTGACTGGTCTGCGGCTATGCAGCCCCATATGCAACAAACTGCAATGCACTGTGTATTATGACACCTTTCTATCAGAACCAGCATTAACTTCTTGAGCAATTTGAGCTACAGTAGCTCGTCTGTTTGATCGGACCACACGGACCAGCCTTCACTCCCCATGAGCCTTGGCCGGTTCACCACTGTTCCTTCTTTGGAGCACTTTTGATAGATACTGACCACTGCAGACCGGGAACACCCCACAAGAGCTGCAGTTTTGGAGATGCTCTGACCCAGTCATCTAGCCATCACAATTTGGCCCTTGTCAAGCTCGCTCAAATCCTTACGCTTGCCCATTTTTCCTGCTTCTAACACATCAACTTTGAGGACAAAATGTTCAGCTGCTGCCTAATATATCCCACCCACTAACAGGTGGCGTGATGAAGAGATAAATATGTGTTATTCCCTTCATCTCATAATGTTATGCCTGATCTGTGTATGCTAATAATGTCCAGAATTGTATAAGTCTTTTGTATGACGTTTGACCCTCAGGAATTTTATGAGAAAGCATTTCTGCTGAACGGTAGTAAATAGTGCATAGTCAATTTACTAGATGATCATGCTTACAAAAAATATTTTTTTTCCAATTATATGAACTGAAATGGTCAAAGGTAATTAACATGTTTGTTTTAATCACTTTTTTCCCCTCTTGTGTTTTTCTGCAGGCACCTGCTGGATTTTATTGTTGTATATCAATTTTGGATCACTCGCCGAGTTCATCTTCCCTCCAAATCAGTGCTACGCAAACCAACAAAAGTTTATAATGGATTTATGATTAGCGCACAGAGTTTAGAAACATATTTTTTTAATTAAAAGCTCCAAAGCGAGAACTGGTAGGAGATAGATAATTCACCATCTCAACGATAGGACCACCTTTGGGCTGGAGGAGCGCCATCATCAAAATGGCAACCAATAGGGAGAGGCCTGTGAGTCATATGACAGGGTTCTACCCCTTTGCCTTCAGTTCGATGCGAAACCACTCCCCCTTTGATCTCCTGGCCAATGGCAGCCTCTTTGGACGTTTTGGGGCGGACCTTCCCAAAGAGATGGCAGCTCTGTGTAAGTAGCCTTCGGAATAACCCCATCTTATGAATAACACTGAAACTAATAGCTTGTGTCTGCTGTAGCCCAAAAAAATCTATTTCTCCTTTGCTTATGTTACTGATATTGTTTTCATATGTCATAGTCTTCAGTGTCACGTGATCCTTCAGAAATCATTCTAATATGAAGATTTGGTGCTCACAATGACTCGCATTATTTCCACTGTTAATAACAGTTTTTGCTGCTTATGAGTTCGAAAACCTTGAAGTGATGAATATAAATGTTTATTTTAAATAATATTTTCTAACACTATAAATGTCATTATGTCACTTTTGATCAATTTAATGCATCTTTGTTAGGGTTAGGTATAGGGTTTTGAACTTTTGAATGGTAGTCTATCACAGCTTCTACAATAATATTAAGCTGTAAATTAGCTGTATTTGCAAAATTTGTATTGATAATTATAATAAATTCTTGATTAAATATTGAGCTTAAATATTAAATCATCATATTCGAATGATTTCTGAAGGATCATGTGACACTGAAGACTGGAGTGATGCAGAAAAATCAGCTTTGATCACAGGAATAAGTTAAATTTTTACATATATTCAAATAGAAATCAGTTCTTTTAAATTGTAATAATATTTTGTAATATTACTGATTTTTTAAATAAATATAGCATACAAATAAATGCAGCTTTGGTGAACAGAAGAGACAGAAGAGACAAAAACATTACAATTCTTAATTATTCCAAACTTTTGATTTAAAGTATATAAATCTGATTTTGGTGTAATTAACAGCAAAATATATGAGGCTAATATATAAGATTCTTCCAGTAAAGTGTGATTTGAATTTGTGCAGTTTGCTGGTGTGAATCAGGGTTTGTTCTTGATGTTGGTCGTGTTCAGACATGCAGATCCGCTGTATCAAACAGACCACGTCAGTCACCACCTCCTGGAGTAACACACACACACACACACACACACACACACACACACACACACACACACACACACACACACACACACACACGCGCTCGCTCGCTCGCTCGCACGCACGCACGCACACTCACACACAACATCCCTCAATCTACACACACACACATGTGCACATACACACACAGACACACACATGCAATCCACGTCAGTCACCACCTCCTGGAGTAATCCACACAAACACACACACACACACACACACACACACACACACACACACACACACACACACACACACACACACACACACACACACATACACATACACACAGGCACATTAAAATCCTTTGAATAACAAATGTCCATCTAGCCTTCTTGTGAAACAACAAGAAAGATTACATTTCAATGAAAAGAATACACAATTAAAAAACATAGCGGATATTTGACGTATTATATCTGGCATAATGAATTTGTTTTCATGAGAGACAAAAAGTAGTTGCATCAACAGTTCTGTAACCACCACATGTGATTATCTCATTATGTGGTGCCTTCATACACAGACGGTCCATTAGCTCCATTTAATAAGAGATAACATCTACTCATACCTCAATCTATCCTTTCTTCTTTCAGAGTGGGAACATACAGAAAGACAGACAGAGAGAGACAGATGGGCTAGATGGGCAGGACAGTCTGTTTATAGCCTTCACCATCTTAAAAATAAGGCCAGAAACTATTGCAAAGTATGCAATGCTGACAAAAAAACAATGATCTAACATGTTGAAAGCATGCAGTCCTGTTTTACATCATTTCTGTGGCTGTAAGAAACCCCAGTGTACTGAAAAATGGTCTAAATTAAATAATTGATGATTTACGTAATACATACATTTATGCCAACAAAACAAATTTGGATGAAAATCAGGTTGAAATGGCTTTTACAGTAAACTAACAATTACAGAATTACAGGTTTCCACTTTTTACATTGTGCTGAAGAGTTAGATTCAAATGTATGAGCCATTAATCTTGGTGTTTATATCTGAATAACAACACGATAACTGACGTTCTCAACATTTTCTTCTAACTGTTGCTGTATAAGGACAGTAGTTGAACTAAAAGAGCAAACTAACCACAGAAGAAGACAGTTTATGTTGATCAGGGGCGTCACTAAACCCATTTTAGGAAAGCTTTAGCCCTCTAAATTTCCACCCAGCCCCCCTAAAAATTAGCAATTAGCTCCATAATATGTACACTAATTCGTGATCGCCTCATTCCCCTTTAAGACTCATACTGAATCCTATAAAACTATAAAAAGGAATGAAAATGGCAAATGAGCTAATGAGTGGTCCTCTGCAGCCATCTACTGGTTATAGTGGTAATTTCATGTAATTTTCATGGTACAAACGTGTTTGTTTTCCACCAGGTGACAGAAATCCTCCACTAAACCATGCCACATTTTCCATGAATGAAAATTATAAATGTAGATATTTTTGAAAGTTTATTTTACTGCACAAACGTAGAGTTAATAGTGTTTAAAACATTACAAAAATATTTTACATTTGTTTTTTACCCACATATTGCCAATCAAGACAATGTAGACAATTACAGTAATATAAAGTTTTTCTATATTATTAATGAATATTAATGAATATTAGCTGGTTATTTAAAATGATTAGAAATTAATTCAATATTCAGGGATTAACTCGATAGGTACTATATAACCTACTGTATTGTTCATGCCTACCCTAGTATACAAACTTTTTTTTTTTTTATCATACCCTCATTGGGGGCTGAGCCCCTCTAGTATTGAAATCCTAGAATCGCCCCTGATGTTGATGCACACTATAGTGGCCCTTGCACTCTTAATAATAAAGGTTTCAAAAGTTTCATGCATTTGAGCATGTTTCATGCCTAAAGTTTGTTCAGTGGGTATTTGCAGCATCTTCATTTATGACAAATTGAGTTCATTGTGGGAAACATTATACCAGGCAGTGTGCTCTCATAAAAATTTGGTATACTGCAGGTACACAGAACATTTGCATATAGGGAATGATAGTCTGTAAATAAATATTAAAGGGATAGTTCACCCAAAAATGAAAATTAGCCCATGATTTACTCAAGTCATCCTAGGTGTATATGACATTCTTCTTTCAGACAAATAAAATTGGAGTATTATTAAAAAAGTCCAGGCTAATCCAAGCATTATAATAGCAGTAATAATTTTTGAAGTCCATAAAAAATGCATCTCTCCATCGAATAACATGCTCCACACGGCTCTGGGGTGTTAATAAAGGCCTTCTGAAGCGAATCGATGTGTTTGTGTAAGAAAAATATCCATATTTATAACTTTATAAAGTAAAGTTTCGGCCGACCACCGTCCGTATTCAATTCATGGGAAAAGTGTTGAAAGTGCCTCTGCCGATCGAAAGACAAACGCAACCAGGTACGCTTGTCATGACGTCACGTATGCATCTTGAATTGCGATAAGGCACTTTCAACTCTTTTCCACGGAGGGCGATAGGCTGGAACTTTACTTGATAAAGTTTTAAATATGGATATTTATCTTACACAAACGCATCGATTTGCTTCAGAAGGCCTTTATTAAGACCCCAGAGCCGTGTGGAGCACGTTATTCGACGGACAGATGCATTTTTTATGGACTTCAAAAACAGAGCAACTATTACTGCTATAATAATGCTTGGATTAGCCTGGACTTTTTTAATAATACTCAGATTGTATTCGTCTGAAAGAAGAATGTCATATACACCTAGGATGACTTGAGGGTGAGTAAATCACGGGCTAATTTTCATTTTTGGGTGAACTATCCCTTTAAGAAATGTTAAGAGTAATTTGGTAAAATAAACATCCTGTTAACAAAAGAGCTTTGTAAATGTGATTAGTATGTAAGTACAATTTTATCTTAATGAATCCACCAGGGCCATAACCACTATAGGCATTGGGCAGGACTTGTCAAATGGGACAGCCAAATTGTACCCGCCAATATTTGAAATTTCTGAATGCTGCTCACCATTATGCACTGCTCTGTTTGTTGTTAGAATATCAGACAGTTTAAAAGTTAAAGTTTTTAGGCTGTCTGCCTCAGCGGTCTAACGACGCGCGTCAATGTCAAAATGATGGCCAATTGGATCAAAGAAGGCAGGGTTAATGTTCACTGAAGAAGAGTGTGAGTTCTAGCCATAGACAGTAAATAAATATGGACGCGATATCAAAAGCCTGCCCACACTCTCACAGATGCAGAACAATTCATTATGTCGAAATAAACAGTTATGGAAATGCAGAAATTGAAGCTAAAGCTCCAATCTCCTTCCGAAAATCCCTAAAAAAGTTAGTTGGTGTCTCAGTGATGTCACAGCTGTCAATCATGACGTAACCACCTGGCACGCTATTGGCTGGTTTAACACGATGACGGGATGGGTCGTCGCCATCTATGGTCGTTGCCCGTTGATCACGCCTCTTGTGGTCTGATTGGTTGAAGGACTATTCAATTGTGTACAGAGTCATTTAATTTATGCTTGTTTATCACGCCTCTTGTGCAGTAGAAAATACAGAGCAGACTCCCCAGACCAATGTTCAATCTTAAATTGAGCTTGGCCTGGTGCTGGCCAGGCAAAGCAACTGCTTAAAATGACATAAACCATCTTTGGGAAAAAATGTATTTGTGTATAGTGTAATTTGATTATTTAGTTTGTCGCGCGTCCATTAGAATACATGGAGAGGGCGGGTGTTATGACCTATACTGGGACCAACCACCTGGGGGCGACCAAGATGTTTTGGCTTCAGTTTTTAACACGAGTGTGGCAGGCTTGGTTCTAGCATGACACTTTTAGTTTTTTTTTACAATAAAAGAGTGTGTTTGTGGTAAGATATAAGTAGCTGAACATTTAATATCTGACAGCTGTTTTAACTGTTTTTGGATAGGTTTAACGACCCGCTGTAACATACAGTGATGCAAACTACTAAAATTTTAATGCAATTTCGTCATTTTGAATGTGAAATATTGAATCATTTAAATGATGTCATTGCAACGTGACGAGACATTTTTGGAATATTAAACACACTAACAAGTGTGAATGTGTGAATTTCTTTTTCGTCTTTATATTATTTGCAGAGTTTTAATGGATACTAAACTAGGCAATAATTACCTTGTACTTCTTTTAACGTTCTTATTTCTTCTTTATTCCCTTAAATCCCTTTTAATCATTTTATAATTTAATTTCTCTATATAAAAAGACCCCCCCCCCCCCTCTTAAAAAAAGATATATCTTTGGTCCCCCCAATGTTCAAGACATGGTTACGGTCTTGGTATACACGTAGTTGATGGTGGATTCTGTCATTTCTACGATGTTGATACAGAAGCTGTTGAAGTGAAGTGGAATAGTTCACCGATAAATGAATATTCTGTCATCATTTACCCACTCTCAAGTTCTTCCAAACCTGTATGAATTTCTTTCTTCTGCTGACCACAAAAGAGGATATTTTTAAGAATGACTCCATTGACTTCCATAGCATTGAAAAAAATACCATGGGACCGACATTCTTCAAAATATCTTCTTTTGTGTTTAGCAGAAAATAGAAATGCATACAGGTTTGGAAAAACTTGAGGATGAGTAAATGATGACAGAATTAAAAAAACATTTGGGTGAACTAACCCTTTAAGGACACCTTAAATACTCAACTATCTCTCTTCTAGCTCATGACATCAGTGCTGAAACATTTTTCAGCCTCAGTACTGACAGCAACTCTATTAACTGTACATAAAAGACCACTTTACTTTTTTATTAGCTTCAGACTTAACGTCCTGAAATGTTAGATGAATGAGGAAAATCCAGTATAGTTTGCAAGCTTTTGGTTTGCACCTGAAACCTGTGACTTCTGTACAGCTAAAGTTTTAAATTTGACATTCACAACAGAAGAGAAGAAGAGAAACACTGAAATTGCAAAGTAGGTACACTGAAAAAAACCCCCACTAAGCCATTTAAAGGTGCTGTGTGTAGTATTTATGAGGCTCTATTGACAGAAATGCAATATATACATACAGTGGGCCAAAAAAGTATTTAGCCAGCCACCAATTGTGCAAGTTCTCCCACTTAAAAAGATGAGAGAAATGTAATTTTCATCATAGGTACACTTCAACTATGAGAGACAGAATGAGAAAAAAACATCCAGAAAATCACATTGTCTGATTTTTAAAGAATCCTCCATGAACTGCCACCTTAACGTGGTGGAGGGGTTTGAGTACCCGAATGACCCTAGGAGCTATGTTGTCCGGGGCTATATGCCCCTGGTAGGGTCTCCCAAGGCAAACAGGTCCTAGGTGACGGGTCAGACTAAGAGCAGTTCAAAAACCCTTATGATGACAAATAAAACGAGGACCGTGACGTCGCCCGGTACGGCGCAGCCGGGGCCCCACCCTGGAGCCAGGCCTGGGGTTGGGGCTCGTATGCGAGCGCCTGGTGGCCGGGCCTTCCCCCACGGGGTCCAGCCGGGCTCAGCCCAAAGGAGCGACGTGGGGACACCTTCCCGTGGGCCCACCACTCGCAGGAGGGACCGTAAGGGGCCGGTGCAAAGAAAATCGGGCAGCAGTCGAAGGCGGGGGCCTAGACGACCCGATCCCTGGACACAGAATCTGGCTCTTGGGACATGGAATGTCACCTCGCTGGCGGGGAAAGAGCCTGAGATTGTGCGTGAGGTTGAGAGGTTCCGACTAGAGATAGTCGGAATCACCTCCACGCATGGCTTGGGCTCTGGAACCACACTCCTCGAGAGGGGATGGACTCTTCACCACTCTGGAGTTGCCCATGGTGAGAGGCGGCGGGCTGGTGTGGGTTTGCTTATAGCCCCCCAGCTCTGCCGCCATGTGTTGGAGTTTACCCCGGTGAACGAGAGGGTCGTTTCCCTGCGGCTTCGGCTCGGGGATAGGTCTCTCACTGTTGTGTGTGCCTACGGGCCAAACAGCAGTGCAGAGTACCCGACCTTCTTGGTGTCCCTGGGAGGGGTGCTGGAGAGTGCTCCGACTGGGGACTCCGTCGTTCTACTGGGGGACTTCAACGCCCACGTGGGCAATGACAGTGAAACCTGGAGGGGCGTGATTGGGAGGAACGGCCCCCCTGATCTGAACCCGAGTGGTGTTCAGTTATTGGACTTCTGTGCTAGTTACAGTTTGTCCATAACGAACACCATGTTCAAGCATAAGGGTGTCCATCAGTGCACATGGCACCAGGACACCCTAAGTCGTAGGTCAATGATCGACTTTGTGGTCGTTTCATCTGACCTGCGGCCGTATGTCTTGGACACTCGGGTGAAGAGAGGGGCGGAGCTGTCAACTGATCACCACCTGGTGGTGAGTTGGATCCGATGGCGGGGGAGGAAGCTGGATAGACTCGGTAGACCCAAACGTACTGTGAGGGTCTGCTGGGAACGTTTGGCCGAGTCTCCTGTCAGAGAGATCTTCAACTCCTGCCTCCGGCAGAGCTTCGACCAGATCCCGAGGGAGGCTGGAGATATTGAGTCCGAGTGGACCATGTTCTCCACCTCCATTGTCAAAGCGGCTGCTCGGAGCTGTGGACGCAAGGTCTCCGGTGCCTGTCGAGGCGGCAATCCCCGAACCCGGTGGTGGACACCGGAAGTAAGGGATGCCGTCAAGCTGAAGAAGGAGTCCTATCGGGCCTGGCTGGCTTGTGGGACTCCTGAGGCAGCTGACAGGTACCGGCAGGCTAAACGGACTGCAGCCCGGGTGGTTGTGGAGGCAAAAACTCGGGCCTGGGAGGAGTTCGGTGAGGCCATGGAAAAGGACTATCGGCAGGCCTCGAAGAGATTCTGGCAAACCGTCCGGCGCCTCAGGAGGGGGAAGCAGTGCCCTACCAACGCTGTTTACAGTGGCGATGGGCGGCTGTTGACCTCAACTGGGGATGTTGTCGGACGGTGGAAGGAATACTTTGAGGATCTCCTCAATCCCGCCGTCACGTCTTCCATTGGGGAAGCAGAGGCTGGGGGCTCAGAGGAGGACTCGTCCATCACCCAAGCTGAAGTCACCGAGGTGGTCAAGAAACTCCTCGGTGGCAAGGCACCGGGGGTGGATGAGATCCGCCCTGAGTACCTCAAGTCTCTGGATGTTGTGGGGCTGTCTTGGCTGACACGCCTCTGCAGCATCGCGTGGCGGTCGGGGACAGTGCCTCTGGTATGGCAGACCGGGTGGTGGTCCCTCTTTTTAAGAAGGGGGACCGGAGGGTGTGTTCCAACTATAGGGGGATCACACTTCTCAGCCTCCCCGGGAAAGTCTATGTCAGGGTACTGGAGAGGGGAATTCGGCCGATAGTGGAACCTCGGATTCAGGAGGAACAGTGTGGTTTTCGTCCTGGTCGTGGAACACTGGACCAGCTCTATACCCTCTACAGGGTGCTGGAGGGTTCATGGGAGTTTGCCCAACCAGTCCACATTTGTTTTGTGGATTTGGAGAAGGCATTCGACTGTGTCCCTCGTGGCGTCCTGTGGAGGGTGCTGGGGGAATATGGGGTCCGGGGTCCTTTGCTGAGGGCTGTCCGGTCCCTGTATGACCGAAGCAGGAGTTTGGTCCGCATTGCCGGCAGTAAGTCAGACTTGTTCCCGGTGCATGTTGGACTCCGGCAGGGCTGCCCTTTGTCGCTGGTTCTGTTCATAATTTTTATGGACAGAATTTCTAGGCGCAGCCAAGGGCCGGAGGGTGTCAGGTTTGGGGACCACACGGTTTCGTCTCTGCTCTTTGCGGATGACGTTGTCGTGTTGGCCCCTTCTAACCAGGACCTTCAGCATGCACTGGGACGGTTTGCAGCCGAGTGTGAAGCGGCTGGGATGGGGATCAGCACCTCCAAATCCGAGGCCATGGTCCTCAGTCGGAAAAGGGTGGCTTGCCCACTTCAGGTTGGTGGAGAGTTCCTACCCCAAGTGGAGGAGTTCAAGTATCTAGGGGTCTTGTTCACGAGTGAGGGGAGGATGGAACGGGAGATTGACAGACGGATCGGTGCAGCTTCTGCAGTAATGCGGTCGATGTACCGGTCTGTTGTGGTGAAGAAAGAGCTAAGCCGTAAGGCGAAGCTCTCGATTTACCGGTCAATCTACGTTCCTACTCTCACCTATGGTCATGAGCTTTGGGTCATGACCGAAAGGACAAGATCCCGGATACAGGCGGCCGAAATGAGCTTTCTCCGCAGGGTGGCTGGGCGCTCCCTTAGAGATAGGGTGAGAAGCTCAGTCACTCGGGAGGAACTCGGAGTAGAGCCGCTGCTCCTCCACATCGAGAGGGGACAGCTGAGGTGGCTCGGGCATCTGTTCCGGATGCCTCCTGAACGCCTTCCCGGGAAGGTGTTTCGGGCATGTCCAACTGGGAGGAGGCCCCGGGGAAGACCGAGGACACGCTGGAGGGACTATGTCTCCCGGCTGGCCTTGGAACGCCTCGGTGTCCCCCCGGAAGAGCTAGAGGAAGTGTCTAGGGAGAGGGAAGTCTGGGCATCCCTGCTTAGACTGCTGCCCCCGCGACCCGGCCCCGGATAAGCGGAAGAAGATGGATGGATGGATGGAGGATGCAATGTAACATTTAAATATTGCATTTGCACCAATGCAAAATATATCATTTTAAATATAATATTTTCCAAAAATATGAAATTACTACATAATACTGAAGATTTTAGATATTTAAAGACGGTGCACTAATATTACTTAAGAATAGGAGAAAGTGCAAAGTGCAATATGGCAGAATAAGTCCCACCTTCGAAATAAAAAAGTAATTCATGTTCTGAGATGTGCACTTATTCCTGCACATGCGCATTGGCTGGTCTAGTATGACAAGTTTTTTCTGCTGATCTGAAATATGTTTGTTACTTCAGCAAGCAGTTTTTGAGATTTCAGGATTCTGCCATTCAAACAGATAAGACTTGGTCTTGGATGCTCGAAACAGCTGGCGGAGGAGCATATTCGCCGGAGGTGTTGCAAATATGGCCGCCAAGTGAACAGACATTCAGGGACTTTGACAGTGTGGACTGGGGCTAAAAAGTGGCCCTGGACTTTCTGGCACACAGCGGCCCATATTTGACCCAATAGTATTTGTCCTTTCAGGAGCTTGACATCTATTATTGAATGCTTTGGGAATATACTTATCAATCTGAAGTATGTAATCGCACATTCTCACTCAAATAGTAACGTGTGCACAAAATGCACAAAATGGATCGCATCTGTCATATTACACACACGCACATGCACTTATCTGCACATGAGGTTGGGAATCTGGTGGAGCTTTTGGTTTCAGAAATGCAGAATGTGTGATGAAAAAAGAGGTAGCCTAGCATTTGAAACAAATGGCAAATTCTTCTTCTTTTAAGAGCGAGGCAGAGGATGGCCAAACGTAGAGGTTACTGCAGGACCGAGGCTGTGAAAGCACAAACTCCACATTGTGCCTCGTTATTTATTTATATAGAATTTGAGTGGAATTTCTGGGGTTTGGCCCAATTCTTTATACCACCAGTGGTGTGTGTGTGTGTGTGTGTGTGTGTGAGAGAGAGAGAGAGAGAGAGAGAGAGAGAGAGAGAGAGAGAGAGAGAGAGAGAGAGAGAGAGAGAGAGAGAGAGAGAGAGAGAGAGAGAGAGAGAGAGAGAGAGAGAGAGAGAGAGAGAGAGAGAGAGAGAAACAGAAACACATTGGAAGTAGTGATTGAGTGGATTCTAGTAAACTCATTTGAATAAAATGAAGATCGCTAAGTAATACAGGATTATATAGTCATTTGTTCAGCTTTAAAGAAGGAACACAGACAGACAGAGAGAGTGGGTGGTGATAGAGATCAGCCGGCTTTTGCACATGCTGCAGGGAAACGGTCCCATCACAAGTTAGCTGGCATGACTTACTGACATTAAAACAGGAGCGAGTCGAGCGCTTTTGTGCCAGTAGCGTTTGTTGAGCTGTTCATGAATCTTTCTGTTTGTTCAGTTACATGAATAGCTCAAATAAAAAAAATTCAACATCATTTCGAATTCCGAACAGCCTTTGACCTTATCTACGACCTTCTTGCGTGGAACACAAAAGGAGAATGTTTACACTGCTCTTTTCCTGAACTTGTGTTCTACACTGGGGTCCCACTTTATATTCGGTGTCTTTATCTACTATGTAATAACATTTAAATTAATCAATTGATACAATGCACTTATTGTATATGTGTTTTTTTCATTGTATATTTCACAAAAAACACCTGCATGTAATTTCATCTGTAATTAATGTCTGTAATTGCATCTAAAATTACCATGTTGACCCTTAACCAGCCCTAAACCTACCAATATGACCAAACCTGTCCAAACCATATCCATATCACACCTCAATAGCACAAAGTGTTTTGCAATACATCAACACAATGGGCCCTATTTTAATGATCTGAGCACATGGTCTGAAGCTCATGGCGCAGGTGCACTTAGGACGTGTTTGTAGTAAAGTTTGTTTGTACGGGAAGAAGGAGGCGGGAACCGGCGAACAATCAAAGTATTTAATCAAAATAAACATAAAATAATAATGGCGGCGGCAGCCCCTCGCGGTCGGCTGCCGCCTACACACAAACACACACAAAATGAAAATAAAAAGCTGCAGCCCCTCACGGACGACTGCAGCTGATAACAAAACAAAAATAAAACACAACACAAAATCCAGGCCTGGTCCTCTCTCGTCCCTCACTGTCGTCGCTCCTCCTTTATAGTCCCTCACTCCTCCGCGAGGGCCGAGATCGCTGCGGCGCGCAGCTGGTGTTCATCCTCCCTGATGAGCGCCGCCTCGTCCCACCCTCACGGTCCCTCGGCCTCGCTGCTCGCCACAGTGTTCAAATCCACTTTTGCTAGTTTGAAGACAGAAAAAAAACCCTGCACCGGGCGCATTCAAAATGGTTGTACCTTGTGTTTTGGGTGTAACGTGCAATACACCAATCAGAGTCTCATCTCCCATTCCCTTTAAAAGCCAGTTGCGCTCACACCATGGCGGATTCACTATTTACATGATTTGTGAGCGGAAAAACTGAACGCTTCTCCAGAGAGGAATCCTTTAATTTTTAATATTTAAAAATGTGTGTGCTGCTGCACATCCCTGTGTGTGTAATAAGCAGAGTGTACATGTAACCCCTCCTGTTCGAACCTCCCGTTCCAAGCAGAACTGCCGACATTAGATTTGGGCGTTCTAACAAGGAGGCTAAAGGCTGCAATCTCTAGCGTCAGTCACTAGAGCGTTTCTTGAGATTAGAGGTGTGAGGTTTACTCACACAGCAACTACTAGCTGGCTTCCGGTACATACACGGGTTGTGCACCGCCTATAGACTCATATTACTAACACACCCTCTAAATAACACAAAAAATAGTGCACTATTGACTTTAGACCAGGTTTTTGTTGGTCAATGGTGCAGCCGTTCCTCAAAATAGCAATGTGCCAACAATGCGCCCAGGGGCGGATTTAGTGATTTGGGGGCCCCAAGCAAAATAGAGGAATGGGGCCCTATACAATTGCACATTTACAACCTTGAGGTTATTTTCACTGTTGTGATGATTGCTGCTGCACGACCCCTCCACCCCCACAAATTTAAATTAGAATGAAGGAAATTATTACACTCATAAGAATTATTTCAACCAAAGTTGGAAAGTAACTGTGCATGCATCATCTACTCGGGTCCTTCACAGAAATGAATGAGCGCAATTTCAAACGATAAACATAATATGCACTTTTGCTCCGTATTTAATTATAACTTCAGATGCAAATGAAATCAGTTTTTTTTTTCCAAATTCCAAATTCCTATTTTTTTTTATTCTGGATGGTTATATTAAATTGGATTAATCAAAAAATCAAAAAATCTTTAATAAAAAAAAACGTATTTAACATTAATTTATTAATTTAACAGCAATTTATTAAACGTTTAACAAAATATATATTTATTTGTTTTATGTATTTTAATGTTTCTGGTAATCAAATGAAGGCATACAACATTATCTTTTATTCCAAACAAAATTAAACAAATCCTTTAATTTGTGTACATTCAAAGTGCTACACAACAGAGGTTTGGGCCTGTTAAAATGATTAGGCCTACATTAAAGCTACACTGTGTAACTTTTTTTGTTTATTCTTAGCTAAAAACACTTAGTTCTTTCAAAAATATAAGTGCTCATTAATGTATATTTACTTATTTCAAGTTATAAAGTATTCTCGTAAGTTTATAATATGCCATTGAAAATACATACGGGTAAGGGGTTCGAATGGGGGTCGCCATGTTGCCCCTCCATCTTGAAAGTACATTATCCAAAGAGGGACATACCCGTAAATTCAAGCTTCGCCTTTCGCGTTTTAACACTCGATGGCACCGTGTCTGGATTGAACTGGAAGCCATGTTAATCTTGGACTAAAACGGCCACCGTAGGAGTTAAAACGAAATCGGAATTGGGAGGAACAGAACCTAATATTTACTGGATGGTCATATATCTTTTCACCGCTAGATGGGGGAAAATATCACACAGTGTAGCTTTAAGGCATAGGCTACGCTACACTGTCCAAACTTTTATTTTGACGGGTTGCCTTGAAGACATTTTTCTGTGTGTATGTGTTATGATGATAGTTTCTCTCAAATTAAATGGTACAATGTTCGTGAAGTGTAGGGCCATGATTTCCGCGATGCAGAAAACGCAGATAGAATCACGGAATCCAGTCATAAAAATGGAATTTATTGTTTATGGAATTTGTCAAATTTTGGACGAATAAATCCAATGCAAGTCAGCACACTTCAATCAAATCGCGATATGGACTACTAGTGTATGTGAATATTAAACGGCGAAAATAATATTTAAATATGAATACTGCATGTTTTATGTCTCTATGTGAATAAATTGGTACACTCTAAAAAAAAAAGCTTCTATATGGCACCAAAAATGGTTCTTGGCTCGTAATCATAGGGGAACCTTTTTTAGTGCTATATAGCACCAATTTTGGTGCTTCAGTGGTTCTTCAGCGGTTCTTTAGAGGTTCTTCACCGGTTCTTTGGCTAAAGTGCTATATAGCACCGCTAACTAAGGTGCTATATAGCACCGCTACCATATACAGAACATGTTAAGATATGGCCAAAAGTGGTTCCTCTATGATTACGATGAAGAACCATTTTTGGTGCCATATAGAACCTTTTTTTTTTAGAGTGTACATTCTAAAATGCTTAACGTGAAAAACACTTAATGTGGCTTAATGTAGCTACTAAGACAGTGTTATTAAGAGACCAAACAACATATACTATGTATATGTAATTAGTATATACATGGTACAATGAATAGGTACATACATGTACAATGAATTGTGAAAGCGAGCGTCGCGCATGCTGCAGTAGTAAACCAAACCGTGCGTCTGCGCCATTCATTCCATGACATTCCGTTTGTTTTTATGAATGGATTCCGTGATCCTGTACGCATTTTCAGAATCGCGGAAATCATAAGGCCCTACCCCTACACTTTCTACAAGATGCACATTCAACGTAGACGCAAATGGGGTTGTCGTGGTAATGAACACCACAGCAGCCGCTTGTGCATCCGCGCTGAACGCG
Source organism: Romanogobio albipinnatus (assembly GCA_023566225.1). NCBI lineage: Eukaryota > Metazoa > Chordata > Actinopteri > Cypriniformes > Gobionidae > Romanogobio > Romanogobio albipinnatus. The sequence goes on from CM042254.1 coordinate 39,900,924, forward strand.
TATGACAAGCATTTTAGGGGGCCCTTGGCTTTCGGGGGCCCCAGGCGGTCGCCTACCTTTGCCTAATGGTAAGTCCGCCCCTGAATGCCCCTGAACACACCTGGTTTTCAGACCAGATGCCCATGGGCGAACAGATGGGCGCGAGTGCATTTGATATTTATACAACGTGGAGCTAGATGTGAAAATGATAACTGCTTCGGGCTGAAATGAGTGTAAAACACTATTTACAAATTTGAAAAAAAAAAAAAATACAATGGGGGCCAGATTTAGTAACAGCTTGCATCAGCGCAAAACTACTTTTGGCGTTAAAAAGCAACTGTCAGGATTTACTAACGACACACAGTAAAAAAGAAATGCTGAAAAGGCGTGGACAGGGTTATTTTTTGCAGCTGATCTTATTGCATATGCATTTTTTAGGCACAAAATGAATGTAAAAAAAAAAAACATCTTAACTAGTCGCTTAAAAATACGTAATAGCGATTCATTCACACCTTTAAAGTATAAACTTATAAAACCTTATAAACTTATAAAAAGTATAACGTATAAAACCTTTTAAGTTCTTAATACATATTTTTATATTGTAATAATTTCAGTTAATCTCCAAATTAAAGTAGAAACAACATACAGTTATTTTAAATATTTAACCTAACAGGTAGGAACTATACAGAAATTGAATAAAGTTATCAAACACTGCATTATTCACTTTACTGTTCATGCTTAAATTATATATTTAATATAGATTAATCCTTATTAAAGCTCCAAAAAATATTCAATCAAGAGCAGTGAGTTATTTTCTCTGGCTTGAGTTCTCGTCGAGAACGGTCTTGCCCTGGTGACCTTGAAAGTACGAACTCGGAAGGACATGAGGACACAGAGCGCATCTTTGTGAGAATTGAGATGTGCTGCGATCTTGTTGCTCATCTGACCGTGCCAGCATATTATAAGTAGTAGCTAATGCACAATAAATACAACATATTGAGAAACAGCCTCTGTCTTTTGCTCTGTGATTTACATTAATGAATGCAGGGGGTTTATTAGGCTGCTGTCACTGAAGCACATGACGCGGATCCGGATCTGACACATATCCTTTATCCTCACAACTCTTTATGGTCATTTAAGACTTTATTTAACTGATTTAAGACTCCACAAAGCTGACATTTTGTCAGTTTAAGAACTCAACGCGGCCGCGTTTTTGCCCACAGACAGCTCGCCAGTACAGATTTAAGTTCTTTTGTTGCTTGCTTGAATGATTTAATATCACTTGAATGAATGAAAGTGTGATCATATGCTGTAGTGCAGCCAAAAGCACTAAACTGGAAAAAAAAAAAGAATCGAATGTCGCAAAAAAAATTATCAGCGGCTCTGCTTGTTTGCGACCCTACACTAATTGGCGCTGCTCTTGGTAGATTGCGTTGGTCATTATGGAAATGATCCGTTTGTATTCTTTAATATGTGCATCGTCAGTAGATCACGTGCTGAACTTTCCATTCCCATCGGCACTTTTATGGGATTTTGCTCACACGCTAATTTGCCCCGTTTATTAAATCTGGCCCATAGTCAACTTCTACATAGCCAACTCCTCCCGTGAATGAACTTCTGCAGATTTATTAGCAATGCAAATATAGTTAACTGCACATTTGCAAATGTTTGTATGTGTACATAAGTGCCCTGTAATGCAGGAAAGACTGTTTTCCCCCTTGAGGGTCAGATTACAATTCATGACCAGCACACACACACGCACGCACACACACACACACACACACACACACACACACTACAGACCCCCAAGGAACCGCACATTCCAATACAAGCAAATCCAGCACACATGCAGTCAGAAATCCAAACCCAAATGCTGCGTAGCTCCGACCACAAACGATGAGGGCCAGGTTTATGTTCCTCGCTGGAAGAAGAGCGAGCCGCTTGAACAGAGTAGTTTTTGTTCGGTCTGTCTGGGCATCCCATGACGCCAGTGCTCGGCAGTAAAAAACGTGCGTTTGATTTTGCAAAGGCCTGCAGATGAGCCACCGACACCAATGGAGAAAGACAGAGACAATATACACACACAAAAAAAAAGATACAAAAGGAGCAGAGGCACAGATGGACAGGAATGATTGGCAGATAGATGAAAAGCAGGAGGGCCCGAGAAAGAGACAGAATGGGGCACCTTTTCCTGTCTGCATTCCCCCTTCCTTTCTGCAGTCCTCAAGCCTTGGCCCGTGTGTGTGTGTGTGTGTATGAAGGGGGGTGTAATTGCCTCAAGGTGTGGAGAGAACAGAACTGGCTGAGACTGTGCAGTGCTGCTCCCTGCTGTGTGTCACTGAGGAGTGTGTGTGTGTGTGTGTGTGTGTGTGTGTGTGTGTGTGTGTGTGTGTGTGTGTGTGTGTGTGTGTGTGTGTGTGTGTGTGTGTGTGTGTGTGTGTGTGTGTGTGTGTGTGTGTGTGTGTGTGTGTGAGAGAGAGAGAGAGAGAGAGAGAGAGAGAGGGAGAACAAGAGAATGAGAAAAGCAAGAGAGGGAGGGGGATGTGTTGAAAGACAGGTGAAAATGTTGAGGCAGAGAGAGCAAAGGTATGGGGTGAAATAGGGGGTAACGTATATGTGCAGATTAACAGATGTCTGCAAAATGAGAAGGCAGGAAAAAGAAAACCATGAGAGTTTAACTTTAAACTACAATTTTGTTACGGTTTTAGAGAAAATGCCATTTGGAATAATCTTTTTAATTAAAAAAAATAACAACAGGAAAAGCACAAGTATTTTGTCATTGTGTACGTTGCAAATTGCCAAAAACATTTTAACCGTATTTTGTCTCTGCATTGCCAAATATATGTAAAACATATAGACTATATAAGCATGATCAGATGTTGACAAAACAAAAATGTGGTCAAAAGAAAACTTTTTTACATCTACATCTACACTAAGTTTTTCCTTGCTGCATTTCAATGAAACAAGAAAAGTTTGATAAAAATGTTTAGAAAGTAGAATAGAGTGTATTTGTGCTGCATTTCCCAAATATAAAATAACACTGGTTAGTAACCTAAGAAAAAAAATGAAACCCATTTTTTAACATTAGTTAACTACGTTAAACTGAAATATGTCTAAAACATTTATCAATCTCAGTTAATGTTAATTTCAACATTACCAATACATGATTAAAATCAAAAGGTATCTTTCAACATCAGTGTTGGGGAAAGTTACTTTGAAAAGTAATGCATTACAATATTGCGTTACTCCTTTAAAAAGTAACTAATTGAGTTACTTAGTTTTTAAAAAAGGTAATGCATTACGTTACTTTTGCGTTACACAGTAGAGGGAGCAGCTCAAACTAAACAAAGGTCAGCAGCAAGTACATTGGTCAATAAAGTGAGATTAAATGCATATTATATATTACAAATATATTTAAACAAATGTAATTATTGGAGGTTTGCGTAGTATTCTAATTTAGCTGATTTTATTCATTTTGAGGAATGCTGGATCTTTTTTTGTGCAAGTGCGATAAGTAAATGCATGCTCATATTTAGTATACAATACACACAACGCCTCTGCACTTACTCACGATTTCTCTCAACATGAGGACAGGAGAGCAGTCAATAAATGGGAAAACTAATTAACTTGAGTTACTTATTTGAAAAAGTAACTCAGATATCTTGTTGTAAGTTTAAAAGTAATGCATTACTTTACTAGTTACTTGAAAAGTGATCTGATTAGTTTACTTGTAATGCGTTTTCCCCAACACTGGTTAAAGGTCCCGTTCTTCGTGTTTTTTTTTTACTTTGATTGTGTTTACAGTGTGCAATATAACATGTGTTCATGTTTTGCGTGTAAAAAAACAGTATTTTTCACACAATTTACTCATCTGTATACTGCTGTTTTCACTGTCCTAAAAACGGCTGATGAGTTCCTTGTTCTATGAAGTTCCTCCTTCAGAAATACGTAACGAGTTCTGATTGTGCCAGCGGTTCCCGTGTTGTGATTGGACAGCAGCTTAGCAAACGTGGCACGGATCCTGTGTTGTGATTCGACAGCAGCTTAGCACACGTAACTTGCACAGAAAGGTCACGCCTCTTAACGGGGAGATGTATGCGCTTATTGATCTCTACAGCGTCCCTGGGAAAGCCAAACAAAGGTGATTTGACTCCGGTATGAAAATAACAGCATCTCGACGACATGGCGACAAACACAGTCAAACGCAACAATTCCTTTTCTCCACGCGACACTTCCTCTTCTCCACGTGGGACAGCAACAAGACCACGAACCCCTTTTTTCGCGTATTCTTGTGGGCGGAGGTTAGTCTGTTCTACTGTTCTACCGACGTAATTAATGAAGGAAGTACCAGGATGTAGTCCAAGCCAGTCGTTCGCTGTAGGCTTTGAAAGGGAACTTCTGTTAAATAAAATATCTCGCTTGGCATTGAACTTTGAGCTTTATAATTTTACAGGTATTATTTATGCTCTAACAGCAACATTACACACTAACTAAAGTTTGAACAATGGGATCACGAAGAACGGGACCTTTAACATTATTTAACATGAACGAGTGAGAGTCGACGCATCTCGCGGTTCAAACAACAAACTCAAGCTCTTCTCATTTTTGACCGGTGTAGTGAGCAATTGGGCGTGTAAGAAATTACGTTCAATTGGTTTTATTATTCACTAATGTGTTTTTGTACGAAGTATATAGTAAGCTATGTGTATTTTAAATTAATATAATTCATATATACAGTTTGGGGACACCCGTTTTCGAGGGAGGACCTGATTTGTCATGATTTGTTTTGCTCTATCCTCTGCTCTTCTGTATTCATCAATGCGTCATGCATCGGGTCAGAGGTCACTCTTCCACCGGAGCTCAACTCGCGTACGGACGTTACCGGTAGCCAGTGATTATAGTTTATATGGATGTTTTTCTTACACAAACGCATGGCTTCGCTTCAGAAGGCTTTTAGTAACACACTGGAGCCGTATGGATTACTTTTATGATGGATGGATGCATTTTTTAATCCTTCTAAGGTACCATTCACTGCCATTGTAAAGCTTGGAAGAGCCAGGATCTTTTTTAATATAACTCTGATTGTGTTTGGCTGAAAGAAGAAAGTCATATACATCTAGGATGGCTAGGATGATGGGGGGGGGGGGGGGCGGAGTAAATTATGGGATCATTTTTGGGTGCACTAACCCATAACACTTGCTCTATGCTTTCACCATCTTGATTGTTTGTATGCAACAATGCGTATGTGCATGTGTGTAGTGTTTCTTTATAGAACAGAGTGGCATCGCCAACTACTGGCCTGGCATGCATTGTACAGCGTTTTTTTTTTTTTTTTTTGGAAACTTGTGTGAAACTTTTCAAAAACGCAAAGGAACAGCGTTGTCATGTAAATGTACCCTTAGTTGGAATGTATTTGCAAAGTTACTTATAGTGAGTAGAATCTCTAAATTAGACCATGTGTAACCAATGGGGTATTAGGAAAATTAGAGGAAATAAACAAGTGGCTCTATGAAAAAGCCATAGCGATCCAGGCGCCGGGGAGAGAGAGAGAGAGAGAGAGAGAGAGAGAGAGAGAGAGAGAGAGAGAGAGAGGGAGAGAGAGAGAGAGATAGAGAGAGAGAGAGAGAGAGAGAGAGAGAGAGAGAGAGAGAGAGAGAGAGAGAGAGAGAGAGAGAGAGAGAGAGAGAGAGAGAGAGAGAGAGAGAGAGAGAGAGAGAGAGAGAGAGGGAGGGTGGGTGGGCAGAGGTTTTGGGGGAAAGTTAGCACCCCACTGGGGCTGGCTTTCAGAGTTCAGTCCTCTTGAATGAGGGGAGGAAAAGGGAAAAGCAGGGAAGGTGGATCATATAGGCTGTGGGTTTGTGTAAATTTCATGCCACTCTGCAGCTCTCACACTCCTCTGGAGGAAATGTGATTATAATGACACTCATGAGTCAGCGATTAAATTTGATTCATAGTGCTATGCTGAGAGTGAACTGCAGAAATGCAACAAATCGTGGAAAGTCGCTTTTTTTAAAAGACTAACAATTAGTCTTAATATAAATATATGTTTAATAGATGTTTCAATATAAATACATGTTGTTTTACTTAGGAAAATAACAAACTGCAATGTCTGGACATTGCATAAAAACAAAAACATCTCTGTCATCATTAATTCACAGTTTCCTCACACAGTCTCTGTAAATATGTGTGTTTGTTGTCATTTAGCACTGCTTTCTAAATAATGCACACCACCATAAAAAAACATGTCAAAGGAAGAACATTGGATGCAGACTTTGGCTGGGTCAAGGCAAGTTTGGAAGAATAAAGAAATGCAATACAGAGTCAACAGGGACAGTTGACGTAGATTTCGGCATATTTCAGTAGCGACTGTTTGGGAGAGTTACCGCAGATCTGGACAGCATTAAGTTGTGGTGTGCTTGATGAAATGAGAGAAAAATAAAGATGATGTAGTAAACTGCTGGTGGAGAGGAGAGGAGAGGTGAGGTGAGGGTTGGGAGCGATGATGACAGTCAAAACATCACAAAGAGACAGGGTGAAGGGCTTTTGCCAGGCTATGAGGTGGCGAAAGGCTTCAAATGTGCTGGAAAAATGATTCGGAATGCACATGGGCTAGTTTTGAGCCACAGGCAAAACAAGTGAAAATGTCAATTTTGGTCGAGTTTGAGGTTTTTACAAAAATTGGTTCATTAAAGGTCCCATGGCATGAAATTTTCATTTTATGAGGTTTTTCAACATTTATATGAGTTCCCCTAGCCTGAATATTGTCCTCAAGTAGCTAGAAATTTTGATCGGTATAAACCGAGTTCTGGCTGTCTTTCTCTGCCTTTGAGAAAACGTCAGCCCTGGCGAGCTGATCTTGAATTTTCCTGTTATGACGTCATAACAGGAACAGTTACCTCCCTTTCCTCAGCCCAGAGAATTTGGCACGCTCATGCAAGCGCCATATTTGTTTGTCCTCGAGAGATCATGGCTTGTGAACAAGTGAATGCTGGCAGTTTCTCAGTGTTTGGATGTACAAATGAAAACAGAAGTCTTTTTTTCAGTTCCTTCTGATCTGTGATCAGTGATTTCTGATGTGTAGCTAATTATTAAAGTTCACACAGAACTGTATTATTCGTGCACACGCTGCGGCCTCTCTCTCTCCCGACAGAACGGTGTTTTCTATCTTGTGAGTCAGTGTTTTTTATCTTGTGAGCCAAAGCTCGGGCTGCACTGACCGGTCACCAATCACAGACCCCCAGTACTGCATCTGGCCCACAGCAGAAGCACCAAACACGGTGTGAGATTAAGCAGACGGGGGGTAAGCGTGAGCGTATCCAGGCTAGGCTAGCCAGCTATCCCCACAATAAACTGGATTAGATTCGATTACTGCTGCTGTGTCTTTGTTTGCACTGTGTACTAAATGTGCGTCACTGACGCTTTTCATATGATAGGAAAATATCTAAAAATAATGCTATAATCAACACTTACTCATAACTCGTTCATCTCCTGTAATGGTACATTACATGTGTTACAAAGTTGGTAATAAGGAGGAAGACGGGCTTGGCGTGACTGGGACTCGTGTTTATTCAGAACTCTCAGATACAAACAAAATAAACTCGCGCTTACAGCGCTCTCACAACTCAGTACAATATCACTTTGTTAGCAATCTCTCTGTCTCTGGTCCATTGATGTCCGGTTCGCAAACGAATCGTTCTTTTGAACCGGTTCTTTATAGTGAACCGGTCGAACCAGTTCACCAAATCGGACTGAATCGTTCTAAATGTTTGCGTCTCGAGTCAGCACTGATCCATCATTTACTAAAGTTACTAACTTTCTGACATGAGTGACAGTCCCTCCGACTAGAAATAAACTAATAACCTGAAGTATATGCTAGTAACTACAACAGTTCACTGAACTGAGACGTGCTGAGAGAACTGATGAGAAGTGACATCCGTCTCTCTGGCACAGCCTTGTGCCTCGTAGACCTCGTTAAACCACGCCCCCTCCGCTCATTTCAAATGCAAAGATGTCAGCCAGTCACAACAATGGGTGTTTTTACTGAAGTCTCACAGCAGACTTGCCACTTGAAACAGGGCATTCAGCCAGAGGGCAAACATCAGTATAGAAAAAAATGCCTTTTATTTCTAAATTATGACATTTTATGATGTAAAAATCATACTAACAATATAAGTACACATTATAAGAATACATTATAAAATAAAATAAAAAAATCCATTCCATGGGACCTTTAAGCCTCGTCTAGCAACCCCAATGCTCCAAATAGCAACTAAACCTTGTCCAAGAAAAATTGCAGTTTTTCTCTGCTCGCTTCTTCTCAAAAGCACAAGTTTGGTATCGTTTTAAAGCACAACATTCCAACTTTGTGAATATTCATAGCGAATTCTCGATGGCATGAGGCTGAACAAATAAAATATGATTTTCAAACTCATGCTATTTTAACGATCTGAGTGCATGGTCTGAAGCTCATGGCGCAGGTGCACTTAGGGTGTGTCTGAATCCACTTTTGCTAGTTTAACGACGGCAAAAACAGTCTGCGCACCAGGCGCATGGTCCAAAAGGGTTGTACCTAGTCTCTTAATGAGTCATGGGTGTGTTTTGGGCTTAATGTGCAATAAACCAATCAGAGTCTCATCTCCCATTCCCTTTAAAAGCCAGTTGTGCTCGCACCATGGTACAATGGGTCCAAGTAAAGTCGTTTACAAATGTGTCCGCTGCAGCTCGGTATACGCAATAATTGAAGATATTAGAAGACATGTTTGTCTTTTCATCCTGAAATGCGAGGCAAATGTTGGATCACAATAATTAGGAACCGCAGTTTCCACAATTCCCTTCACTCTTTTATTCTGGACAGCAAGGGCAGTGACTGTAACATTGAGCGTGTTTTGCAGTATTAAACATGCATTTATACCGATTTCACCAGGCTCCGAAAAATATAAAAAATAAAAAAAAACACAAAGAATGGCCTTCTCAGCTGCCATAGTTGCAACTCCTATATCATCAGAACAGGGTGTTCAACCCACCACCGTTTCCAGTTTCCTCCTAATCTCTAACCGTTTCTCCTACTGATCTCCTCCATATTGCTTTAAAATGCAGCATTCTGTGCAGAATTAAAAAGGGTCCCAATACGTATTCTGATCTGCGCCGACTCGATCACATGATCCACTCTGTGCTCTTGTGTCACTGGATCGACTCGATCACATGATCCGCTCTGTGCTCTCGTGTCACTGGATCGACTCGATCACATGATCCGCTCTGTGCTCTCGTGTCACTGGATCGACTCGATCACATGATCCGCTCTGTGCTCTCGTGTCACTGGATCGACTCGATCACATGATCCGCTCTGTGCTCTCGTGTCACTGGATCGACTCGATCACATGATCCGCTCTGTGCTCTCGTGTCTCTGGACCGACTCGATCACATGATCCGCTCTGTGCTCTCGTGTCTCTGGATCGTCTCGATCACATGATCCACTCTGTGCTCTTGTGTCACTGGATCGACTCGATCACATGATCCGCTCTGTGCTCTCATGTCTCTCGGCCGGCTCGATCACATGATCCGCTCTGTGCTCTCGTGTCACTGGATCGACTCGATCACATGATCCGCTCTGTGCTCTCGTGTCTCTGGACCGACTCGATCACATGATCTGCTCTGTGCTCTCGTGTCACTGGATCGACTCGATCACATGATCCGCTCTGTGCTCTCGTGTCTCTGGACCGACTCGATCACATGATCCGCTCTGTGCTATCATGTCTCTCGACCGACTCGATCACATGATCCGCTCTGTGCTCTCGTGTCTCTGGACCGACTCGATCACATGATCCGCTCTGTGCTATCATGTCTCTCGACCGACTCGATCACATGATCCGCTCTGTGCTCTCGTGTCACTGGATCGACTCGATCACATGATCCGCTCTGTGCTCTCGTGTCACTGGATCGACTCGATCACATGATCCGCTCTGTGCTCTCGTGTCACTGGATCGACTCGATCACATGATCCGCTCTGTGCTCTCGTGTCTCTGGACCGACTCGATCACATGATCCGCTCTGTGCTCTCGTGTCTCTGAATCGTCTCGATCACATGATCCACTCTGTGCTCTTGTGTCACTGGATCGACTCGATCACATGATCCGCTCTGTGCTCTCGTGTCTCTCGGCCGGCTCGATCACATGATCCGCTCTGTGCTCTCGTGTCACTGGATCGACTCGATCACATGATCCGCTCTGTGCTCTCGTGTCTCTGGACCGACTCGATCACATGATCTGCTCTGTGCTCTCGTGTCACTGGATCGACTCGATCACATGATCCGCTCTGTGCTATCATGTCTCTCGACCGACTCGATCACATGATCCGCTCTGTGCTTCTCGTGTCTCTGGACCGACTCGATCACATGATCCGCTCTGTGCTATCATGTCTCTCGACCGACTCGATCACATGATCCGCTCTGTGCTCTCGTGTCACTGGATCGACTCGATCACATGATCCGCTCTGTGCTCTCGTGTCACTGGATCGACTCGATCACATGATCCGCTCTGTGCTCTCGTGTCTCTAGACCGACTCGATCACATGATCCGCTCTGTGCTCTCGTGTCTCTGGATCGTCTCGATCACATGATCCACTCTGTGCTCTTGTGTCACTGGATCGACTCGATCACATGATCCGCTCTGTGCTCTCGTGTCACTGGATCGACTCGATCACATGATCCGCTCTGTGCTCTCGTGTCTCTGGACCGACTCGATCACATGATCCGCTCTGTGCTATCATGTCTCTGGACCGACTCGATCACATGATCCGCTCTGTGCTCTCGTGTCTCTGGACCGACTCGATCACATGATCCGCTCTGTGCTATCATGTCTCTGGACCGACTCGATCACATGATCCGCTCTGTGCTATCATGTCTCTGGACCGACTCGATCACATGATCAGCTCTGTGCTCTTGTGTCTCTGGACCGACTCAATCACATGATCTGCTCTGTGCTCTCGTGTCACTGGATCGACTCGATCACATGATCCGCTCTGTGCTCTCGTGTCTCTGGACCGACTCGATCACATGATCCGCTCTGTGCTCTCGTGTCTCTGGACCGACTCGATCACATGATCCGATCTGTGCTATTATGTCTCTCGACCGACTCGATCACATGATCCGCTCTGTGCTCTCGTGTCACTGGATCGACTCGATCACAT